>PVLA01001185.1:38249-311560 GCA_004027455.1 Hydrochoerus hydrochaeris
AGAAGAAGAAGAAGAAGAAGAAGAAGAAGAAGAAGAAGAAGAAGAAGAAGAAGAAGAAGAAGAAGAAGAAGAAGAAGAAGAAGAAGAAGAAGAAGAAGAAGAAGAAGAAGAAGAAGAAGAAGAAGAAAAAAAAAAAATACTCCCTCTTCCATATGATGTTCTTTAGGAACAGTTTTCTCCTCTGCCAGCAGAGGACAGAAACACAATCCGAGCAATCAGATGAGGAAGTGTGGCCCCAGTTTCTTGAGGACTTCCAGTGACCCATGTCTACAAAGGTCCCTCTTGCACAGTCAGGCCAGGACTGGATCTGAATGAGCCACATCAGTTTTCAGGCTCTGGTGACCACAGAAGACCTGGCTCATGGAGACAATGTCATCAGTCCACTTGCCAGGAGAGGAAACAACAACAGAAGGCTTGCTGAGAGGGACTTGGATGCAGACTTTCCCTAAGGTCCACTAGTCTAATGAAGGCCCAGCCCAAGGACTCTGTCCTCCAGGAGAATTCTCAGGGATAACGGAGGGTCACAGCATCACCATCAGGAACCCCTCCTCTTGGGTTAGAGGAGGTCAGAGTGAGCAGGAAAAACTAGCAGTATGGCTCAGAAGAAGGTATATTTGCAAGAGTATTGAAAAGGCCCAGATCGGGATGCCAAGAAGCACGGCCTGGAGGGACCCTGTATTTGGAAAGCAAAGAGCTGGGACTCAGAGTTCTTACTGGCAAGGGCATTTCATCTTATTAAATGTAGTCCATAAGGTTAAAAAAGTAGAGGTGAAGGAATAGCAGGCCAAGGGTCTGAGCCGCCCCGCATCACCCAGCCTCCTCTCTCTCCAGCACAATTCACAAGTCATTGCTGGGACGAGGCCCAGCCCAACACATCCATAAGAATGATCAATCAGGTCACAAATTACCCCGGTAAATACAAAGACACTTGCTACGCTGAGGGAGCATCTGAAGGGTGCTCAAGGGAGTCATCTGGGGAAAATAACCCACCTGTTGTTTTTTCATGCTACATTAATTCCAATAACAGGACCCTATTAGTAAGTGACCTGAAACTTATAAGTTATAAGGTGTCTGTCTTCTCACCACACCCTCCCCATAGGAACAGAGATGTCCAACATTAACACAAAAATAAAGTCAGTAAAGGAAGAAGAGGGAGAAGGGAAAGAAACAGATTGGGATGGTTATCCAACACTACCCCACGTATACACGTAAGACTTTTTTTTCCTACTAGGGTACCTCATAAATACACTTAATAAAACTATTGGTTATACAAACAGGTAAGCAGGAGTTACAAGTCTATTTGTAGATTTAAAAGTTTCTTAACAACATCAAAAATATAAACTTAAAGTATTTTCACCATGTTTTCCGCTGGGAAGTGGTAAACAAACGCAGGCCTAAAGTTGAACTCGGTCTAGGACATGTTCAGTTGAAAGTTTCTAACTAAAGAGATTATCTGCTTGTTTCAAAAAAATACTTATGTCTGTTGCTCTTGATACAAAATTCTACACTATCTTCAATAAATAAATAATAAAGTGTTTCTTAAAAGTATGAAATGTAAACTTTGTTGTCCTTTCCAACACACACTTTTTAAAAAACTGCTTGAAATGTGACAGGGCTCTTGTGGGACGTTGTTAGGCTACACACTGGTTCCCAGCGACATGGGTACTCTGCTACCGCGCTGGCGCAATCATCTAGAAAACTCTCCTCTACAACTTTAATTTGAACTAGGCATCTACAACCAAAGACAATACCGTCTAACGTGGGAAAGCTAGACTGGACTCTTGTACCAGGAGAACATGCAAGGAACATTTCATGACCTCTATAAACTGTGATTATGAGAACATTAAAACATGCAAACAAAATACTGAGCCCACACCTTGCATTAGTGAATCAAGATATTATCTCATTAACCAGCCCGTCTCCTGGCATTTAAGGGTAAAATCAAAGTGATTAAGCCCAACAGCTGGGTACATGGTCCTCCGCTCCTGAGTCTGGCCACAAGCACATGTGTTTCCATTACTGAGAGGTTGGTCTGTACCTGGAGAAATGTAGGAAGGAGTCTGAGGTCTTTCTCCCCAGCTTTCTGGGTTTGGCATGCTCCTAGGGTTTCTCCCCACCACATAACGCATTTCCTTTGCATGTTTCCACCCCACCTCTACTTGTCAGTTCTCTTTTCTAACCTTAGGGATCCAGGACACCACTCTTTGGGGAACCTAGCAAAGCCAACCTAGGTGTGGCTCAACACCAGCTGCTGAAATTTCCCACAGCAGTTGGGATCTGATACATTTAAGCACAAAACAGACTGAGAGCTGGTCACCTACAAAGACTTGTCATGGAACATCACAGGGTCACCAAGCCAAAAACATTTTCCAACCATGGCTGGCAATCAGGACCCAGTGATGTGACAAAGCTGCCTTCCTGGTGACCCACAGGGATCTGATCCAACAGAGCACAATTTTGTAGAGAACGAGCTTCTGTGACCATCTTCAAAGCATGCCGGGGAGCAGAAAGGAATCATCTGACAATCCACTGTGTGTTCTCATTGACGTGTATTAACACAAAGCCTAGAGGGGAGTGAAACGGCAATGACAGCTCACATGCTGGAACCTTCCAGGAACCAGTTCTTCAAAGAGCTGAACCGGTGCCTGATTAAGAGACCATCACACCACACTATCAGATCCTGGGCAGCATTTCCCTGGGGGGGAGGGAAGAGATATCAAAGCAACAATTCATCATAATCATTTCTAAACACACCAATGGCTCCATAGGTCAAGGAGTCTACTAAGGGGCTGGCAGAGGTGAGAAATAGAAAGGCTACACGGGTTCTCCAAAAAACACAGACACTGCATTTATAAATCTTTTCCATAGTAACCAGAGCCACACCTCGCGCCCAGGGATGGGCCAGGCTCCCAACTGAACCTAAAAGAGAATTATGGGATTTCAGAGACCCTAGAAGCCATGACAGAACAAAAGAAAATATAGTTTTGTATTTTCATAAAATGGGAGATTGTTGTAAGGGGCAGGATTGTCAAGAGTTACTCCTAGAAGATTCGAGGGGCCTGTCTCTGCCATCCCATTGCTCTGTGGCTCAACACCAAGTGGTGTTTTCTTAGACAAGGAACCCAATTTCCAGACAGCACACACAGCCTTGGGCTGGAAATCCACTGAGCGCATCCCAGGCTGCTTCCTAGGGTTCATCAAACAACTGCAGGTCCAGACGGACCACAATCTCTCCCGTGGGGACTTCATGCAGCAGGAGACACTTCGTAACTGGCCCTTTGGAGCCCTGGTCTTTCTTGATATCAGCCACACGGATTTCTGTCCGACCCAAAAAATCTGCAAGGAGAACAAACAGACTCTATTTAGAAGGAATCCCTCATCCTCAAGGCCTTTATTTGTCCTATTGGGAATCTCTGATGAACTACTGAACTTTCCTTTCTCTAATCTCTTGATGTAAGATTAACTCACACTACCATCTCCAACTTGTTCCCCATGGAGTTGTCAAGATGCTGTGATATTTCATTATTAAAAAAGAGAGACAGAAAGAAGATTTTAAATGTTTCCAACGCAAAGAAATGAAAAGCCTCTGAGATGATGGTTGTGCCAGTTACCTGATCACATCATTCCATGTCGTATACATGTATCGAAATACCAATGGTACCAAGTAAGTTGGTATAATTATTATGTGTACACTTAAAAATATTTTAATAAAAAATTTAAGGACACAATCTCACTCCAAACCTCCACTTGTCAAAATAGAAGCTGACAATAAAAGTCCAGCCATTCTAGCCACACTCTGATTTTTAACCAGCTATGAAAACCGTCTTTGGGCAAACCAACTGCACAGGTGAGATAATTCATATAAAGAAGCACAAAATGATAACAGGCCACAAGGAGCCTTTGAAGCCTGGCACAGATAACACTGGCATTAGATCCTTACTTTTTGATTTGTGTTGGGCTGAGGATAGTTTCTTGGATTTATATGCAAGTAAGCTTCCTTTCCTAGGCTTGAAGCAGAAACAGAGAGCTGGCTGAAGGAGTGACACACTTAACACAATGACATCCCTTTGCCTGCCCAGAAATATCACCCAAGGGACAAAATTTGGTTCTTTTGCACCTGTCCTGGACTAACACTGCAGCTGCACTGGCTAGTTCACCCCACGGCTTTTTGCTAAGGATTCAAGATCTGCACTGAGGCTGCTGGCCATACTCTTCTTTGCAGCCATCTGCTTTGGGAAACATGTGACCATGGTCTTTGTCCAAAGCAGCTAGAGCAATGTGCTTTCCAGACCAAGCACGCTTTATCCACCTCATCTCAGATGCCTCCAGCGTCACCTGGCCTTGCACCAACTTTGGTCTCTCAGGAGGGAAATCTAGGCACAAGTTCTCAGGTAAGAAACACACACCTACACAAGATGAGTGACAGGGAGGGGGGGCACCATGAAGGCACTTTGTACTCACCGTCTGGTGAGAACTGATCCCTCTCGAACACGGTGATGCAGAGGACTTCCTGCTCCAGGTCTCTGATGAAGAACTGGCAATTGGAATTCCACTTGGGGTTCAGAGTGTCCTGGATTGTCTTGGTGATGTGGCACTGGGAACCCATGGTCACCTCACAGTATGGGTTACTCTTTCCTGGAGTGAACAAAAGCCTTTGCCGTGTGGGAATGACACCTCGTTTTGACCCCCTTCTACTGTGATGCTTAATATGTGGAAAAGCTAGGTAAGGACTACAACTCAGCATCACGCTTACGAGGAGCAAATAATTAAGTTGGGGGCCCTGAAACTTGTTCCTTCATCTCTGTCTCTGTGTCACACTGTGACGGGAGCCACTCAAATCTCCCCAAAAGGCAGAACAGCACAAAAGATAAACAGTATCAACAACCAAAAAACCTCCAAACCTTTAGCTTCTTAACAAATCCAACCCAGAAGGAAATTTAAGATCAGAAATAGCCTGCTTGGTGGAAGTTGATTTAAAGCCGCCTAGGGGTGTGGACAGTGCAGAAAGGACTTCCGGTATCAAAGCGTGCTACAGGGTTTCCTTGGTCCTTACCGTGTGATCGACAGGGCTTCAACTCAATACCTTCAACCACGTTCACCATCAGCCTTCCAATACCTGTTGCCCTTTGGGAACGAACTAGGAGGGCAGAAAACATAACATGTCTCATTGTAACAGCTGATGCCTTTCCCATCCAGGTGTGCTTTAAATGTGTGTTCATGCACCTGTCCCCACTCAAAACCAATTCTCCCTTCTTCTGCCTAACGCTTGCACCCAAGCTCCTCCCCCACCCCTGCATGGGTGCCCCCATGCACACTGCCGTCCCATCCTGTCTCCTGCCCTCTCAACTTCCAGTGCAAAGGATTCTGGGCCCAACCGAATGCCTCTCCAGCTCTGCAGAAACCACAGGTCCTGCTGCCGAGTGGTTCATTACCGAGGTATGCCTTCTCGCGCTTCTTTTTCTCAGTCTCTATGTAGAGCTCAGAAGCAGCTTTGATTTTCTGCACCCAGGCAGTCCTTGGATGGGAAAAGACAGAATGTTGCCAAACAGAAATCAGGAAAAAAAGACTTCAGGTCTGCTCAAAATCTGTTTTCAAGACTCTGTTTCTTTGGCTCTTCATTTTAATGACAGGAATTTGATTTTACATCACAAGGTGCTAATAGTTATCCCCACTGCTACTAAAAAAGCCATGAGCAGTATTTCTATGGGTGTCCTCAACATCTGTATCTGTGTCCTTGTGGAAGAAAATCTATGACAAATGCCATTCTGGAGGAGGTGACAACACATGGTTTCTCTTCTTCCCGCAGGGAAAAGCATCACATATTTGCCTAACCCTGTGAGGTAAGGTAGAGGGTTCTGTCCCTCAAAATCACCCAAGGAAAAGTGGGGGGAAATGCCCCAGACCAGTAACCACTTCACACAAAGCAGCAAAAGGTGCTGCAGGAAGCAATTTGGCATGGTGATCTCTTCTCTTTTCTCAGAGCCATATGCACAGCAACTTTAGCCAATTCTCTTGCTTGGCACAGGGACTCTTAGGAATGTTGTTGGCCTCGTATCAAGCTCACCCTTCAGAAAATGATCTATTGCATCTGGCTCCGGGGCAGAGTCTTGAAGCCTGAATTGAAGCAAAAGACTCGCAGCCCAAGCACGCAGAAGGCCCGTCCCATGGCGCTGGCCGAGGAGGGTTCAGGTGTGGGTGCGGGTGGTCCTATTAATCCCCAAATCGCTTTCCTATTGGTTTCTGCCACCTGGGCAAACCCAAGATGCTTTGAGAGATTTATCTCAAAGAATGAAGAAAACTTCTTTTAAAAAAAGTTCCAGTAAAATTAGTTTTTAATCCATTTAATTTTGAAAAAATTCATGTCATGTGTCCAACTTTTGAGAGGCCCTAGGAAAAGTGTTATGCGCTCTCTACCCCCACGCAGAGGGTGTGGCTCTGCAGCTGTGGGGA
The DNA here is from genome assembly GCA_004027455.1 of Hydrochoerus hydrochaeris. Classification (NCBI taxonomy): domain Eukaryota; kingdom Metazoa; phylum Chordata; class Mammalia; order Rodentia; family Hydrochaeridae; genus Hydrochoerus; species Hydrochoerus hydrochaeris. Next base: position 44,700 of record PVLA01001185.1, read on the forward strand.
CATGAGAACCTGCAGACGTGTGGCCGGCACCCAGCGCCAGGGAGGTGTCAGGTCTTACCGTTCATTGATGCTTTCGGCTCGGAGGGTGTAGACCCGGTCGATGTGGGAAATGTGGAAGATGGGCTCATCTCCAGAAGGGTCAGTGGGTAACTTTACGAGAACTTCATTTAGGAAAATAGGCTGGAAAGTAACAGTGCACGTGCATTACCAGCCAACGCCGGGTGTGTATATTCTCACATGAGCACATTCTAGGAAGTGAGGTTGCACGCTTGTGCACGCGTGCTCACGTGTGTGTGTGTGTGTGTGCGTGCGCACACACATGACTGGCACGTGTACTTCAGTGTGTGTTTGTGTGTGTTGTAGTAACCTCGATAAAGGATGTATGTATACATTTGTGTGTATGATCCAGGCTGGTGGGTTTGTGTGTTTTCCAGTAAACTATACCAGGATTAGGTTGTTATATTAATTTTGATTTTTACATATTGCAAATAATATATTTCCCCCTCTGTTTTGCAGGTTTTTAAAAAAAAAAACTTTAAAAATAAGATCTAGCTGGGTGGGGTGACTCACCCTGTAATGCCAGCATTGGGGAGGCTGAGGCAGGAGGATCACTGTGAGTTCGCGGCCAGCCTGGGCTACGAAGTGAGTTCAAGGCCAGCCTGGGCTACGAAGTGAGTTCAAGGCCAGCCTGAACTGTATAGCAAAACTCTGTCTCACAAGGACAAAAAATAAACACACAAACACTATCTAACTATTAGTCCCATTGTCTACCCTGAACAGCAAATGTCCTCCATTGACTTTACATCCAAGCGCTTCCCTCCACAAATCTTCATCTGAAGTTTCTAGTAACAGTCTATATAAATACATCACTCTTTTCCTCTAAATAAAACTAACTGCTGCTTCTGAGAGGTCCTTACTTAAAAACGCCTCCCCACAGATACAGTTAGAAAAACAACCCCGCACAACAAAGACACAGCCACAGTTGTAGGTGCGGTCTATGTGCAGATGGGGCACTCAGCCCCCAGAAATTCCCCACCCACTGATTGGGCTTTGCTGGCTAAAGGGATCCTGGGCACTGATGCTTCAAACTGTGTTGAAATTTGGTGACGGAGTTAGGAGGGGAGGATGCCGGGGATTTAGCTCAGCGGCATAAGCACCTCCCTGGCAAGCACGAGGTCGTGAGTTCGATCCCCCAGTACAAAAAAAAAAAAAGAAAAAAAAAAAGAATTTAGGAGGGGAGGAAGCAGAGGGGCCTTGGGAAGATGATGTTTCTGAATCTCTAAAATCCCAACTCTTCTTGGGCCCTCCTTCCCCCCAGGCCCACCAAGGCACTGCAGTCTAGAGCAAGACTTACTGTTTTGTACATTTTATACTGCAGGTTGGATTTGGGGCTGAAGACTTTGTCCGTGCCGGAAGACCCCAAGGGCTTTGTGATTTGGGTCAGCAGGAGGAAGTCGTTGAAAAGGAAACCGTACAGCTCCTTGTTGCTCTTGGCCTTGTAGAGCTTCCCACTGTGCAGAAACTTGCGGGGTCCCAAGCAGTTGGTCACTGAATTGAACACCAGTTGCTGAGAAAGGAAACAAAATCCAAAGAAGGCACCATGAAGGAAGGTCACATGTTACTTTTTTGTTTTTGGAGCATGGGTTCCATCAGAATCTGAGACCAGGCAGCAGCAGACCTGTGTCTCAGGCTCAAATTAAGGGCAACTTTGAGGCTTGTGGGGCTGAGAACCTAAGGTCAAAGGTACGGTTCTGGAGACTCAAAGGCTAAAGATGAGTCTCAGTTATAATTCCCAAAGCCTTTTTCTTTTGCATGAGCCTTAGGGTGGGAAGGGTTTGTTTCCCCCTTTTATTTATTGGAGAAATGAGGCAGCAGGAAGAAAGATGCTCTGCCAGTTTCCACGCCAGTGTCACCTGCTAGGTGTGGGGTGCTAGGCCAGACCGGAACCTGCTCCAATGAGAAGGCCCTAGGTGGTCCTACCAGTGTCCAGGCCCCTCACAGCAGTGCCCGGTGACACATCAAAGCCAAGCACAACTCTGTCTTGTGCACATGAAATCTCACCCACTCACTCCTTCTGAAAATATGAAGGAAACAGCTCTCTCGCTGCCACTTACCAACCCTTAGGGACAGCTGTGAGTGCTGAGAAGTGGCTTTAACATCTCCCTGGGGTCTATTGTCTATCTCAGGCCCCAGGTTCTGAATGGATGAAGGACCCACTTTTGTGCAGCAGGAGAGAAACCGAGGCAAGACCAAAGCCATGTGCTAGACTGATGCAGCCCAGGGAGATGCTCTGGTAGGAGCTGGGAAAATAGCATTTGGCCAGCGGACATGAACAGAGAGGGACATCACTGCTCTCCAGAAGTGTGAGGGACTCTCACCTTCTCCACTGCCCACACATCTGCCCACAGCCCACACCTGCCCCAGAAAAATGCTCCACTCAGCAGCTTCAGGACCAAGATGCTCTCCAGAGACGCGAGCCTCTCTGAGGAGGGGATTTGTGATGGGGTGATGGTGCTTCTAACACATGTCCCCCCAAGATGCTGTCAGCCACCCACCCAGCTCTAGCACAGGAGAAAGACTCGGTGGTGATTCTGACTGGAAACCAGGAGGTGACAAAGAAAGTGACTGCTCTACTCTCAGGAACAAGGAGGAAAGATGGCCTCTAACCTCCCCTAGGTTCTGAAGAACCCCAAAGCCTTGAGATGGTACCCCAAGAGGAGCCTTCAAAAAGTATTCTTCACACCATGCACTCTAACAGGAGCCACAGAGCAACCTGGCCCTTCTTGCTTGCTAAGGGACAGCTCAAGTCACTTAGAGACACAGTGAGTCCAGAAAAGGTGAATGTCACCAAAGCCAATATTATCAGGGGGATGTCATGCACTCCTATTCAGTTTAAGGACCCCAGTTGGCCAGGGCAATGCTGACAATGCAAGGACAGAGGTCCTTAGGGTCCTCTGTCTCAGGTGAGGACGCAGAGACCATATTCCTGTGAAACTTAATCACGGGTCTGTGTCTGGCTCCGGGCCACACAGGGTCCACACTGTGGTCATGAGACAGAAAACAGAAGCCAGCATGTCCCCTTGCCATTCCTGTGAATGCCACAAAGACAAAAGCAAGCTGGGGTACAAGCGCCAGGAAAGAAGAGTCAATCAAGGATAACTAGCTGGTTTCAAAGAGAGTGAGTAGGGAAGTTTCAAACATCAAATGACAAGAACTTATTTGATTCCTAACCTCTTAGGATGCAGACCCAGGCCACTGACCTCTCCGAGTGAAGCAGTCAGACTCGGGGAGGTGCCTTTTCTAATGTGTGTGATGTTACCTCGCACGCCTGCCTGGCAGATGCGGGGCTGTGGAGGTCCGGGTTTTCAGCACTGAGGCAAAGCTGCTATACAGGATACACAGGCCTTGCTCTGCCCCCACCTGCCCTGAGCGCTTCCAGCCTGTCACACCTCCACGTCCCTCCAGTGCCCTGTGCGGGATGAGTCTCCTCTCCTAGGCCCAGCCCAGGGTTCCTTACTAGAGAGCGAGGGAGGGAGATCATTACCCTTCCACTCCCTCCCCACTGGCTCCCTGAGTGCCCCTTCTGCCTGTCTCCCACTTATCACCCAGCTCCGCCTCGTCATTCCTCACATTCGGGGCAAATATTGGTTTAACTCTCAGTTTCCTCCAGGACCAAAGCTCCATGAGTGTACAGTCACATCTGATGTGTTTTTATATTCCTGGGGACACAGTACTGAGTCATGGTGGAAGGGCGGACACTAGTTAAATGCTTCCTGGATGAATATGTGAGTGAGTGAGTGAGTGAGTGAGTGAGTGAGTGAGTGAGTGACACGGTCAACAAAAGTCTGTCCCCAGGAGCTCACAGCTGTCACCTTGGAGTCCATGGGGCTACTTCCTCAGCTTCGCTGATCTCACACCTACATAGAAGGCAGACAGGATGTGGGCTGGGGAGAAGCCACTGGTGTGCTTAGGTAGTGACTGTCTGTGGAACTCATGAGTGAGACAATACCCCAGGAAGAGTGGTGAGCAAGCCGCTTTCTCCCTCCCTGGGCAGCCTAGGGAATGGCGCACATGCACGTGTGTACGTGTGAGTGTGAGTGTGTGGTCATGCACACATGCACATGTATAAGAAGCAGAGAAAAAAATGGGCCCAAAGAATGGGAGTAAAGGAAAAATTAAATGATAAAAAGAGAAGTAAAGATCAAAGAAGTTACTTCCATTTCTGGAATTATGGAGGACTAGATACTCACCCAAAAAAGCTAAAGAGAGAGAAAGAAAATAAAATACAAACATCACTTTTTAAATGTAAGCTGGCAAAATATAAGCAAAGTAAGAAATGTGCAGAGGTCAAAAACAGGATGACAATGACTTTCTTGAAAGATAATCAGGCACCAAAAGTCAGCATTACTCCTAAGGGTCAGTTAAGACTAGTGACTCTGCACCTCCATTTTGGCTACGTAGTCACCAGAGCTACATCCATAGCTGAGGTGAGGGACCTAATAGGGAAGCTCAGCAAAATCTAGACCCAAAGAATGAATGACAAGTAAACTCAAGCTCAGAAATAATGAGAAAAAAATTTGCTTTTGATCTTGGTATCAATATAGGAAAGTAGGCCCTTGAGAATTTGTGACCACCAAGTAGTTTTGCACAAGTTTACAATTACAATTTGCACAATTGTGTGGTTCCCAACCCCCTCTAAATAGAATTTCAGGAAGTCAGGTGTGATGGTGCGCACCTGTAATCCTAGCACTTGCAAGATTGATGAAGAAGGATCGCTGCAAGTTCGAGGCCAGCCTGGGCTCCATAGGGAGTTCAAGGCCAGCCTGAGCTACAGTGAGACCCTGTCTCAAAAAAAAAAAAGGACAGACAGAAAGGAAAGAATTTAAGGCGATCCTGGCAGCTAGCAATCCTCTTAGGATAATGCAACTTCAAACAGCAAAGATCCCCACAGGTAAAGGTCCAAGGAACACTGATTGAGTCAAAAATCACAATACAAAGATGTTGCTCATTGGTAGAGCACTTAGGTAGCATGGGTTTGATCCTCAGCACAGAAAAAGAAAGGAAGGAAGGGGAAGGAAGAAAGAAAGGAAGGAAGGAAGGAGAAGGAAGAAAGGAGGGAGGGAAGGAAGGAAGAAGTCACAATACACAAAGAAAAACAATGCAAGATTAGCAAGAGCTAGGAGAAATAACTAAGATGCAGTGTGTATATGCAACAGTTTCCTAAAACGAATGTAATTATTATGTATTGTAATCATATAATTATAAAAATAATAAAAATAATAAGGCTTTTAGGCATTGAATAATAATACTTTAAGGCATTAAAATGATCAGATCTGGAATATACAGCGTATTTTTTAAACGTGTTAAGAAATAAACGGGAAGCACGAGCATCTGAGCAAAGAACAAGACACCGGAAAGAATCCAGCGGATTGGAGAAAGCAAACAGAACTGCTGGCAACAGGTGCGAACACGAGGGGAATAAACACTCGATGGACGGTTTAAACAAAGGATGAGGAGCTGCCCGGGAGAGAACCGGGAAGCCGGAGGCTGAAGGGGCCGGCTCGAGCTTTGCCCTGCCCGCTTCGGGCTGGCTTCCGCGAGCACCAGGGCGCTACCTCAGACAGGCCCTCGCACTGCACGTGGGCTTGGATCCACTCCAGCCGGTCCGAGTTCTCCTTCTCGCGCACCCCCTCGTTCACCTGGGAACACAGCTCCTCGGCCTTTTCCAGCGCGTGCTTCAGGTGGCTGTGGTCAGGGTGGTTTTCGGGAGTGTTTTCCAGGATCTGCACAGGAGAAGACAAAGCAACCCACCTCCGTGTTGAGCCAGCATGCGTGTCACTCGGGGTTACTGTCCTTTGTTGGACGCTGCCCAGCTGAGCAGCCATAGCTCTGAGCACCTATCGAGGGGGCCCTTTCCTGGATCTCGTCTTGGTTCGGGAAGTTTCTGTAACCCTATGGTAAAGCTACTGGAATTCTAGCGAGTTAATTCCAAGCTACCACTTCCAGTGCACCCCAAGGTGAGAATAAAGACACTAAGACATGTGTATAGTTATGGGGAACCAAGGGGTCCTAAGTTCAGCCAGGATGAAGTTTCACCAGAACAAAGGCCCCAACCCAGGGCCCAACCTGGGTTTTATTAATTCTCCATGAGGGCAGTGGCTCAGGGATGCGGGACAGTGAGAGTGACAGAAATAAGAGAGCCTTTAGAGGACTGGGTAGAAGGCTTGAGTCACCCCTGTGACACGCAGAGGGAAAGAAATGCAGAGAGAATAATCTACGTAACACAGCCGAGTTGGTGGGTCAGTGCTTCCGGGGGGTGTACAATTCTTCTTGCCCTGGGAGGTCCCAGCTGACAGCGTGGAGCACTGCTTTCCCTGCTGCCTGGCTCAACCATGTTTTTAGGGCAGAGAAACAGGGATCGTCGCCTTGCTTCAAAGATTATACATCAGCTCCTCAGCCATCCCAATTTACAGTGCTTAAAGCCAGTTGAAGGGACAGAGATGGCCTAGCTCTGTACATATCAACTCACAGAGGTAGGGCCAGGTTTATCCAACATGGAGATAACTGCTCCTCTTTCACAGAGCATCCTCCGGTGGTTTCCCACAAGCATCCAGCAGTCAGTGACCTGGAGAAGGACAGCCAGTCCTGGTTCACCACATGAGAGGCCTTGCAGGGACCCCTCTGCTCCATAGGCTCAGTGAGCGCTAAACTTCCACCAGGAAGCAATGGAGATTCCTATCCTTGAGGCCTCCGCCCAGCAGCTACACATCCTGGAACATCCCCAAAGCAAGTGGTGTGACCTTTCCCGCCAAATGCTGACCTCCCACAGTGAACACCCTGCTCTGCCCAATACCAGACATGATTTGAGGGGTCACATAAAGGCTCTGGGGGTGTTTCCTCATAGGGGTTATGCAAAGAGCGTTCCTTTACCCAGTTGTTTGAAGGACTCAAGGTCCCAATAGGAATAAAGTACTTCACAAAACACCTGGCCCTTAGCATGTGCTAAAGAAGTGACAGTGATTACTGTCAGACCCTCAGAGAGCTTGGAGGCCCATAAAAATAGTCATCACCCTCTATTCCAGAACAAAGAAAGTTCCTAAGCCACCTCCACCGTGTACCAGAATGCTGCGAGTGTATGTGTCCACATACACAAATAATTCGAAGGTAACTTATTCTCTGTGACACTGTGACACAGTGGCTTAAAGTCACATATTTCCACCTTGATTTTTTCTGTAGGTGCTCAAAGGAAGTACATACCCAGTTGACATGCTCTGGGTCCCTTGTGTCTACCAGTCAGTTCTGAGCAGCAACCTCAACCCTGGACCGACTAGATCTAGATCTAGAATCTCTGAAAAATCCTGAAGCTTCATCCTGACTCCCTCATAAACCTAGGGTGATTTTCAGGAGGCTCCATCTTTGCAGATAATTCTAGTGCACAGCCACTGTGCCAGGTCAGGAGCCTGCACAGCTGGCTTGTGTGCACTCACCAGTGTTATTCCTAAATAAGAACAGGCTTATTGATTCTTTTCATTGTAAAAGTAATGCACAAAATTTAGAAAACTTACAAACTTACACAGAACCTAAAAGTCAACTGTAAGTTCTCTGTCCAGGGATAATGTTTGTCTACATATTAGTTAATGCACTATACCTGGAGGTTACAGAGACAGGTAGGTTTTTTTAAACTGTAAAAAATGTTAAATTATTACCATTATATGCACAACTTTATACCATACCATCCCATATGGATCTAAACAATTATTTTTAGGAGTTCTATAATATGTCATGGTAAGGGTGAATCACAATACATTTAAGTAGTTCTCCTCCCATAAAAACTTCACGTCGTTTCCAGTATTTCTCTGATTATTTCCTTAAGCTAAAGGCTTAGAAGTGGAGTTGCTGACTCAAAGAGAACGTGTAGTTTGATCTACACATGGCCAGTTCCCTTCCACCAGCATCCTTTCCCTGACACTGGAGGTCTACAGTCTGTTCAATCCACCCCAATCCGGCAAGCCAAAAACAAGATGTTCTCTTATGCATTCCCTTTATTACCAGTGAGCTTGAAGTTTCTGTACATTTAGCACCCTAATGAACACAAGTGTACTCAATGATAAAACAAAAAGCCATACAAGGGCCACTGCTGGAGTGGGGACAGCCAGACCCACGGAGACCCTGTCTCCGTGAGTCGGCGCCATTAGCAGATTGTAAAGGGAGAGAACAAGGCCTCACCAGGAAGTGATCCCCACCTGGAAACCATATCATTTTCATTGCTTTGTTGGGGTGGGTTTTATTATCTTTTGTTTTGTTTGCTTTTGTTAAATCTGATGGCATGAGAAGCTATTTAAAAGATAGCAAGACATATTATGGTAGCCACTTTGGATTTACTATTAGCTTCTTTGGAAGTCCTTTATTGCATTCATTGTTTTGTTTTTACTGTTTCTATTCTGTTCTGTTTTATTTTTACTCTGTCCAAAGGTAGCTGCAGCTATTTTGAAGACAACAAAAGGCATTATGGTAACTATTGTCGATTAAGATTTTGAAGTCCTGTATCACTTATACTGGTTTATTTTGATTGGTTTTATTCTGTTTTATTTTCTTTGGTTTTATCCTCTTTAAAATAAAAATAAATAAATAAAAAATTTAAAAAATGATAAAACTAACATTTATATTTCTTAGTATCAACCAGACACTTTATTAATTCAGACATGAGAATGTCTCAGGCAATGAGGACCATCATACAACAGTGGTCTCCAAAGTCCATTGCCTAGTGACACTGTAGCCATCTCTGTGTTCTATTAGGTCTGCATAATGTTGGAATCAACTAACAACACATTTCATGGAATGTATCCTGTTAAGCAGCACAGAATGTATTTAACAATCACACATAGAAGCTTTTCTCTCTTTTTGCAAGATGGAACATTTGCTCTATGAGTTCTGTACTATTTTGTTTTCATACAAAGGCACTTTCTGCATACCTTTGCATGCTAATATGTCCAACAGAAATTATCCTGTAATTTTAAAGATACTGCAGAGTGCAGATTCTACCATAGTTTACTGTCCTTTCTGAACATCTAGGTTGCTCTCCAGAATAAAAGTTTTCCTTTAGGTTCCTGTGACTCTAAGTCCTTTAGAGTTTTTGATGCCATGCTAAGAGTTCCTCTTACCTTACTGTTACAGAAATATTTAATCTTAATGCTTTGGCAGTTTTTCATTTGTATCTTATGACATGCCAGCTTTTTCTTGGTTCAGCTAGCTTTCAGCTCATTCTCCTAGATGCCTTGGAGGGCAGCAATCATCTTTCTGCAAATAACAATATTTTGGGTTTTTCCCCTTGTTAATATGTATGCCTCTCAGTTCTCTCCATATTGTTTCTCACCATTGGCTAGATATATACCACCTATTTTAAAGCTTATTTCAAACTTCAATTTGCAATTATACACTGGTGAAAGTAGACAGAAGCAATGAATTAATTAAGCAGCAAGTGTGGTGTTGCAATAGAGGAAAAAGTAGATTAAAAGGAGCTTTCAGAATGAATGAACTCAGCCCAAGTGCCTGCTGCATACTTAATGGGTCGAGCTGGAGCAGGGTTGATGAGATGACTTATATAGAAGGGAAACTTGTTAAGTATGAAGAGCCTGAGCAAAGAAAATCCATATATTAAGGATAACAACAGCCAGGTTTCTCATACCAATAAGAAGTTGCAAATCCAGGAAAGGAAAAGCCGGAATAATTTCTGTGGGTTAAAATAGGAGGTATGAGTGTGAATTTGTGGATTTTAATAAAATAGGAAAACTGACCCAGAATTAAAAATAAGTACATGTGTTACACATAAGCACATATAGATGTGTATATGAAAATCTGTACATATATTTTTCAGCTGTACCACTGAAAGCCCCCAAAGGTAATGACACCCTCACAGCAGTGAGCACCCCAGTGCCCAGATCTGGGTTTCTAAATACCAGTCTCCATCAGAAGGAACCAGATCTAAAACCTTCTCCAGAAACGGTCTCATATAATCACGGTCTCAAAGGACGTGATGTGGGTTCACTCATCTTATAGATGGGGACACTGAATCCTAATTTTTCTCTTTTCTTTTGGTATTGGCTTTCTTGAAGTGACAGGAGAAAAGCAATCATCCAATGTCCTCCTGAAGAAGGGTGCTGGGAATCATGTTTCTCTCTCTCCCTCTCTCTCTCTCTCTCTCTCTCTCTCTCTCTCTCTCTCTCTTTCTCTTTCTGCTAGGAAAATCAAGATATAGAGGCATTTTATCTGTATTAGGAAAAGAATCAAGAACTGAGCTCTACTTTTCTGGCTTAGCAGGTAGAAGCCAACTAGAGCACATATAAAGGTTGTACATTCTTTGTTCTTTTCATAATAACCAGCTTTTTTCTCTGACTTACTAAGCAGATGGACCCGGAACCCTGCTGGTGCATGATTTCCACATAATAGCTACCAGGTGTGTTGGCTGGGGAGCCTGCCCGTGCCCCAGCCCCCTCCAGTGCAGGGAAAGCATTCCTCCGCTGGAAAGCCAAGGCAGGTACTTACATTTTTGATGATCAGTGGGTATCTCGTTACCCGTTGCATAGGCTTCAGTATAAAACTAGACAGTGGCATCCCTTTACATCGAGGGTCCATTGCCAATCTCTGAAATGAGAGATTTTTTTAAAATGCTCTTCAGAAATCTGCAAAATCCAAAGTCAGTGTTATTGACACTAATGTCATTAAGGACTCACCACACACACACACACACACACACACACACACTATTCTAGTTATCTTGATGATCACAAGGAACTGGGAGTTGGAAGACCTGACCAGTTATTTGGCTTCAGGGTAAAGCAGTTCCAGACAATGGAAGACCCCAAATGTGACCCATTCACCAGAGCTGGCTGGCTCAGTACACCTTCCCTGGGACACATGGTTCCTCACAGTGAGAAGATTCTGGCCCTACACAGAGTATTCTTTCTGAGTATCTGAAAAAACTTTTATGATATTCCAAGGAGCAAGAAGAATCACAAGACTATATGGTCAGAATAAAAATTACCCTTAAACCAGACATGATAGTGTAACCCTGTAATCCTAGCACCAGGGAGGCTGAGGCAGGAGGATTGCTGTGAGTTTCAGGCCAACCTGGGCTACATCATGAGTTTGAGACCAGCATGCACTACATAGCAAGACCCCATCTCCAAAAAAAAAAAAAAAAAAATCCCCTTAAGGCCTACAAATGCTAGAAAGGCTGAATCTCATTGCCTTCTTTGGGTGGGGCCAGAACACATCTCTGGGAACTCCAGGAAGAGGGTGAGGCTAAGGAGAACTGAGGTTAAGGACTAAGGCTCTGGAATGGGAGTCTCTGGTTCATCTCCACCCTCAGCTCCCTGCCTTGCTCCTCTGACCATGATTGTCAAGTATGTCAATCCCTCTGGTGGACAAGTGCCCTTCTCTCCCAGTGAAGTCACACAATGACTTTACTCTCAAAGGCTCTGGTTGGATTTAATGCTGTGACCCCAGAACCCTGAGATCAGAAAATGTCAGCATTCAACCTGACGTCCAGCCATGGACATTAGCATCCCAGAGACACCTCTCAGCAGGCAAAGAGCTACTGAACTCCTGCCGGGATGATGCACAGAGAGGTGCAGAGGAGAGGAGAGGGGAGGGACAGAAAACGCCTTGTCTTGGGCTGTTATCTGCATTTCCCTGAAGTTCAAATGCACCCAACGATGACCTCAACCTGCCAGTGACCAGGAACTGGCCACAGGCACCTGCCCTCCCTCTTCCATCCCCCTTGGTCTTGCCATCTTTCTCACCTTTAAAGGCCTTCAAAAATACCTCATTCGTTGGTACTTTCAAAAATACCTCAAGTATTTACTATTGGGAAACACAAGGGGGCAGCAAGAAGCTACAAGCTTATATGAAGTTGGGACCAAGAAGAGGCTACACTTATACCTCAATTACACCTTCATAAAACATGATTCACGGGTGGTAGGAGTGCCCCACCCACTAAGATGTCTGAGGCACAAAGATATGCCTGTTATTGCTATTGTTTTGCTCTTTATTGATCAGAACATATCTGTCTAATGGAAATTATTTTCTTATCTCCCTATTATTTCTTCTGGGAGAGGAGGGCACTATTCCAGTGGCTGCTGTAGCAAACCCATGTGGTTCTGGGGTTATTGGAGTACCCGGTGTGCCAGGATGGTACACCCATGGTAGTGGCCTACAAGCACCACCAGCAGCCCCTCCCCAAATGTCCTCCAGGGGACACATGGCTCTCCAGACCTGCTAGCACTAAGGCAGAGGTAATGGCACTCTATGCTGATGCCTGTAGGCTGCCTGGAGTCTGAGCCCATCAAGCAGAACCAAATGGAAAGGGACAAAAGGGTCACTGGGACAGGTGGCCATTCTTTCTGTAAGTAGAAGCAGAAACCACCAAAGCACTGAGGATGCAGAGATTAAACAGAAAGGTTTAAGCTCTCTGAACAGAAACCTGGTTGCACAGGAAATAGTACCAAGAATCAACCAAGTAGGTATGGTACTAAGTTAAAAAGCTTTTGCATAGCAAAAAGAAAACCTAGAGAATGGGAAAAACATTTTGCCAGATATTCCTCAGACTGGGAACCAACAGGATCAGCACAGTGGCAGTGAAGCTATGGCCCTCGTGCTGCAGAGGGCCGTTTGTATCACTGAAAGCTCTAAGAGTTCACCACCACTGATCTATAACATGTAATGAACTCAAAAAAATTAATCCCCCCAAAATAAAAGACCCAATCACAAAACAGGCTAGTGAAATGAACAGACCCTTCACTGAAGGAGTACAAATGGCAACAGGTACATGAAACATGCTCAACATTGCTGGCTGATTGAGAAATACATATTAAAACAACACTGATTCTGTCATACACCAGCAAGAAAGGCCATCATCAAGAACCGAATCAGCGGGCCAGGCTGTGGGGGGAAAGAAACCATTCTACAGCATGGGTGTCCTTCCGTCCGTCCGTCCGTCCGTCCGTCCGTCCCGAGAGGGTCGCCCTGCAGCCCCAGCCGCGCACCTTGACAAACTCCTTGAAGTCGGGGGCCTCGTCCGTCTTCTGCTGGATCAGGGCCGCCCCGTTGAGCTGGCAGCTGCAGAAGCGGATGTAGGGCTGCATGTGCGGCAGCTGCGCGCTCAGGATGTCGCCGACCATCTTCACCGGCATCTTCTCCCCGGACATCTTCTTGCGGACCCGCAGTGCCCTGCGCGGAAACCCGGGAGGTGAGGTCCCCGCTGGCGCCCTGCGGGACAGCGCAGCGACAGGCGCCCTCGGGGTGGCACAGGACCGGCACGCGCGGAGGGGCACAAACCCGAGCGCCACTAAAGCATCTACTTGGAAGACGAGGAACAGACAGAGAAACGCGTCTAGGCTACACAGAGGGGCTGCCGGGCAGGTTTCTCTCGCACAGCGGGATGGCTGAGACAACTTTTTTTCTGGTGGAAAAATATGCAATTTTGTTTCCTGAACGACTCAGAATCCCTGGGTTCATGTCTTGTTTCTTGGGTTTTCTGTGGGGTGACAGCCCTGGGCTGGTGTGGCCTGAGCACAGGGCCTATTTCTGCTACCCAAGGGAAGTTTTGTTACCAAGAGATGGGCAAGGACACTTTCAGAACATAATTAAAGTAGTAAATCAATTGCCACAACAACAAAAAATCCCACGGTTTGCCAAGGCCAGGTGGGCACGAGACTTTGAACCACCTCTGCCATTCACCGCTTCATGACCGTAGCTACTGTGGACCGGATTAAGAGTTCTGAAAGAGAAATCTCCTACTACGACCACGACAACGGGCTGAGTCCAAACAATTTACACCCTGGAATGGCCGAGAAGAAGCACCAGTGAGACTGGGGAGGGTTTGTTCTGGGCTCCACTCTCAGCATGAGTGCTCAGGGCCCTGACGGCCAGCACTGTGTGTCTGTTCTTCCAGCTCTGACACAAGAGGCGAGAAAAAAATATATACAGTGAATGTGTACAGCTTCCCGCAGGGAATGCAAATGCGATGCATTACACACATGTCCCGATAAAGAAAGTGACTGGAAAAAAAGAAAATATGTGGCATTTACATTTTCAAAATTTACTGCAGTGAAAGACACACTGCCATTAACGCCCCTCGAAATATGTCACCTTACTTTGCATGAATTTATTCCGTCATCCGTGTCACTTCCTGAAGCAGTCCTGGAAGTCTTTTTCATGTCTTTTAAGGTATGATAAAAAATACAGTGATGCCACTGCTGAGTGCCATCCAACAGGGAGGCAGCTCATAAAAACATGACAGGGATCCTCATCTGCTTTACCCACTGGATCTGGCACTCTGTGACGCCTGGCTGTCCCACAAAGCCAAAATGACCATAAAAGGTAAATGTTTGGAATCCATTCAGGACATCAAAGCAGCCGTAACAGCACAGCTAAAGATATTCATGAGAAGGACTTCGGTACTGCTTCAGAAAGCAGCAAGAACCATGGGGTGTTCCAAGCTGCGGAGGCTATTGAAAGACATTAATGCCAACATGTCTTTTACTACAACAATTTTTTAAAATTCAAACACTTTTTTTGTTTCTTTGTTTGTTTGCTTTGTCTTTTGGAGATAGGGTCTCACCATGTAGTTCAGGCTGGTCTCAAATTCACAGTGATCCTCTTGCCCCAGCCTCCCAAGTGCTGGGGTTCTGGGATTACAGATTAGTGCCACCATGTCCTGTAACACTCACTGTATTTTTCTTTTTATCATGCTTATATGTAAACTCTTAATACCAGCTTTTTTTTTTTTTTTTTTTTGAGGCAGGGTCTCATTATGCAGTTCAGGCTGGACTTGAACTCAGTCTGTAGCCCAAGCTGGCCTTGGTGATCCTCCTGACTCAGCCTCCTGAACACTGAGATTGCTGGTGAGTACCATCATTTAAAAGAAGCTCAGCTTCTACATGGCAAGGATAGCAGTGTACTACAAGGAGGAGACGACCACACAGGAGGCCATGAGTGTTAGCTGCCCCAGCACTCACAGGGGTCAGTGGGGGTGAGTGGACGGGACAGAATGGTGTGAAATATGACTTTCAGATAAAGCTGGGGAGATGTCTCTGTGAACTGCTGGTCACTGTGAGGAAGCCCTTGAAGTTCGGGTAAGATATGTAATTCCAAGGAGGCCCTGCAATGTTAGTCATAGAGCTTAAAACTTCAGATCACTTTCTTTTCTTTCTCCTGCATTTTTTGGCTAAAGAAAATTACCTTGGACTGAGCAAGGCAAGGAATGAAATTTCTGGAACAATGACTTATGTAGCAATCAGCAAATCCACGTCTAGTGGTCGCCTCCTACAGGTGTGAGAAATGGCAGCTTGGTGCTCCCTGGATGTCCCAAAGGCCACCACCCCATAGCATCAGTGGTGTGAAATACCCTTGCACTAGTAATTTGGGGGATAAGAATATGGAAAAAACGGGGCTAGGGATTTAGCTCAGTGGCATAAGCGCCTGCCTTGCAAGCATGCGGTTGTGAGTTTGATCCCTGGTACCGATAAAAAAAAAAAAGAATATGGAAAAACCATGTTACAAGCTTGCTATGGATAGAAACAGGAAGCAATTCTATCATTTTCCCATGAGGAATGGTTTTTCTGCAAGGGAACAGAAGTACTTTCACCCTCATGCTCCTTTTTAAATGATAAAGCAGACAAGAAAAAGGAGGAAAAAGGAAGATCACACGCACACGGTAGTGCCTTTAGACCACCTGCTGCGTTCCGGCAGCCCATGCCTGTAGCTCAAATTGCCCAACTAGGATGGAAGCCTAAAATCAAGGCCCAGGGGACCTGGTACCTATTGGGAGTGCAGTTGTGGGTCTCCTTCTGGAATGTTCCACAGCACAGATAAGACCTGGGAGCCGCAGAGGGTGGTGCAGGGAGCCAGGGCCATGTGATTTAATTGTTGAAGCCACAGCCCTGAAATGACTCAGCCCTCAGGTGAGCTGATTTGCCCTCTGACCCAGAAGGCTAATGGGTCAGCCAGGAACATTTCACCGAATGAGCCAGTGTTCCCAACCCGCTGGCTGAGAGGACAGTCAGAGGCCACAGATATGCCACACATCTGTAAAACTGGAAGCCGAGGCAGGAGGATCACAAGTTTGAGCCCAGAATGGGTCACTTAGTGACTTAGTGAGACCCTGTCTCAAAATTAAAAGAAATTTTTTCTTAATGGCTGGGGATACAGCTCAGTGTGAAGTCCAGTAGTTGGGGTGCAATGCCAGTGGTTCCCCCCCACCCCCCCACACACATTATGTCACAGCTGTAGCTTGGATCTGAAATGTCCCCAAACCCCTCCTGAGTCCACTGGGAGGAGGCGAGACCCCTCAGAAGTGGGGCCTCTTTGGAAGAAGCTTACACATCGGGTCACTCCCCACTTCCCGCCCCTCTCTGGCTTCCCCGAGGCCCAGAGGCGAGCAGCCCCGTTGCCATAGGCTCCCACTGCGATGCACTGCGTCATCACAGCTGATGGCAGAAGCTCTGGGGCCAAGGGACTGTGACTGGAACTTCCAACACCAGGCGGAAAGAAACCCATCCTCCTGCCAAGCTGATCACCTCAGGCCTCTGTTAGCATAACGCAGAGCTGACTAACACAGCTACTGATCACCCGCTTCTCCTGCCTGAGAAACTGAGGCACACAGCAAGTGACTTGACCAAAGTCACACAACTCACAGATGGCAGAGGCGGTTCTTGAGCCAGCTCTGACTCCAGAGCCTACAGCCTGGGCCAGGAGCAGTGGCCCTACCCCGCCCCGCCTCCACCCCACCTGGGGCGACTCTGGCACCCATCCCGGTCCCCAAGGGCAGCCCTCCCTGCACCGCACTCCCAGCCCCTCCGCCCGGCTCCTCCCGCTGCCCCTCTGCTGCCCGCTCTCGGCCCACACTTCCCTCTTTCTTCCCATCTGGTCTTAACCACTAGGATATATATATATATATATATATATATATATATATATATATATATATTTTTTTTTTTTTTTTTTTTTTTTTTGTCTTCCAATTAAACGAAGTAAAAGACTGTCAACTCTCATGTGAAAAAGAAGGTAAATCAAATAATCTGTGTGTAAGGAAAACACGTCATGGAAACGCTCTTCTATTCTCTCTCTCTCCATCTTTCCATCTCTGTCTCTAGTTCTATTGCTATCTCTCTATCTCTTTATCCATCTTTATCTCTGTCTCTCTCCATCTCTGTTTCCGTCTCTTTGTCTCTCTAGCTCTGTCTCTTTCTATCTCTCTTTCTCTGTTTCTATCTATTTCTATCTCTATCTCTCTTACGTTTCTCTCTCTCTCTCTCTCTCTCTCTCTCTCTCTCTCTCTCCCTCTCCCTCTCCCTCTCCCTCTCCCTCTCTCTTCTAGCAAGAGGGCAGGAAAGCATCTTGCACTCTTGCATTCCAATACCTGCCTTGGCTGCCTGGCCTTATACCTCCTGTACTCACTCCTGACTCGGCCCCCAGGAGCAGGCACCTGAGCCCTGGATATTAAAAGGCTCTAGATCTTTCTGCCCCACTCTGCTCACTAAGGCACACTTCTGGCTCACCCTCGAGGCTAGCAACCCCTTCCCTAACCTCCAACCAGAAGCAGCCTTAGTAGACCTGTCGCAGTCCGCCTCTTTTTCTTTCTATTTTAAGATTCATGATTAACTACCTTGTTTGGTAAAGTCTATGGCTCCCCTGAATACAAGGCTGTCCCTAGCCCTGGAACTGGGAATGGTAGAGAGGAGGTGGCATGCTGGTGGCAGTCTCAGGAATGCTGCCCTTAATTCCCTTTGTCCCCGTGCCTCCCGCAGCTTGCCAGGAGCCCCCCAACCTGCCCATCGCCAGCCTTACTCCTGTGGGAAGAAGCGTCTTCGCAGCCAAGCGCCTAGAGCAAAATGCACTATTTACAGTGTGAGTGCCCCCTCTACTGTGCTTTCAAGCCCTCTGTAATTCTGAAATTTTCATAACAAAATGTTGGAAAGGAGAAAAAGAAGCAAAATATTGAGAAGGCGCCTGTAAACGCAAGTATTTTATCTAGAAGATGAAAACACATGAGCCAATTTGCTGAGATTTGCTGATCGGGTAAACAGAAGAGGAGTCAGAAGAAGGCGTGGGAACACGGCGGCAGGGTTATAGCGGGAGGGACAGCAGGCCTGGCAACCCCAGGGCCCCTGCCTCTCACTCCCTGGTCCCCGCGGCAGCCACAGAGAGCCACCTTCAGTGGCTGCTGCTTTCAGCAAGTCACTCGTCTCTCTGAGCTTGGATTCCCCAGCTGTTGCTCCGTCAGAACGGTGGAGCAGGTCTGAGATAGCAGGAGGAGGAGAAAGCGCACTGCCTGGCCCCACAGAGTCGGGAGCGGGGCGCTCTGTCCCTCCTCCTGCCCCCCAGGGCAGGAGCCGGAGCAGGGAGGAAGGTTAAGAGGAGGGAGGGGATGGAAAGGGGCCAGGAGCTGAGGACCAACCCAGCTCCTGTGGAGGCGCATGCGGCCCATCTACAGGGTGTTTGGGAACATGATCTGCAGTTCCAGATATGTTTTCAACAGAAAACATCTAAAATGTTTTTAAAAAAAAATTAGTCTTCAACATTGTAGATCTAGTAATTGTTATAGTTTGTATCTAGATGTCACCCTAGAGCCTCATGAGCTCACAGGCTGAGCTTTTGGAAGGTGGTGGATTATGGGAGTTTATCTCTGGCGGGCTCTTAGGGGGTGGGGTCTGGTGGAAGAGGCGGGTTGCTGCGGGCGTGGCCTGGGAGGGCTCGTCCTCCTCCTCTTGCTCCTCCCTTCCTGGGCGCCAAGCTGTGCTGTGAGCACCTCTCATCTGCCAAGCCCTCTCCCATGCTGCCCTGCTCTGGCCTGAGCTGACCATGGACTGCACCCTCTATGCACTGTGAGCCAAAAGAAACCTCTCCTTTAAATTGTGGGCATCAGGTATGGGGTCTCAACAAAAAAAAAAAGTGACTGAGACAGTAGTTGTGGTTAACTAACCTCATCTGCCCAGGGGACAGAGCAGCCTCTCTCCAAGGCAAGAGTGGCCGTTCCACTCCTAACACAGGGGACCACCCAGGCCCAAGTGCAGCAGTTAGTACAGGACAGGGACTGGTCAGTGTGACACAGGATCACAGGTACACTACTTTATCATCCCTGCTGTGGTTTGGATACTGTCTGAATGTGTCCCCAATGGCCCAGGTGCTAGAAACTTGGTCCCCAGCATGGTAATATCAAGATGGTGGGACTTTTAAAAGGTAGGAACAGCTGGGCATGGTGGCACATGCCTGTAATCCCAGCACTTGGGAGGCTGAGGCAGGAGGATCATTGCAAGTTCCCAGGAGAATTGACTAGCCTGGGCTACAAAGTAAACTCAAGGCCAGCCTGAACTGCATAGCGAGACCCTGTCTCAAAAAAAAAAAAAAAAAAAAACAAATGGTGGGAACTAGCACTAGGAAATGAGGTCGTGGGCAGGAATTAACATAGCTCTCACAGGCTCTTGCTTTGTTCCCTGGCGAATGAGAGGTAAAAGAGCAAACCCGAGTCTCCCCAGCTTCCTGTCTCATGTGCGCTCTTCTTATAACTTTCTCCCGAGGACACTGAGGCCTGGGAACTGTAACTGACCTGTCCAAAGCCATGCAGCCAGAAGACAACCGCAAGGTCAGAGTCCAAGAGTCTGCCACCCATGCCACGTTTAGAACGCCTCTACAGCGCCCTCCTCAGGAGGACAAAGGAAAGAAAGACTTTCTCTAGGTGCCTGCCTGGGCTCATCTGTGATTGCCATCTAGAGCACACAGCAAGCAGAATTTTATGTCTTTCTCCCTGTCTGCCTGTCTATGCCTGCTTCTCCCTCCCTTCATCCATCGCAAAACGCACACCCACAATAGTAGGGACATGAAATTATTTTGCAAAAACAATGCAGGGAACTCAGTGGAGGAGCACTTGCCTTAAATGTGCAAAGCCCTGGGTTTGATCTCCAGCACTCCCCTCCCAGAAAAAGAAACAAAGAACAAAACAAAAACAACACAGGGATCACATTCAGGAAATGGTAGTTTCCCAGTGACCTGAACTGAGAAATCAGGGCTGAACACAGTCTTTGGGCTGCACGTCACTCTTGGGCGGAGGCGAGGGCCCTGTTCCTCGCTGGTGCATCCACTGCATGCCCTCAAGGCCAGGACTAACATGAGTCCTAGCAAGCGATGCTGTAGAAAGGCCTGGTGAAGATCTGGGGTTTCTGTTTTTCTTTTTAGCATGAGAGAAGCTCTTTGTGATGATTGTGTCTGACCCTTTCATTTTACAGATTGGGAAATGGAGGCTCTGAGAGGAAAAGCAAAGAGATGGGATTCAAACCCAGTTCTCTTGACTCCTAGCCCTGCAGCTGTACCTGCAAACTAAAGTAGGAATAAAACACCAGTGGCTGCAGGCGGACTGCTGGGAGCCCTGCAAGACAGGACAGTTTCCCACCTGTCCATCTATCTCCAGAGACCCACGTTCCCTGCAGATCACAAGTGTGGGGGGAGGCTCTGGGCTTGGAGCTGCTTCACTACAGACGGAGTGGGCCATGTCCAGCAGCCAGAACTGGCCCCACTCTGGGAATTCTGGGACAGGATGTTTTGGAGATTTGCTCCCCACGATTAGGGACCAGGAGTGAATTTCTGGAAAGCATGAAGGCACAAGCAGGCAATGACACTTGTGAGTGACAATGTGCAAAACAGGCAGAGAGAGACACAGGACAGCATGCAGAGGGACACACAGACGGACCACACAGAGGCGCTGGTGTGAAGGCCAGGAGCAGCGAGGTGGGGATTAGAGAAGAAAGGCTTACTTCAGTAGTTTGATATTACACATAATCAGCTCCTTCCAGTTAACAAAAATCATAGCAACCTCTTTCTCTGTCAGCAGCTCAGACTCCATCAGGGGTTTCTGAAAGATCTACAGTGCAGAAAACGGAGCAGTTCAGAAAGCAAACAGTTAGCTCAAAATCCACGCGTGCACGCACTGTTCTGTTTAGAGCAAGGGACAGGACTCAGGGTTGCAGCTTGGCTGGACACCCACCTTCCCGCTGGGGACTGTGCAGGTGGGAGGGTCCCTGCCAGCGCTGTGTTATTTTCCAGGGGAGGGAAGCCAGGTGAGTCTCTGGAGAATGGATCCTTGCTCCACCAGGAAGAAGTTGGGAGCCAGTACACTGTCATACAGACCAACTGGGCTGTCACCTCCCACAGGGAGGAAATGGGTTCAGGGGGAAAGGTGACACTTAGGGATGAGCCTGCAGCTTCTGCTGCCTCTAACAAGCAGCTATGCAAGGGCTCTCAGGAACGACTCCATTGCTTTGCCTCAGCCTCCTGGGCTGGTCACGGACACAGCCGTTACTTGCAGCCGGCAGTCAAAGGGGAAAGGCGAAGCCCAGCTCCTGTGTGCTTGGGCAACTTGCAGTAAACATCTGATCTCACTGTGACCCTATGGAACTGAGCCTCCTAGTTACAAGGTGCCCTATCTAGTTTCAGGGGGTAGGGGGGTCTTCAGAAGGTTCTTTAGGGATGGGGACAACAGCCCATCTTGATCCCTGGGAGCCCTGCTCCATGCGTCCTTACTCTGGTGTTGAATCAGACATATCCCAGGGGTACCATGTTTCGTGTCTAAAGGGGAGACCCATCCTAGACAGTCTACACTGTATATTAATTGTCCAATGTCTCGAGCCTCCTTTTTTGAAGTTGCACCACTTCCCATGTGGGCCAGTAACCCAACCCATACTCTTCCGACACCGGGTAGGCCAGCCATCCCCTCACGGGCATCAGGACTATCTGACAAGGTGGGCAGGAGGTGGTTTCCAAACGACTATTGGACTTTCCAAGTCGTAGACTGACCCTCAGGTCCAGCTCTACAAATTTGCTCCCTAACATGACAACTCCTCCCGTGTTAGGCCAAAAGCTTGCCTTTTCAGCAGCCCAACTGTGCACTTCCCCATCCTTCTGGACAGGGTAGAGGAGGCCTCTGATGGCCACCTGGGGGGGCAGACCAGAGGAGGCATCCTCCCAGACCAGCAGGGCTCATGGGGGAAACACCTTGGGGACAGATCTTCTACTGGGAATAAGTGGACACATCAGCAAGCTGGTCACCATTCCAAGATGCCAACACTGAGGGCCAGGGGTGGGATGTGACCAGCTCTATGGCACCAAGTAGCTGGTGACTGAGCTGCAACTCTTGGAACTCCCACCTCACATCCCCTTCGGTCAACTCCCCTGGGACTTGAGTGCCCACTGGCACAACAGAACTCTGCCCCTACACAGGGAGGATGTGACCATCTCTTCTCAGGGAAGACCTTCTGTCACTCGGTGGCCACACACTCCTCTTACATCAGAGAGCCCTGAACCCAGTCCTCTATGACAGGCCCCTGCTTCTCCCTGCAGTCCCCACCCCTGGCCACCCACAGCTGTCGTTATTACCTCTGTGACCAGCTGCAGGTCATTCACGTAGTTCTCCTCTGTGACGATGAGTTCGTGGATGTACCCTTGTCGTTTTCTTTCAGTCGGGGTCAACATATCCAGGAGATGTAGGTCGGAACACCCTGGAAGACAAAATCATTGAGGACAGTTAGTCTGGGTCTGGGGACTTGACAGCTTCACAGTGAAGACCCCCCCAGGTCCTCAGCCCAGTCGAGCAGAGTTATGAGTTGAACTGTGTCCCCCTAAAATTGTACTGAAGCCCTAACTCCCTGTACCTGTAAGTGACACTTTCTTTGGAATTAAGGTTTTTGTAGATGTCACCAAGTTAAAACGAAGTCACAGACATGAGGGTGGGCCCTGATACAGCATGGCTGGTGTCCTAAGAAGACAAGGACACAGAGACAGACACAGAAAAATGACAACAGAGGTAGAGATCGCAGTGGTGCAGCTACTAGCCAAGGAGTGCCGGCCATTGCCAGCAACACAAGAGGCAACAAGAGAGGCCAGAACAGATCCACTCGGGGCCCTCAGAGGCACGTGACCCTGCCCACTCCTTGATTTTACACTGCTGGGCTCCAGGAGTATGAGATAATAAACTCCAGCTGTTTTAAGCCACCAAGCTTGTGGTCATTTGTCATGGCAGCCCCAGAAATGAACATGGGCAGCACATTCCTGCTTTGTTCAAACCACAAAAATGGTGCCAAAAGGCTTGGTAACAATGGGACACCATTTCCCACTTTTACGCTGGTCACTGCCTTTAATTCTCCTCTATGATACTAGCATTATTCCCATTATGCAAATGAGGAAATGGAGCCTCGGAGAGGTGGACTCAGCCCAGATCTCAGCTCTGCAGTGCTGAGAAGGCTCAAGAGTTCAACCCTGAAACTTCGGCATCTGAGGCCAGGCTCCAGCCTGGACCACCCCTGCTGGTCCCAAGCCCCAGGAGGGCACAGAGTTATCCTGCAGTTGGGTTTTGGAGAAGATGGCTGTGCTGAGGCTCCCAGGGGACTTGGGGACCCGAAAGATGCAGGACACATCCAGAGAGAGCTGGGGAACTTCTCCTAGGCAAGGTCACTGCCCGGCCCCTGCGGAAGCTGAGCGACAGAGGTGCCCCTGTGGCAGCAGACGGTTCAGCACAAGGCCTCTGTGGAGGCCAAAGCTGCCCAAGAGAATGGCTACCCCACCACACTGCCATGGGCCTTTCCTCTGCTCGCTTTGCTTATCCTTTGGGGCCTGTGGGCTTGGAACAGCAGCAGCTCATTGACTGAGTATTAAAGGAGGGAGAGGCTCGTTTCTCGGGAGCACCCCACGTGCAGGACTTGGCCCATCTCTCCAGGCCAGTGATCCTCTCCTTTTCTTTTTATTAGAGATTCTTTACTTAATTGCACAAGTCAGACTTGTCAAACAGACTAGCAGGTGTCCCGGATGGACCTAGGGCTGATTCCCATTCGTTTTCATTTCCCGTCTTCCCTTGCTTCCCACAAGGGGGCGCGGGGGAGCACAGCGAGAAATTCCCTGGAAGGAAAGCAGCAGCAAACGTGTGACACCCCGCCCCCCAGATCCTTGGTGTCAGCATCCCCCTTTGGGCTTGTTAGAGTCCTATGCTACCAGGCTCCTAGCCAAGCTGGCTCGGGGCGAGGTCTGGAAATCTGATTCAACAAGCTCTCCGGGTGAGATTTGAAGCTTTGCCAAAGTTTGAGAAGGCTGCTCTGGACAGCCAGGGTTTCCTTGAGATTCCATCTCCTTCCCTCAGGGAGATTTTCTGGGCTCATGACTGAGCTGGTCTATGTGCTGGAAGCGTCTTCAAATAGAAAGATCCCTCTTGGGCACGTGACATCACAGATTCTTGGCAAATGCCTCAGTTGCTCCAGAGATTAGTTCTAGGGTTGCCCAGCCCTGATTTTGTTCCCTCTCCTTGCCAATCACTGCATAGTCTCTCCTGTTGGGACAGGAACATCTCACGACAAGCTGGAGGATGTCAGGAAAGCAGCAGCAGTGAGCCATCATTATATCAGCACCCTCCACACCCTCCCGTCTTGGGTCTCACATGAAGGGCCACCCGGCAGGGCTGAGCTAGACTTCCTGGGGCCGCGAGGTGAGCATGAACATTGCGGCAGAATGCAGATGGTTCTGAACCTGGGTCTCAGCTCAGCTACCCTCCGGCCCAGCTCTTCTGTTTGCCCTGAGGTGCTGGTAACAGCCGCCTTAGCAGTGGGCTCTAGGGGGCTTGCTCTCGCAGCCAACTTCTGCCCAGCTGTTGTATGAACTCAGGGTTCTGGAAGCAAGGGGCTCCCCTGAGGTCTTCAACGTTCCTGGGAAAGACACCCAGGAAATGCCTCTGAGTCGTGGGAAAGGCATATCCAGTTGTTGCCCTATTTTTACTGCACCATCCAGAGAAAGAGAGGCCATGGGGCCCCAGACTTTGGCCATCTTTTGTCCATGGACCAAATCCAGCCCATGCATTGGAGCTACGTTCCTCTCTTGGACACTGCCTCCGCTGGGGTTTTCAAGACTCGCCCTTCAGTGGGGATTTTAGAATACTGGTGCGGAGAGGCAGGTCTGAGTCTACCTCCAACGCACTCTGCAGCAGCATTTGTAGTGACAGGAACATCAGGCAAGTAATGGACCCTGGCTGGATGGGCCTCCTGAGTGTCCCTTTAGGTCACGATTCCCTTGGAGCAGACAGACAGCTGCTTTTAGGCTCCAGCCCCAGCCCACACATGTGCCACACACACAACACACACGTGCATTTTGCAAACCATTTCATCAGGTTCCAAGGTGCTCTTGAAGCCTGTTTGTAGACCTCATTCATTCACTAAACAAATGTTTACTGATGTCACACCACGATTCTAGCACTAACTGTGCTTGGGTGCTAGGGATTCAGGGCAGAAGACAGATGCCCACCCTCTAGAACACACCTCAGAAGCCCTGCATTCAGAGGTCCCCAGGTGCAGGTGGTACTGCTCCCACCAGGCTGAGGTTGGCAGTGTCCCCCTAGACACGCACGAGCTTGTGGGGGATACTGCACCCTCATTGCCGGGCCTGAGAGCATATTCTTGTCCTAATGACAAGATTGTTGCTAGAATCTGCCAGCCTGGGCCACGACTGGTAAATGACCCACAGTATATAAGACAGAGGACTCTGCTAAGAAGCCTGGACATTTCCACAGTAGAAACCGACAACAGGTACAACCTGGGCAGACCAGGATCGCACAGGATCGTACTCCACAACAAGGAGGTCTAAGGGACTCGGAGGTACTCCTAGCATGAGTGAGGGACCGGAAACAAAGAGCTGTCTGGGTGACCCACTTGCTTTGGATTGTAGCTTTTCTGGGTCTCAAGCTTTTACTTGGCATAGATCCTGAGGAAGCTCAGTGCCAGAGGATTTACAAAAGGGCCAGGGTAAATGGACCGTGGAGCTGAGAATTACAGGTGTCCAGCACGAGTCTGGGTGGGTCTCAGGACTTCTATGTGGCTGCCTCTTCTAGGCAGCTCCAGCTTTGTGGTCTTTTAAAAGGCCCAAGCCAGAGCTGGCAGTGCTGAGATCTGGGTGCCGTGTGGCTCTGAGGTCTTGGAATGCTGGGTGGTCTGGGCTGCTTCCACCCCATGCCGGTCCAACTCCCGGCTTTCTTGGAGACAGGGGTCTGCCCTGATGCCCTCTCTGAGACCTAACAAAAGGTAAAGATTTTTGTTGCTGTTGTTTCTGGGAATCGAACTCAGGACCTTGTGCTTGCCAGGCAGGTGCCACACTGCTGAGCCATATCCCCGACACAAAAGACAAAGATTTCATGGGCAGATCCACTTCCACACTGCACACCAATCACGCAGACTTGGACTGGTCTTTCGGCCACTAAACGGATAGGATGTTGCTTAAAACATTCTTGTTGGCGAATGCCAGACCAAGAAAACCACAAAAGAGTTGAAAAAGGCATGTTTGAACTCAAAATAACCTTCTTTGAAAATTTAATATTTAGAAAAATAACAATTAAAAAAAACCTCCATTATTCAAAGCAGGATAAATGGAAAAGATATTTCAAACGAAAGAAGCTTTCATTAGGGGTGGAGGGACATGGCCTTTCTGTCTTCTGGCCCCAAGATAAACATGGTGTGCTGGTCCCCTTGCCAGTGAGAAATGAGGGAGAAAACATGGAAAGGATTTTCCAGGGACGGGGAGGAGGGCCAGAGGGGGTCTCCTAGCGAACTTAAAACCCACTCGCAGCCGAAATAATACTGCAAATGACTCCGAGCAGTTAAAAACGGTCCCTCATTGCAGCCCACATACAATTTCTAATCTAATGTGCCTAAATTCTGTGTAATGTTCTTAAACACATTTACAAAATAGAGCAAGCCGTGGTGTCCCTTTGAGAGGACTGCAGACAGGGATGCTGGGGAAAGTAGGGGAAAAATCTTATTCCAGAAAGATTGTCTTGTCCCCTTGAAGCATTCATCCACACTGCACAGAGTGATTTAAATTAAAATCAATCTTAATACGAAAAAAGGAACAAAAGCATTTAGGGTAAAAAAACGCATGTGGCTCTCCTCCTCACTTCTAATCACTCTCTTCCCAACAAGGAACATAATGCTGAGAACAAAACCAGCCCTCACAGCAGGCTGCCATTGGGCAAAGCAAATAAACAGGCCTCGTTCCTATTTAAAATAAATAAATAAATAGGGCCAAAATATATAATAAGTTGGTCAATAAATATTTATCACATTCATAGGACGTCTGAGAGACACGGTCCATGTCCTCAGGGAAACTCACAAGCCTGGAGGAAAATGAAATTAAAAATAGCAAGCATTAAAGGATGGGCCAGTGGGCTGTGCTGCGGACGGGTGGAGACCGAGCGAAGCAGGGCCCCTCTGTGCTGGCGGGGGGCTCCGGGAGAGGCCCCCTGTGTGCCAGGCTTGGCTATGGCTGGGAAGGTCAAGGCCATGACACTGGGGTGTGGGCACCAACAGCATAAGTGGTCTCCAGGTGCCAGGTGGACATGGACACACTAGAAGATAAGGCAGAAGTAGGAAAGGGCCACCTGGCACAGGACATGGTGCCAATACAAGACTCTGGCGACAAAAGCGGAGAGAGCAGGAGACACAGCAATATGGAAGCCTACCCAGTGTCTTCCCACCCAAGGGCAAGGATTCACGTTGCCTCTGGGGACATGCAGCTCAGTTCCCCTTGTGAAATGGCCTAAGGTCAGCATCTGCGGAATCCTGGACTTCCTGTCTACACTGCTGGGGTCTGTAGGACTGACCATGGTGCCCCACGGCCTTAGTCTTGCCCTCTGTATAAACCTACACACCCCAAGGCTGCACCAAATCCTCCTGGAAAAATTAAGCTAAGTGTGGTCCCTCAGCATCCTGGTGGTGTCCTATGTGAGGGTGGTCGCCTATGAGGAAAAGCAGATGAGGCCCAAAGGGTATGACATGAGCAAGTTTCCTTGGTCAAACTCCCTGTCCCTCTACCCCAAGGCTGATGTCTGAATCTCCCACGCCCCCCAGCCAGGAAGCTGTGTGTTCCCACTGTGAGCCGGCAGTGTCTGAGCTGGAATTGGGGTTCAGCAAGGGTGAGGTGGGGCAGGTCCTCACCCTACTCGGGCCTGTGATCCGCTGGTGGCTCTGGCATCCTGGCAGATCTCCACCCTCATCAAGCAGCAGGCACCTCTTAAAGGGCCTCACTGTCAGTGGTCACCAGTTCTGACTTGAGAGTGGCAGATCAGTGAGATCTGATTTTTACGGGGTTTGGAGAAGCTGGTGAGCACAGAGGACCATGTGAGAGGCAGTAGCAGATACCACTCAATGGCACCAAAAACTTAAGCCCATGTCTGCCTGGCCCTGGCATCCTTCTCTGTCCTGTCCTAGACCCACGTAGCTGGGCACCCCCACAGGGACCCACGCAGCCACACTCAGGCATCACCCAGAAGCTTCCAAGTGCCAATCTGGCTTCCAGATAAGCTGCATTTTCTTCCAGGAAGGGCAATCCAGTCTACACGGGTTGCCAGGCAGTATAATGACTGCTGAGAAGTGATGAAAAACTCATCCCAGAAATAAATCATCTCTTTATTTGCCATAAATACAAATGCTGGGGTGGAGGGAGGTATATCATTTATGGCTTTATAATTGATGCAGGAATCCCTGGCATGGGTGTTAGTCCCTTTTTGGTATGCAGTTTTTAGCTCATGCTTGGCTCTGTTTATGCCTCCACCCGTGTTTTCTCTCTCTTCTCAAGTCCCTGCTTTTGCTGTGCTTTCCCCGGCAGCATTTCAGGTGTCCTTAGTAGCCTCCATAAATAAATCCTTTGGGTACACAGGCAGATTGAGGTGTTACAATAGAAACATGTTTTTATTGGAAATGCGAGGGGAGGAGGCTCTGTAGAAGGGGTCTGGAGTATTTTGCAGAAGAGGAATCTGAGTTGGACTTTATGATGGTTCAATCAACTCCCCAAAGTTTAAGAGTTGGAAGTTTATTTCATGATGCATCAATGTTGAGAGGCAGGACCTTCAGGAGCAATTAATATTTGTCCAGAGTGAATTCCTGGGAAAACAAGGTATCCAGCCTCATGCTCTTCCACCCTTTGACTAAGGCACATCAAGGCAATTAGTTCCC
This sequence comes from Hydrochoerus hydrochaeris, assembly GCA_004027455.1. NCBI lineage: Eukaryota > Metazoa > Chordata > Mammalia > Rodentia > Hydrochaeridae > Hydrochoerus > Hydrochoerus hydrochaeris. The sequence goes on from PVLA01001185.1 coordinate 73,727, forward strand.
CGCAGTCACAGCCCCAGGACCCTGGATTCTCAGCCTCTAGAACTGTGTCAAATAACTTTCTTTATAGAGTGCTCAGTCTCTGGTATTGTTACAGCAATGCCAGGTGTTGTCAGGCAAATATCAGGGTGGGTGGTGGTGGAGGGTTCAACTAGAGAGGGCTCATGGGGCAAAGAGGAGCCAGGGTGGGGTTCCTGGAGCCCCAGAATGGCATGGAAGAGGGAAGCAGATTCTAGAAATGGTGAATGATGAGCATTGACACTGAGCTCATGATTCCAGGCACTGAGTGTGGAGTAACTGATCGAGTCCTCATCAGTTACCTATGCAGTAACTACTGTTATCCCCATGCAGTAGATGAGGGAACCTGAGGCCAAGAAGAGTTAAGGAAGTTGACAAAGCCTCCATTCCTAAAGGCAGATGGGGCTTGGGCTGCTTGCCCTGGTGATTCCACTATTACACCTCCTGCTTGGCCTGCAGTCTGGGTTTTGGTGTCCTTGAGCTGCCAAAATGGAGCACCACAGACCGGGCAGCTGAAAGCACAGAAGTGGAGTCCCGAAGTCTGAGATCAAGGTGTCCAGAGGCTGGTTTCTTCTAGGCATCTCCCATTGGGCTGTATACGGTCACCTTCTTGTTGTGTCCTCACATGATCTTGCCTCTGTGTGTGCAAATCTCTGGTGACCCCATGTGTCCAATTTCTTCTTCTTATATGGACACCTATATGATTGGATGAGGGCCCACCCTGACAGTCTCAGGGTAATTTAATTACCTTTTTAAAGATACTATCTCCAAGTGCAGTCACATTCTGGAGGTGCTGGGGTTACGGCTTCAGCACATAGTCATTGGGAGACATAATTCAGTCCACAATGGGTGGGGAGCACAGTAGAGAGGCTTCGGTGGCAGAGTCGGAAACATTTGGTCCTTATTTTGAGGGATCGCTATGTGTGGGATGCACAGGGCTGTGGCACAATAGTCACCCAAGGGCCTTTAAAAATCCCAGTGTCCCTGGATCGCCCAAGGAGGAGCTCTGTGTCCCTCACCGGCAAAACTCTCACATGGCTCCAGGGTGCAGCTGAGAGGCTCCCTCATCAGAGGCAGTGCGACCTAGAAATCAAGGCACCAGAATGAAGAAGGAGAGAGCTCTGGAAACTAGAACAACGCAGGCACAAGAGCACAGGCATTGCTGCAACTGCTTGACTGAACCCGGCCCAAGGTGGGTCACTCAAGCTGTTGTCCCGGGGCCCTGGGGACTGTGGCCACAGAACACTGTCCCTCTTTGGCCGCCCACAACCTGGAGCCCAGAGAACTCCTGATACTTTGCTCACAGGACCACTGCAGCTGCTACCACTGACGCCAGCTCCAGGGTTATGGCTCCATGGCCACTCCATCCAGGGGCCTCATTTTCTGGATGAAACAGCAGAGTTCAGAGAGGTACAGTGGCTTCCCTGGAGGTCTCAGGAAATGGAACCATGAGGAAACTTCTGGGTTTTGGAAGGGTAGTCCTCACCCGCTTCTTTCCCAGGAGCTTCCCATGAGGACCAGCTGAGAGGATACACTTGTCCTTGGAGCTCAGGGCTGTCAGTGCCGGTCTGAGTCAAGGCAGATGGGTCTTCTCCAAATACTTGACTGAGTGGTCTCAGGACAGCTCAGAGCAGGGAGGCTCCGGAGCTCTGCAAAGGGCAGGTGTACTTGCCATCCCCAAGTGACTTTCTTCAGAAGAGGGGCTGAGCATGGCCTGGTCCCTGTGGTGTCTCTTGAACATGGTCAAAGGCACTGGAACACAAGGGACTCCTGACCTGGAGACATTTCCTGCTGTCGCAGCAACTGCACAGATCCACCCAGGCCCTGCTTTGGTGTCATTTCTGCTCTGGTGGGGGAGACAGAAAGCCAGACACAACACGTGTGTGAACAGGTAATGTGTAGGGTGGTTATAGGAACAATGCAGAAAAATTCCTATGAAGAGTGAGCTCATTTCCTGCTGTAAGGTCTTTTCCTGAGAATTTGTTTTTCCAATATGGTGACTTCCCCAACCCAATTCTGTGCTGGGTTGTAGGATACACACAGGGAGAAGAATGAGTACTGTGCCATGCACAGCCGAGTTGGGGAAGAAGGACAGAGGTGGCAGCATGAGGTGAGGGCATGTCAGGAATGATCCTCATCAACTTCTGAGCAGTCCCCAAGAGCAAGGTGCCATGGGGGTTATGTAAGTGTAGAGGGATCCAACAGGGTCAAGTCTACATGAATCGGTGCCATCACTACATCCCCCACCTGCTCTGTGAAGGTCTCAGTAGGGTATAAGTCTTGGGATGTGGGTCTTGCCTCCAGTGAACTTGCCATCTTCTGACGGAGCTGAGTGTCTAGTGATTCATGTGTGAGCTTCTCTAGTCACTCATCATGATGTGTGATAAAAGTTCAGGAAAGAGCTGAGTCAGTGTGGCAGGAAGGGTGGCAGAGAAAGCAGAAGGAGAGGGTGAGGGACAGGGAACTGTGATATGGGAAGCTTCCGGGCTGGCAAGGTTGCACTGTCAGGGAGGGGCCGGGTAATGGAGAGGTCCGTGGCCCTAAGCACACTGCACCACCTGAGTTGGATGGTGTCATACAGAAGGCCTAGGGCTCAGCTGAGGCTTAGAGAGGCTGAGTTACAAAATCTCTAAAGCTAGGAAGCTTCCACATTTGTGCCACTCACACACTCTACTTCCTCCTGATGCAGGCCCAGGATGCCACCGCAGGAGGGTTCTGATCCTGGCAAGGGCTTCCACGATGAAAATGGTGGGTTCCACTAGTGGTTTGCAGGCTGGAGGTGGCAGATGGACAGCCGCTGGGGCCACAAAACCCTAGACTTTGGTGAAAGGTCATCACAGTGATGTGAAAGGTGGCAGAACTAGAATATGTGGGCCTGGATCCTGGAGACCAGCTCTACAATGGGGCTTCATCTCATCAAACAGGAAGGAATGAGCTGGTTAAGCAGGTTTCTGTGAGGAGGTGATGATCAAGCTGGGCTTGAAACGGAGCACAGACAGGAATAAAAGAAGACAAGAAAGGCATGAGGGCTAGAGAAGAAGGGGTAAATTAGGCAGGGTCTTGCAGATCAAGTAGAAGATTTGGGTCTGTATAAGGACCAGAATTATTTTAAGCAGAAGTAGTGTGTGTTTTTTTCTAAATATAATCCTTTGCCCTCAACATGGAGCAGAGACTAGAAGGACAGCGTGGGTGCAGACAGACCCGTAAGAAGACCGGTGCCATCCTCATGGAGGGGCAGGAGCAGCTCACTGGCCCCAGGGCCTTGGCACTTGTTGCTTGAGTTATTCCTCACAGCAGGACTCCTCTGAGACAGGTCTCTATCCCATGTCACCTCTTCAGAGGCCTTCCATCCCGTGCTAGAGTGCTAGCCCTTGGCAATGCTCTGTCCTCTTTTGTCTATCATGAGCTAGAATGACTGCTGATGTGTCTGCTGGTATCTCCTCCCACTCATACAGGCTCCTCAAAGCACAGGCATCCCAAACCCTCATGCTCCACAGGAGCCCAGGACAGGGTGGCCCCTCCTGGTCACTGGCAGGAACGGAGGGATGGGGGGGCATGGATGGATGTACTTCGACCCCTGGGATGGTTCCTCCTGGAGACCAAGCCCCTGGAGGCTGTTACTGAGGATTCAGACATGTGTGGCTTTCCCACGGGGCTGCAGGACTCCAAGGCAACACCTGGGAGAGCTAAGGGGCCTCCTTGGCTTTGCCCTCTCTGCTGGAGAGGACAGGCAGTCCGGGCTCCACTGGAGGCCAGGCAAACAGAGCAGAAGAGCCCAGGGCTGAGGCATTTTGGGGCCCACGCAGTGGGGTAAGGAACAAATTTCCCAGGGTCCTCAGTGTGCTGGGGCAGCTGCTCTGGAGACAGCGCTGTGGGGAAGCACATGGCCCTTTGCAAACAAAAATCAAAAAAACCACTCCTGGTGTGTGCAGGGGTCCGCAGAACGTTCCATTCTTTGCTGGCAAGGGAACACCAGGTCACAGAAGGCTGCGGTGAAACATAAAGGACCCGGTGACTCAATGCATTTGTGACAGGTTTATTGTGGAGTGCTGCACGGGCCTGCCAACATGGTCCACAGATGTGACATTTAAAAACCTTGCACATTCCATTTTCCGGCTGGCTGCCCCACCGACCACCCCGTGAAACACGGGCAGCTGTCCACGTCTACCAGCAGCCTGCGGAGGAGGCTGTGACATGCGTGTCTCAGGGCGCTGGGAGGGTGCTTTCAAGAGCTGCCTGTTTCACATCAGCGGGCCTCCTGCTGATGGAGGGAAGGGGCAGTGATATGTGTACAAAGAACTGGGGCAGTGAGGTGTCTGAACACTTTAAGGGAAGCTGTCCAATCTCTCTCTGAGATCCCTAAGCTACAAGAGCGTGGTTTCTGATAGGTCTTTAAACACACACAATCCACTTGCTATCTTGGTCTCCTGCAAGGAAGCAAGCTGTACACCAGGGGATTGGGTTCTGTGATGCACAAACGCCTTTCCTCTCTAAGAACAAAGCATCCATCGGTGCTTACAGTCTGCTAAGTCTTATTATCTCTCCCTATGTAAATGAGGAAACCAAGGGCCAGTAACTTGCCAGGTCATCATCCAGTTGGTAAGCGCTAGAGGTAAGATTCGAACTCCTGCTCTGAATAGCCAATCGGCACTGCTTTGGGCTCAAGGGCCCTGGAGCCTGCTGCTGTTTGCCTCTCAGAATCGCCATCCTCCTACAGACAGTGGCCTGTAAAGACAATACAATGTGCCAAACCTGAAAGAGGAATGGAGTCAAATATTAAACTGAATTCGCAGATAAGTAGTGTTACTATGTAAGTCTGGTGCCGGCCAGGAATGGAAATTTGAAAACTGTAGTTGGCACAGGTCAGGGGCAACCCAGAATAGGCCTGACTTTGGAAATTTCCCTGCCAAGAAGAACTAAAGGTTGAGGTGGCCAGTTTGATGCTTGTGTCTTGAAAATGTGGCCCAATACGTGGACTCCTTACTACCAGCTCCAAACTCCTGCCGGACCCCAGTGGTGCAGGACCCGCACAATGCGGGGAGGGACCCAGTGCCATCTTTCAAGACTCAGCCACTGAGTCTCAACAGGTGGAGCACAGGCTCAGGGGAGACAGCATCGAACTTCTCAGATGCAAACCAGAAAGAGGACCAAGCGGGGTATGGGAAGGGCTGCTCTGAGAACGTCGCTGTGGTCCCTAGACCCCCAGTGTCCTGTGCAAGACTTGCGTTCAATGTTGTCTAAGCTCTTGATGCCATCAACAACCCTCCCCGAATTCCTGCGGTGTCTGCCAAGTGGGGAGCATGAAGAGTATGGGTGACAGAGGCTGAAAAGAGGAAGGGAGCACAGAGGCCCCACCAGTGAGGACAGGCAGACCACAAGGGCCTCCCCTTTTCCGAGTCAGCGCTCACGAAACTGTAACAGGAGGAAGAACTGTCCATGCTCAAAAAAATGTCAGGCTGCATCAAGGGAAGGGATGCTTCCTCTTGGCGGCTGGGGGGATCACAGGGAAATGGGCTGGAGCCAGCAACCACTGTCAGAACCTTTCAGAGTGTGGTCTGTCTGCTTTTGTAGCTGCACCCTGACCTCACCATTCAACCTGAGGATATCAAACTACAAAGGAAGGCATTTAAGTTACCTGTGAATCACTGCATCTCACTGCCTGTGACACACAAGCGCATGCAGACACAAGCACACAAGCACGTACACACGCACACTGCTGACCGCTGACACCTTTACACTAACAGGTAGCTACCAAGAGTCAGTACACTTCATAGCAAGTTGCATGGGCACAATACAAACCTATCTTATGTCTGATGCTCTCTTCTTTTCCAAACAAGAATCTTATGTCTTGTGACCTGAATTGTGTTAATTTCAAAATTCCTGGGGAGCTTAGCATAAAAATAAAACCCAAGAGGCCATGGAACCCTGCAAATGGATTAGCCAACTGGGGTCTTCTTTTTAAAAATTGGACCCAAGAAAACTCTGGCTGAAGTGAAATAATTCATATTTCACCTTATCATGTTTCCCTCTCATACCACATCCAAAGTATCAGACATTTATTTTTCTATCTAGGTTGGGGCCCACTGACATTGTGGTTTCCATAAATATTCTCTTAAGGTGTTTTTGGAACTAAGAGAATGAGTAGGATCTGTTTATTATTTTATAACTTATACAAAAAATTCACTCTCAGACATGGTTTTCAGTTTGTCAGGAAGCAGGGTAGACCGGGGTGGGGTGTTGTTCCCCTAGCCTTGCCCAGGAGTGGAGATTCGGCCAACACTAAGGTCTCTGGTCTTAGCATCCTTAGGTCAAATCAGCTAGAGACTCCAAGGACACTGGTACTTCTGGAAGTTGGCATCTAAGGGAAATGGAAACTTGAGAGACATCTTGGTTTCCTCTTGGAGGGGGATGTGTACACCAAGAATCAGGACTGTTTTCCCCGTCTTTCTTTTGTTCAATCCACTCATTCAGGAGGTACGTCTAGCACTCACCTACCATGGGCCACAGTGGGTCAGTCACGTGAAACTGCTGTCTTTATGGGGAAGTGGTAGCAATGTTGGGAATTTCGTATGGCAAAACCTACTAGTTCATGAGATTCCCTAAGCTAACATTACTAAACTTTTTCTCCTGATGTTGCCAAATCCTTGTGGTAACCGATTCTGATGTATAACCCGCTCAGCTTCTGGCTATCCCTGGGTTTCCTTCCAAGACAAGGCAGCCGCATTTCTACCACTCATGAGTTCTGTAATATTCTGTAACTTTTAAAAGAGATGAATCCATGTTTCAGATCAATGTCTCCCAGGTGTCCTTTCATGTAGGTGACTCACATGTGCACAATGAAAGTGACTGTTGGAGTTCCAGTCCACACACCTCTGAACAAACCTATATCCCAAGGCTACTCAGAGACCAGTATGAAATTAAAGGATTTAACAACCAGTTGTTTTTGTTTAATAAATGGTTCAAAAAACAAACAAATCCTGACACTGTTAAACCACAGTGCTAAAGGAGCTACCTCACATCCCTTTCCAATTTATTTAGGAGATGCTTTCTCTCCCTTTTATTCACCAGATTTCCTGAGAACATGACTAGAATTGTTGAATCTAGTGCCAAGCCACAGCAGATATTGACACAGAAAATAAGTTTCTGGGGTACTTTTTATGCTAATTACCAGGGTCTCCCCAGTAGCCAGTAGTGGGCCTACCATTTTTAGACAAGGGCAACTAGGTGACTAGGTGACCATTAACCAGAATGGCCAGTGGGGTGAGACCATTCTTGGTCTACCTCAGCACTGGTAACATGGGGGGCCAGGTCATTGTTTTTTGGTATTGGGGAACTGAACCCAGAACCTTCACAGAGAGCTATATCTCCACCCTTAAGTTGTTCAAGTGAGGCTTGAACTTGGGACCCTCAACCCTCAGCCTCCCACTTGGGGATTACAGGTATGCACCACCACAGCTGGCCCACAGCATTTTGCTGTGAAGACTGTGCTGTGCATGACACGATGTGCAGCAGAAACCCTCACCCCGCTGCCATCTTTTCATCCACTCACTAGATCACCCCAAGGCTGAGAACCACTGTGTCAGGTGGATCTTGGGAAAGCAATGCGAAATGAATGAGTTGTGAGGGAAATTTTATGTCAGCTTTACAAACCAGAGGAAAGCCCAGAGGAAAGACCTGTAGAGAGGGCATGAGACGGAGAGAGGGGAGGAGAAGAAAAGAGAGGAAAGGGGAGGGGAGGTAGGGGAAGGGAGGTAGGAGGAAGAGGGGGGAAGGAAGGGGAGGAAAGAGAGGGGACTACAGACTGCTACCCACCTTAACAACCACATTCTTCCAGCCAAACTCAAGACTGGGGAAGGAACCCTGCCTTATGAAGGCGAAGGGGCCCAGAGCAGGGCCCAGGGCCTGCTGAGTGGACTCATGTTCCGCGAGGGGGTGGGGTGGGAACAGAAGCAGCTCCAGCCCACCTCCTTTGGGCCTTGGAAGTCCTGACACCGCTTCTCTCCCCACTTCATCTGCTCCTCCTCATCCTTCAGGCTTCAGTTCCAACTTCACTTTCTCCTGGAAGAGTTCTTGACCCTTCCCTATAACAGCCTTCCTCGCTGGCCACCTGCTCCAAGATGGCCTGCCATGTGCCTAGCATCTGCACTTCTCCTGGCTCGTTACCACACATGCACACATGTGCACACACACACACACACGCACACACGCACACACATACCCCTACACACTTACATGGAGGTTGAGGAGTTTGGCTTTCTGCTTGTACCTATCATTAGAATAGAAACCCCATGAGGACAGGATCCATACTCTTCCCAGAACCCCACAGGGCACCCAACACGTGGTAGATACACCCCTGAAGAGAGTCACTGAACTGACAAGAGAAATCACTTTTCAGCTGAAGAAGGGCAGGGGAGGCCCAATGAGTGAGGTTCATGAGGATGGGATCAAGCAGGTGACTGCTGTCACCAGTGTCACCAGTGTGTATGCTGACTGTCTCTGCAGGGGCAGCGAGACCATGGGGTGCCAGGCAGGAGCCAATCCTGAATAAAATATGGAAAATATGCGGGTTTCTGTCTTTGCCCACCCGTACCTTGAGTGTTCACCAGTCCCTTATTATTATATATCTTTTGGAAAAATGTTTAAACTGTGAGCCAAATCACACACCTGCCAATGTTGTTAACTACATATGCTGAAAGCTCAGGGAGATAACTGACTGCTAAACAGGGTCGGGAGTGAGAAGGGGCCATTCAGGGAGACCCGGCGAGAGTCTGATCGAGTACCCCATCACAACATGTGGTCACCACGGCCAGGTTCCAACACCAAGAACACAGAGACATGTCCGTCTAACTTTTATAGGAAGAATTTAATTATCTATACACGTAACTAATTCAAAAGGTTGTATTACAGTTGTTAAAGCCGCAGGTTTATATATTTATATATTTTACATTCATATCCATGAAAATACTGAAGCGCGAGGGGACGAGGAGGAGCTGCCCTCGTCCCCTGCCCCACGGGAAGGGAGGAGGACCTCGACACAGCCGGGAGCACAGTGTCCCCGAGAGACACGGACACAAAGGGGACGACAAGGTACACAGTCATGACGAGTAGGACAGCTCGATTGTGCTTGGGGTTTCCCCCACCCACTTTCTGTGCTGTCAGCCACGGGCGTTTTTATTGAAAGCTTCCAACTAAGCGTTTAAAAGACAAACATGGTTTCAGCTACAGCACAGCTAACACAGAGCGGACCGTGAGCTCCATTTCATATTAATCTGCAGAAACTCCACAGTCTAGTTAAAAAATGTAAACATTGGAAATTAATCGCAGGGAGACTTCTATACATTCTTTCTTGTCAAAAAATTACTTGTTCGAAATATGTCATTCCATGAAAAGGAACTGGAATAAAACTTTTTGTAACAGAGAATAAAAAAAGACTGTAGATATTGTTGATCGTAATAACCTCAGCGGTGTTGTCTACTGAGTTATTGTATGAAAACACGCAAAATTAAAAACCCCAAACAAAACACCAACTCAACCTGATAAATCTGAGACCAAACAAAACACAGGTGCTTTCTTGTGTGGCTACAAGGTCACTGTGCAAAATAAAATTAATGCAATATGATTAGAGCATCATACAGTGTAATAGTGTTTGCCACAGAAAGAACTGATTTCTTATGTACAAGATGTTTTACACATGCTCAACAAGGTACATCTGATACACACAAACAAGCACAAACACCTTCTGTTTAACTGGGCTCATTCTACAAATCTTCAGAACAGACATACTGAACTCCTCTGTACTTCTACGGCAGGGGAGAAAAGCCCCAAACTACACAATTTAGTTGGTAACACTGAACAAAATGGAAAAATACATCAAGTCTCAGATTTATGGACATTTGGAACAATTTTTAATAGCACATGCAGCATTCCTTGATAGTGGGTCTTTTTGCAAAACCAAAATAGCAAAGAAGTAACTGATTGATTTTTTTATTAAAAGTCTAAAATACGTATTTAAAAATAATCTTGAAACTACTGAAAGCACCTGTGCAAAGGTGGGGGAAGTCAATTTGAATAACTAGGAAAGCCACAAAAGGACCCACTACCCTGTGTATTTTTGTAATTTTTGCTTCTATTTCTGCAAATAATAACTCAAACATTGCGATCACATGCAACTATGGTAAAATGAGGTAAACTGCTCTGCAGTGAGTTCTTCTACTCAGAAGGCAGTAGGTGATCATGCTGGAAGTCACATGATCAAGGCTGCATCTCCCATCATCCCTCTGGGCAGTGATATGGGATAGTGGGTCTCTTTGAGGACTTTCAAGCCTGAGGGGGGGATGGACAACATATGATTCCTAGAAAAAGGAGGAAAACAACACATAAGCAAAACAAAACAATGAGCAAAATTCAAGCTAGGAAAATGAGTCAGGCATGTAAACAGCATGGTGCCAAAATGGTAAAAAAAAAAAAAAAAAAAAGAAAGAAAAAGAAAAAAGAAAAAAAAAAGGAGGAAAGAGGGGGAGGGGAGAGAGGGGACATGCTACAGAAGGAATGAAAATTAAAAAGAAACAAACAAAATAAATAAAAACCAAAACCAAAACAACCCCACAAGATAAAGTCTCGCATTACAGAAGGTCTTCAAAGAGACTCTTGCGAATGCAGCAGTGGTCTCACTTTAAGTTCTGCAAACAAAGCTCAGCAGAATCAGAGCAATGCTGCATGTCTTACTGGAAGATACCAGAGAGGAGAGGAATTTTGCCGTGAGGGCACTTACATTGCTGGCTGGGGTCCATGTCCGTGGTCAGCTTCACGTAGTTGGATGGGAAGAGCCCCACTTGCCCGTTGACTTCCCCTTTCCACCAGTCCGGGTCCTCCTTGTTGAGGACGTTGATGATCTGGCCCTTGTTGAAGGCCAGCTCGTCGTCGTTCTGAGCCGTGTAATCGTACATCCCGATCACCTGGCACACTGCAGGAGACAGGGCTGGGTGAGCAGCTGCCCAGGCACCGCGGCTGCTAGCAGCCAGCAGCTCTCTCGTGGGTCATTTCTGCCCTTTCGGAAGGGGCTACCACGAAGTGGAAGTGGTCTCAGGGGCTTTTCGGTGTGCGGAATAGAGGAAGGCGAAGGATGAAAAATCAAGACGACAGCAAAATTTTCACACTGCCTTTACTTTTTATAACATCTTCCTCTTTTTCATATTTACTGGTCAGCAGAATGTTAGTGATAATTGTATCTTTCCTTTTGAGAGGGGTGGGACCCCCTCAGTGCTGACTCTGGGAGACTGAATGACATCTGCTCAGCTCTGCTTCACAGGATGGACAGCTGGGGACCAGGGGACACACTACCACTTTTTCTTCTTCTTCTTCTTTTTTTTTTGTAGTGCTGGGGCTCTAGCTCCAGGACGTCATGAATGCTAGGTGAGCATTCCGCCACTGTAAGCACACCTCCAGAACACCTTCCCTCCATTTTTAAAGGTGAGAAATAATCATTATGTGACCTCTGAGGAAACTTTCAGATTATATTTAAAAAGATTATTTTGTACTAGGCATGGTGGCATACAGCTGTAATTCCAGCATTCTGGGAGGATGAGGCAGGAAAATCAGAATTTCAAACCCTGCTTGGGCAATTTAGTGAGAGCCTGTGGGGATGTAGCTCAGTGTGAAGGCCCTGTCCAATCCCTAATGCAAGACAGAGGGAGAAAAGGGAGGGAGGGAAAGAGAGAGAGAGACAGAGACAGAGAGACTCAGAGAGAGAGAGGGACAGAGACAGAGAGACAGAGACACAGAGAGAGAGAAAGGGAAGGGAAGGGAAGGGAAGGGAAGGGAAGGGAAGGGAAGGGAAGGGAAGGGAAAGGAGAGAGGGAGAAAGGGAGGGAAAAAGATATTCTGCTGTACCTTTACATTTCAAAGAAATTTCTGTATTTAAGACTTATCTTTTCTCCTTTTCTCTCAAAGGAAGTAGAATCATTCTCATTCCCTGGCATCTCTTTGCTTTGGGTAAGTCAGTACCATAGACCACATCGCTTCTCCAATTAATCTCATCAATGTACAGTTCAGGTTTCAACTCCCCAGCGAGTCATTTCTGCAAAGGAGCTCACTGGGGAAAGGGCTGCCGCTGACGGTGGGGTGGGGCACCACCAGGGCTGCCCGGGGCCCAGCAAATCCAGCTGGTACCATGCCCTCTGTCTACAAGGGGCCTCAGCTTAAGCAAAGAGGCCCCGCCTGGCTCAGGATTCAGTCATGAAGTTTGCCAATCCTTCAGTTTCTTGTAAAGGCTGCCAAGTTTTAATCTGACTTCACTGACAATGTATAGCCCAGACATTTAACCACAAGGCAATGAAACAAAAAATTCCGTGCTTCCCGCAAATGCCACCCAAGGATTAGTGGCTTCATGACCCAAAGCAGAAATCTGCTCTCCTCCTCTCCCCTCTCACAAATATTACTGAAGCATCTAATTTAGTCCCTTAGATCAGAAAATAGCCGACCGGGTCAACGGCTGAGCGCTGTATTTTTTCGGGACTCTAAGAAAGTGCACATGACATCCTGCCAGCTCGGCGAGGACCTTCTGTTTGCAGTAAATGTCACCAGGGAGTTAAGTTATTCTGGGTCCTGTGAACACTACATTATAACCAACAGACCCCATGGCCTCCAGTTCAACCTTCAGACTGAACTAGACTTCAGCCATTTATTTTTAGAAGCCCCTTTCTGTCACCTCAGGCGTGAGTCCAAATCTCAATTTAAACAGCTAGAAGCAAAGAAGAGTAAAAAAAATCTGACTTTAAGGTCAAAGCATTCACAACTCCTTCAGGAGGAGAAGTCCAACAAGAGCCCTGTTGTACCCAGCACAGTCAAGCTACTTAGATATTTGGTCCTTTTGAAAAACATACTCATATCCATTAGCTGGGTGTCGGTCCCAGCAAGTGTAAGAAGCGCTTTAAAGCACAAGTGGAAAACAGTCTAGATACTGAACGAGGCCCCCAGGTGGAAAAGCCAAAGCACCATGCAGACTGTTCTCCAAGGAGACTGGCGCACACCCCTTACCTGCCGGCACGGCCGCTGACTTGGGTATCTCTGTTGGAGTGATTTTGCTTGTCCCAGGGCTTAGAAGTTTGACATAGTTAGCTGGGAACCACCCGATTTGGCGTTTTTTCCCACGTGCCTAATAAGAAAATAAGTGTATCAAACCACTGACACCAAAAATTCAAATTGTGGCCTCCACAGTTGGCAAAGCCTGGAATGTTTTTGCTAAGGGCTGGATCACAAATGTAGGCTCTTCTGTGGTGTGTCTCATACGGAAAGTTAACACTTGGCTGTTATTTTCAGGTAACATAGCAGCTATAATTAATGTCAACATGGGCCTTAGGAATAATAATAATAACAATGATAATAATAATAATATTGATCATCGATACTCAGCGTGCATTTTAGGAGCCAGGCCCCACGCCAAGCACCTTATGTGCCTGAATCCACACAAGTCCAGAAGGACATTGTCACCAATTTCGCAATGAAGAGCGAGGTTGAAGAAGCAACAGTCCCAAGGCTGCAGGCTGGTCAGAAGTAAGCCAAGACTTACACTCGCATCTGTTCTCTCTCTTTACAGGTAAACACACCCTTGGGTGCACGGCAGTGTACACGCAATATGCACAGAGCACAAGGAGTCTCAGTGTGATGCTGTTTTCAGAGGGCTCCGGGCCCAGTCGCTGACTACAGTCACGTGCGACACTTCCATCCCTTTCTCCTTTACTTCAGTCTGACTCAACACCATTTATTTCATGTTCAACTCCTGGCTGTCTAAGGGTCAGTGTATGACATGGAGGAAGGTATGGTACAGTCGGCGAGCCAAGACCTACAGTTATGAAAAGACTAGAGAGGACCAGGAACGGGGGTATGACTGCCCTTCCACCCATCACCCCAAAGAGAACTCACACACGCACAGGCACGCAGACAGACGGCATCTCTAGAAAGTGCTCTGATAAAAGCAGCTGCCTCTGGGAAAGGCGAAAACAAAGGAGCTGAAGGTAGAAGAAAACTTCTACCATGTTAACCCTGGCTCACACCTGCCGACGTATCAGGGATACCTCCTAGGCTCCGGGGGTTTCAGTCTCTGGCCCGATAGACTGCATGCCGTTGGCACAAGAACTAAAGCTCTTATTTTCACAGTGAATCTGCCGATGACTGAAGCCACGTGTTTACAGGTGCCCACATGCACAGCCATCGAGTGGACTGCCATGTGGCTCACTGTGACTCCTCTACGTCCCCCACCTCTGCAGCTTTACAAGGGCAGAACACAGAGCTCCTGGGTAATGCCTTGACAGTCACCCTAGTGAAAGCGCTAGAAGCTACCCCTGGCAAGGACATCCACCCACTTTATCACGGGTTCCAAGAACTATTCAAAACTCCTCTGAGCAAAGTGTCAGGAACATGAAGTCTAAAAAACAGTAGCCTTGAGCCAGAGATATAGTTCAGTGACACAGGGCCTGCCAGGCAAGGGCGAGGTCATGAGTTTGATTCCCAGTACCAACAAACATACAAACCAACCAACCAACCAATCAACCATGAAGCCTTCAAGGAATGTATCACATAATGTTTGGACTTAAGAATTATACATGGAAAGCTAAGTACCTATGTCAGCATTGGCTATGAAATAGCAAAGAATAGTGCTGGCCGGGGGTCATCCCCCAAGTTCAGTGCAAAGGAGGTGGTACTTCTGATTAAGATGGTTCCAGAAAGCTTCTGGAAGGGGTGGGATATGGCTGGTCCTTGAGGAATCACAGAGAGGCAGAAGTCGACTTCATGGGGAAACCCTGAGCTAAGGAAGCGAGGCACAAGAGCTCAGAGGGTTGTGACTGTCACAGGGGGCTACAGTGAAGATGAACTGCAGAGTGGTAAGATGCTAAGGCTGCAAAGGGAAGAGGGGGCAGAGGCGGGAAAATTCACAGGGATGGGCAAAGGTCATCTCCCAAGTCTTCAGAGTAGGAGAGGAACATTCAGACCAAAGACAGCAGGTGCTGATGGCACAGCTACACAGGAAGTGGGCCCTGTGGGCAGAGCAGGTCTCTCTCTGTGTATGCTGGAACAGGAGGCCGGGGATTTAGCTCAGCAGTGTAAGCACCTGCCTGGCAAGTACGAGGTTGTGAGTTCAATCCCCGGTATCAAAAACAAAACAAAAACAACAATAACAAAAAAAAAACATGGCATGGAGCCAGGTATAGTGGTGAACGCTTATAATCTCAGCACTTGGGAGGCTGAGGCAGGATTGCTGTGAGTCTGAGGCCAGCCTGGGCTACAAAGTGAGCTCAAGGCCAGCCTGAACTGCACAGTAAGACCCTGTCTTAAAAACAAAAACAAAGAGAAACACAGGCAACTGGAGTAAAATACAACTTCATGCTTGTAGTGTTTAGTCTTTCACTGATTTTGCAGGTAGGCTGATCATCTATTTAGAGGATAACAATACGCAGTGGGGGATCCCCTTCTAAAGGTGGCAGCCATTGTTAATTCCCTATTATCTCGTTTAAAGCCCTGTATCGTTTTCATTGTTTTGTTGGGTTTGGTGTTACTCTGTTTTGTCTTGTTTGACTTTATTATAGCTGATGGCAGCTATTTCAAAAATAACAAGATATGTTATGGATTTATTATTAAATTTTGGACTTATTATTATCTTGTTGTCAAGGCCTCTATTGCAGCACTGTTCTGTTTTTATTGGTTCTGTCCTGTCCTGTTCTATGTCTGAAGGTATAGGCAGCTATTTTGAAGACAGTAAGAGGCATTATGGTAGCCACTGATGATTTCCTGTTATCCTTTTTTGAAATCCTGTGTCAGTTACATTGTTTTGTTTTGATTGGTTTTGTTTTATTTTGCTTAGTTTTATTCTCTTTTAAAATAAAAAACAATTTTTAAAAAGACACAAAAACAAAAAAACATTAAATAAACGAAAAAAGCAGAGTGGATGTCTTGTCCTGGACTCCAAAGGTCAGGGTCCTGAGCCAGTAAGCAGTGCTTGGCCAGCACGTCTGGCCAGGGCTGTTACGCTGCCCAGCAGCGAGCTCCCAGGAGGAAGCTTCGTCATTAGCTGAACTCCAGGCTGTGCCTTCACTTCTGCCAGAAGCATTTCTTTAATCCAGTAGGAGATTGGGCGTCCAGTTAGCCACAACAGAGATCTTCCCTCCTTGCCCAGGGTTGGCTGGACAACGTGGTAAGGGGAACAGTGTGGTTCTGGAGACCTTCCCCGGCGAGTCCTTTTTCTTTCCTGAGGTGTCTCCTGCTCACGCTGTTCTGGAACCCCACGCAGGGTCTGCCCTGCCTGGCCAGTGCCCCACACAGCAGCTTCCCCTTGCTCCCTCCTCCATCTCTGACTTACCCGACCCCCACACAGTCCTGCTCACAGCCAGATGGAAGCTGGGTGATGTGAGAAGCAGCCCACATGCACACGAATGGTACCAAAGGGCTCCTGCAGGCTCCTCCCTAGGGACACCCACAAGAGGGATTCCAGAAACCCTTTGTTTCTAGAGCCAGCAAATATTTGCCACGGTCCCCTGTGTTATGTACAGGCCCCATGCTCAGCTCTCCAGGAAGACAGCAGGCTCAGTGCCCAATGCTGCCCCGCCCCTCTGCCCTAGGACCTGACAGCTGCTAGGAAACTCAGTCCTTCGGCAGGCCACTTAGGAAGGCTGCGGCCCCTGTACTTCATCATACGCTAAGAAGCCAAGTGGGGCCTGCTTGTCCAAGCTGGGTTTAACTCTGGGAGTAGGAGGTCGGGGGTGCGGGAAGGACACACTCTTGTTAAGAGTCAGCAGGCTCATCTTTCAAGGACATTGTCCCTCGCTACCCAGAGGTGACAGTTTCCAGATACAAAATCTGAGGATGTTTAAGTCTCTTTATGAAATGATAGTTGCCTTTTTTAAAAGAGACAGATATTCACTATGTAGTCCAGCTGACACACTTACTACTCCTGGCTAACATGACGATACTTGCACATAAATCCATGTACATCGTCCAGAATACTTTAAATCCTCTCCAGGCTGCTATAATCCCTAACGGGAGGTAAATGCTGGTACAGTAGCTGTTGCTCTGCATTATTTAGGGAATAATGACAAGGAAAAGAAAGTTCAATACAGATGCAAATTTTCTCAATATTTTCAGTTTGTGGCTGGTTGAGTTCACGGATATGGAACCTACAATTACAGAGGATCAACTGTAATTTCTACAGAAGTAAAGTTTTTTTCAAGTGACTTTTTGTTTAGAAATAACTTCAAACTTACAGAAGAGTTGAAAGAAGAAGAAAAGTGCCCGGAACACCTGTACCCCACCCTTGGGTTCACCTGCTGTTGGCACGCTCAACCCCATCTGCTCCGGCGTTGGCTCCTTCCGCATCCCTCTCTCCTTGTCCCTGTAATTCCTTTTTCTGAACCATCTGATTACAAGTTGTTTACATCGTGCCTCTTTGCCCCTAAGTACTTCTGTGGGTAGTTACTAAAAGTGGGAATATTTTGTTATAGAGCCACAATAGTTACTGGTTTTAGTAAATTTAATACTGGTATGGTAATGTTATCTAACCGAGGTTCTATATCCCAATTCTGTCCATTATCCCATAATATTCTGTAGAACATGTTTCTCTCACACGAGGTCCAATTATAGAATCGGAGACGACCATCAGTGGTCACATCTCTTTTGTCTCATTTCTACTGGTTTTACCACTGGCATTTGTGAAGAATACAGTCTCTCCCTGGCCCCCTGTTAATAAAACAGACCCAATTTTGGGTACGTCCAATGGTTTCCTCACGATTAGATTCAGCTGATGCGTTTTTGTCCTTGACAACTGTGTCCTTTTCAAGTAGCACAAAAAATATGCAGAAAAAGTATATCCATTTGTCCTCACTGGGGATGATCACTTTGACCACCCGATTGAGGTGGTATCCTAGGTAACAACTGTGAAATTACTGTCTTTCCCCTTGCAAATATTATGTGATCTGTGAAAATCACTTTAAGACTACATATATTTTCTGTCCTTACATTTTTAGTTCCCAGATTTATCATCTAGTAAGGATTCCAACAATCTTTACCATGGTGAAGGGTAACAGTAACCTTTTTAAAAACACTTTTGTCTCTGGAAATGAGATTTAAAGGAGATATGTGGAATTGCAAACTGAGTAACAAAACAGTAACAACACACACACACACAGACACACACACACACACACGGGAACTAAAAACAGATGTGGCTTTGCATAAATAGAGACCTCTACCAGAGCACACCTTATATTCCACTTCCAAAGGCCACAATGTATGCAGGCATCGATCGTCCTATAAATTAGACTCTACACAAAGGGTCTGAGCTCAGAAATTGAATGGATGAAGTTTCAGATGAAACCTCAGCTCTTGCTACTGGCTGTTTGAAGCTTAGGAAACAGATTCTGACATGATCGGATCTCTCACTATCCATATGCAAGATTCAGGCAGGAAGGGGTTGTCCGTACTTAGCAATAAAATTCTGTGCCTTTGAGATTCTGCATGTTTACCCTTAGACAGACAAGCTTAAATACATGGAAAAGACACTAACTTGCAGCTCTCCTTCCCACCATCCACCTGGATTCTTTTTTCGGATCAAAATCAGCTGACCAGGGGCCAGAGTAAGCTGCTCGGGACCAGTAGCAGTGTAGGAGGCAATAACCTGAGCGATTTCTGAAACACAAGATCAAACATTGCAGAGCACGGTCAGTGAGGAGAAGGAAACCCCAAGAAGACACAGGCGCCTTCTAAGGTCACAGGTTAGCAGCACTACAAGCAACACCCTGAGCTGGTCTTCCACTCACAGGAGGGAGGAGGGAGGAGAGAGGAGAGAGGAGAGAAGAGGGAGGAGGGAAGAGGGAGGAGGGAGGCCATGATCGCCCTGTCCCACCCCTTCCCAGAGCCACAGTGTCCCTGCAGCACTCATGCGCTGGGCTGAGCTTTCTACTTGTCTCTGTGCGGTGGAACTTCCTCACTGTCCCAGAGCTTACTTTACCAACTTCCTGCCAAACTCCCCTGGCTCCCCATACCTTCTACCCCAGCTCCCCAATGCCAATATGAACACCTGTTGCACAGGACTGGCCCTCATCTGCCCCTTTGGGCCCCTCAGTACTCGGTAAAAACCCAAGGCAACCCTCTGCCAAATACGGCGGAAAAAGAAATCCCATTTTCCACCGAAATCATCTTAAGAGCCTAGCTGCAGGTCACTTAAGCATCATTTTAGATTCTCATTTTCTTTATGGCTCCTACTTTGGGAGTAACCCCTGAATTTCTGGTATAAATCATGGCAGTGAGAGTGTACTTCTTTTATTTCAAGAAGGAACCTGGTGTTAAGGAGAATTTTATGCAAAAACAATGATGGAGCGCAGAGAAAACACTATGAACAGTTCTGTACTTCACCTAAATGTTAAGGTCCCATGGGAAAAATC
The DNA here is from genome assembly GCA_004027455.1 of Hydrochoerus hydrochaeris. NCBI lineage: Eukaryota > Metazoa > Chordata > Mammalia > Rodentia > Hydrochaeridae > Hydrochoerus > Hydrochoerus hydrochaeris. The sequence continues at coordinate 93,169 of PVLA01001185.1, forward strand.
CCAGCAAGACACAGACCAGTCTCTGAAAAGCCATTTCTGCTGGCCCCTATGTCAAGCATAAAAAGGGGACTCCTGCTCAGACAGCTTCTGGTACAGCTGCAGGTACTTCCCTGAACTTTCAGAAGCAACAAAGAATAAACTGCTCTCCTCCTCTATGCTCACTCTCCATCGCAATGACTTCTGAAAGGAAGGAAAGGACAGAGAAAAAGGAAGAATGAACGTGGAGGTAAAGGAAGGTGGAAAGATGGGAGGCAGAGAGGGCCTATGCTCTAACAGGTCTCTACTTTCCTAAGAGCTCAGGAGAGGAGTAAGAGCCTGGCACTTTGGCAAGGCCCAGCTGTGCTGTTCTGCAATCTGATGACGGGGTGCCCGGTTATGGGGAGGCCTCGGCTGCCTGCTGTTTCAGAGAGCTCAGGGAAGCAAGGAAACCTGCAGCCCAGCCCACAGATTGTGTGGCTCTGACTGAGAGCCCCAGCTGGGAACTGCTGGGAATGAAGACTCTTGAGTAACATGCCAAGGACGAGCATTACACTCCAGGAGGCTTGGGTCTGGAGAAAGTCCCAGTGAGTGTCCTATTTAGCATCAGCTGTTTCAGCTCCTTAGCGCACCTGGCATACAAGCCAGCGATCTGCCACTGCATTCTGTGCTGCCTTTTGAGTGCCTGAAGCAGCTTGCTAGCCTTAGTGCAAAGTTAACTTCACCTGGGCATCCTATAGATGAGCTACCAAGACCCTTTGGAGGGGCAAACATTTACAATATAAGGCTCATGGTTAAAGAGCTTTGACCAAGGAGTCTACTATCTATATAGAGTCTGACTAAGGCCCTCGCCAATCCGACCCCTGCCTTTCCTGCTACGGAAGCCCGTTTGGAGCTAAGCTCCAGACCCTTCTCAACAGAGCAGTGACTGTTCCAACCTATAATAATTTCCTAAGGATATGAAGTAAAAAAGCACAAATGACCTAGACTAGGAAGACGGGCCTTACAAACCATATTATTTCACATCTGCTTCCTTTTCTCTTTTGTGCTACTATTTACAAAACGTGATTTTGTTTAAATAAACTAAAACTCAATCCAGACGCAGGACTGTAATTTTGTACCTTCAGTGTATACCTGAGGAAAACCACCCAGTTGCTTCTAAATTAGTGGGGGCCATAATCTGATGGTATCCCTTATTCCTCCGAATTCCTCCACTGTTTATGTCTTGGGGTTTAGTGTTATTGTCAGGAAGTGGAAAGGGGTTCACTGAGCCAAACATGACAGAGAAACTACTAACTCCCGTTTTACAGCTCCATGCATGACAATTTCCCACCATCCTGCCTGAGTTATTTCCTTACAACCCCAGAGAACCTTTTGTCTGGTAACACCCCTGCTCCCAATGTGTGAAGCAACAGCGAAATTTCATAACCATCTATGTGTTATTAATGGGTTCCCAAAAAAAGATCTACTCCTCCAAGACTCGAGAAAGAGTCTTCCTGTGTTTAACTTTTTGGCCCTAATAAACAAAGACTGGGAAAAATCATCAATTACATTCACAACATGGAAAAATAAGCATTGGGATTCGTAACTTACCAGGCTTTTTTCCTAAACTCCCTGTTTTTCCAGCAGATCCAGAGCCCTTAAAACAGAGCAAAAGGTCTCATTTGCATGCTGAAAAGTTTTGATCACACAACTTAAAAATGATTAGTGATACAAACCCACTGGCGCCCTAAATCCCCTTTTCTGTTTTGGGCAAACATGAGCATGGTCACCTGACAGGAGGGTGTATATCAAGAAAATACGGGCCAAATAGGTGCTTTTTAACAAGTGGCTCTCCTCTTTTCTTTAGAAGAATAAAAGAGCCCAGCACATGGCATCCCAAAGGGCCCAGGTAGGGATTGTGGGTGGCACAGGTGCACCCTGGACCTGGACTCACCCAGCAGGCAGCTGTGTGCTAGGAAGACTGAGCCCTCAGATTTGCTCAAACTTCATTTCACATGTAAAGAGCATAAAGACTTGTACCAGACACCCATGAGTGTACCATCCAGATCTAATGTGTTAAAACATTCCTATTTTGCTACATTTGCTCTAGAGTTTTTCTTTTAATTTTTTTTTTTTTTTTTTTTTTTTTTGAGGCAAGATCTCACTGTGTGGTCTTAAACCCACTACACAGCCCAGGTTGGCCTCAAACTTACACCGGTCCTCCGGGCTCAGCCTCCCGAGGGCTGGGTTCTTCTTTTTGATGAAGTAAACTGGTGCAGGGATAATGGGCTCCTCCCTTTCTCCATCTCATTTGCCTCTCTCTACCCAAAGGGGGCTACACAGCCTTTTACCCCATTTCGCACTGTCTGAACACTGACATTTCTCTCGCTGGGCTGCAAGCTCCCCCCCCCCGTAGAAGCAGACCCTGTTACTTTCCAGCTACTAAGCGCGCCAGAAGTGCTCTGGGGCTGAGTTCCTCTTGTGGACACTCATGGAACTTTAAACCGGCTGAGTCAGCCAACAGAGACCACGAGAGCTGGGACACGGGCCAGAGGCCATCTGTTCTGACAAAGTGCTTTATTATAAATAAATGTTCGCTCTCAACTCCCTGTCTTGCAGAAAATTGAGCATTTCAATTAAAATAAAGCAAAGGGTATAAGAAACTAAATGAGAACTATTGTAGAATAAAAACACACAATTTATTTACCAGGAAGCCAACTTATCACTGTCCCTATATTTTTGGTTATTGAAACCTAATAATCATTTACCAGAAAAAGTTTGGGTTAAATTTTTACTCTGATTATGCTTTCTTAAGAAATATAATAATACAATATCAATCTGTCTTGCTATTTTTATGCTGCATATCAAATAAAGGAATAACAATGAAGAAAGATTCCAAGTGACCAGTTACTTCCCTGTAGAGGCTTAAACTACGCTTCCTACATTCCACGAAAAGAAGAAAGTATTCTCAACTGCAAGTTCAAGTGGCTCCACCATGCTGGCTCCCTTTGGGAAACCACAGCCAGCACAGCAGGCTAGATGTACCCAGAAGGTCAGGTTCTGTCCTGGTGACACTGGTAAAAACACTGAGCTTCAGAACAGGGTGCGAGGAGGACAAGCTCTGCCCAGGCCCATAGGCTGGTGTCTGAACCTGGGCCTGGCTTTTAAGTTTGGGGAAGATACTTTGTTAATACATAAACTCTATCTAAAAATCAAAACTGCAACTTATTATAATATTATACAAAAGCTACTGTAGTTTTCAGTGTTAATTTAGATTTTTATTATATATTAAGTTACTAAATTCGTTATGTAAATAGACTTTAGTCAAAGTGTAAATAAATTTAATAGAGTCAAAATACATTTAAATGCAAACCAAATGGCTTTTGTATTTTAAGCGATCCAAAAGGTAATGTCACTTTTTAAGAGTTCACACCCGTGATAACAGAAATTGAATTTAGTTTTTAGCACTTTCCCTCTACTCCCTGAATGAGCATCTGTCTGACTCTTATTGGAGCCGACTTGCTGGTCTGGAGAAGAATCTAAGTCACCCTTTGCAGGTCTACAGAGTCCAATAAGCCAGCTGTCTGACAGAGGAAAATGATTCTCTTCCAGGCTTCTGCCAGATTCTCTAAGGGTGGGCAGAGCTATACAAATCCATGCAAGAGAATTTCTACAAGCTGCTCGCAAGACCATAGTAAGAAAAACAGTAAAAACATTAATGGAATCTCTTTAAAAAAAAAACATTTAAAATCATTATTGGGAACTGCAGGGAAAGTGAGAGGGCTGTGCCCAGGGCCACTAGGAACCAGGAGGGCACAGAAGAGCCCAGCGTACACCTCCTCCTGGATTTAAGTGAGAACTCTGTCACATGCTTGCACCCAAGAACGGGGTCTCTCCAGCATCTGCCAGCCCTTTTTCTCTAAGCCTATGAGGTATGAGGAGAAAAAGAAAATAAAGGTGCACTGACTGTGCCTTTAAAAAAAGCAAACAAGCAAAACCAAAAAAAGAGTGAATTCTTGTTCATTTATTTTTATGCCTGTTAGATTACGACATTTACACCCTACATTCACTCCACTACAAGACAGGTTCCTGTGCTCTGTGGTCTCTCTCTCTCTCCATTTTGTTCAGCTTGTAGGACCTCAAGAATGCTTTTCATGCAATCAAATTTATAGGGTTCTTTTAGTAACAACGGGAGTCATTTCCAGTAAAGATAACAGTACCCCCAAAATATACCAACCTTTTAGCTTTTGTATCCTAAATGTGTCCAAAAAAAAGAAAGAAACAAACTTTCCATTGCCCAATATTTTAAAACCAGTATCATCAGAATACTTTTTATTTTACATGGGCAAACTGCTGCTGCCCATGCTAAAAGAGAAAGCAGCTAAAACTCAGCAACCATGAAGAACCAAACAAGGAAGTTTACTCCAAATCCTAAATTGATTACATGCAGGAGTAGAGATTATTAACATTACAATCCGGGTAATGAAGACCACCCTCTAAGGCAGCCTCCACTTGGACCCAGGAATTCTGTGGAATTGTGGGAAACCAATGTCTACTCCAACAACAGATAACAGGGTCGGACAGTTCCAGGTCACACTGTGGCTACTGTCATGTTCAAAAACTTAGCGAAACCCAACAGGGTGTTCAACTGACAAGCATCACGACTCCCCGCAGAAGAACCGCCACACAGGAGAGGAGAGGAAGTAGTTAATGTGGGTTTACCTCTGAGTCTTTAAGCCTCACATAGTTAGAAGGGAAGACTCCGGACTTGTCGCCCACTGTTCCCGTCCACCAATCACCATCTTTCTTGGTAACCAAAATGACATCCCCTTGCTGAAAGGTTAAATCTCCTTGCTCAGAACTCTCGTAAGTGTACATGGCAATAAATTCTGGTGGGGAGAAATATGGAGATATGGAGAGAGCTTGATTGTTTTAGAGAAATCCCAGACATCTTTGCAAAAACAAGTTTATGAATTGGGAGATTAGGGTAAGATCCATTCAAGAGAAAGGCTAATCGCAGAAAAATACAGAGCTGGGGAATATGCTGGGCTACACTTCCTCTATTGCACATAAAAATCAGTAACTGCAGGCAGGGAGACCCAGCAGAGGGACAAAATGTAACTGTGTGTCTACCAGTATTGAGTTCCAAAATGACCTATGATTTAGGTTCACATTATTTCTTTTTAAACGAAAATAGCTTTTGCTGTGCAAATATCTGTTTCAATTTTGAGGGTATCAAGTCACAGATTAAAGAAGATAAGTGTTTATTATGCCCTATTGTGCCACATACACAGACAGCAGAAAGCTTTTAGAATACAAAATAAAAAACTGGTAACAGGAGCTGGGGATTTAACTCAGTGGCATAAGTGCCTGCCTGGCAGGTGCAAGGTCATGAGTTCAAACCCCAGTACCAAAAAACCCCAACAAAAACGAAAAACCCCAAAAATAAACCAACAGGTAACATTTAGTTCAAATGGGCATCTAGGGCTGGGGATTTAGCTCAGTGGCACAGCACCTGCTTGGCAAGTGCAAGGTCCTGAGTTTGATTCCTGGTACCAAAAAAGGGTGGGGATACATCTATGTATCACTTAAATGCAAGAACAGGCAGAGTGGACTGATAATGAAAATCATGTCTACCCAACCCTAGAAAATAAGCCTTTGTAAGTAAGGTAAAAAGACAAACCACAGTCTATCACATTTTCTGAATTCATGTTAGGTAGTCTTAAAGGAATAATACATTTTAAAGTCTTCAGGATGTATATCTCAGAAGTTTTTCTATTTTTAATTATAAGTAGAACTCTGCATTGCTTTTAATTGATGCTACTAAGACTCAGAACAAAGTCATACTCTCAGAAAATACAAAAATCTCAGATACAAGGTACAGTAAGAAAAGATTTACACAGATGCATACATTTACTGTTTCTACATTTTTCTGCATTTTATACCAGATTTCTGCATTAAAAAAAAAAAAAAAAAACAGAAAAGTCACAACTGACTCAACAAGTTCATTTTTATGATGGGTGAAGTATGTGGCTCGGTATAATTTCAGACAACATTCTTTAGAGAATCGAATGTTGATGCATAGGCAGAAATTTAGTATGCAGCTCTCCACTGCTCAATTATCACCAACTCTGTAGAAGGTACTAATGAAAATTAAAATGCCGAAACATAAAACCCCTAGGACATGCGCTGATGTGGGCACCCAAGATCCAAAGTGTCTTCCTTCAGCTTCCGCAGTCACCTGTGCACCGTGGCCAGGCCAGTGGGGACTGCTGGGAGACAGCGTGGGACCGAGAGCCACAAGGCCATGCGAACCTCCTTGGGAAGACTGTCACCAGACCTCCAGCACTGCGGACACATAGCTCCACAGCTGAAAAGGGGAAAGTCACTGCCACTCATTGAAATTAAAGTCTGCTGGCCTCAGTTAGGGCATTTCCTTTGTATTAATACTGTTTCACTCTTCCTGATTCTTCAATATTCTGACCCTGCCCTTGTCACCTTTCTCTCGGTGACTGTTCTTTAGTTCCCACTGGCTATTTCAGAGAGGATCCGGGGCAACCTATATTTTTCTCTGGTGATTTTCTTCAGCTTAAAAGTCAATTTCTTTAAAAATGGATCCAAATTTTATTTTCTCCCCTTGTGGTACTGGGGATTGATCCCAGGGCCCTTGTATCTTCAGTCCTTTTGTATTTTTTGAGACTAGATCTTGCTAAGCTGCCAAGTGACCTAGGCTGGACTTGAATTCGTGATCCCCCTGTCTCAGCCTCCAAGAATGCTGGAATTATAGGTTAGTGTTACCATGCCTAGCTGGTGCAAAACTTGAAGTGACTTTCAAAATGTACCAGAGCTTAAAAAACATAACTTGTGGGTGAATCTACTATTGTAGTTTAAAATATAAGAAGCCTGTAGAGGCTGGAAGCTTTGCACACCCTGCGATGCACACAGGCACCTGCAAGACTGCTGCCGGACAGCGATGCCCAGAAACAGGACAAGTGAGGTCAGAGGGCTCCGGGTCAGTGATGTGCTCTCAAGAGACATTTAACAAAGGACACACACACAAGTCACTGTTTTAAGAGCTACCCAGGTGGGCAATCTATTTAATCTGGTTTATAGTTTAGTTTAAATAAGACAATGTTGGGGCCGGGAGTATAGCTTAGTGGCATGGCCCTTGCCTAACAAGCACAAGGCCCTGAGTTTGATTCCTAGTCCCCACAACTCCCCCGCCCCAAAATTAGATGATGTTCACTCCAATAACAAGAGGCTCATCAAGATCTGAAAACAGCCTTTCCAGGAATCTCTAACCCTAATATCCTCTCAAAAAATTCCTCTATGATGCGGGCAATGTTTCCTAATATTTCTAATTCCTAACTCACTTCAAATAGGTAACCAACTAAGATTAGGATTTAGGGCCAGGGATTTAGTTCAGCAGCATAGATGTCTGCCTGGCAAGCATGAGGTGATGAGTTTGATCCCTGGTATAAAAAAAAAAAAAAAGAAAGAAAGAAAGAAAGAAAGAAAGAAAGAAAGAAAGAAAGAAAGAAAGAAAGAAAGATAGATAGATAGATAGGTAGGGATTTACTTCTATTCTGTTGCCTGATTTTCATAAAAAAATGTTTCACCTGTGTGACCTGGTTATCGAGGCCTTATATCCACACAGCTGCTATGTGGCAGAGCCAGCATCAACTGCAGCCCTGCACCAGCCCCTAACTGGAAATAACACAATGAAGTCTCATTGCTGGTTTCATTACAGAAGGGGCAAAATTTGCTTTCTGCCTTGTTCCTCTAACTAATAGATTTAAAAAGCCAGTAAGAGAAATGTACCAAGAGAATTATGTTTATAATTGTTTTCATGCTAATAACAAATACAGAATGTGAAAAAAACACTAGAAGTTTTTAGTGATAATGAGATTTTATACTTGTAAACTTAAAAAAAAAAGAAAAAAAGTCTCAAACTTTCTCTTGAAGAACACATGCTTTTATGAGCAAGTCTGAACTACCATTAAATCTTTTCATTTGCTATTTCCATGGAAATAATTATTTTGATAATGGTATTTTCATTAGGCAAAGTGTCTAAGGCAGGCAACCATTTTATTATAGCAAAGTACATAAAACTTCTATCCTCATACATTTTATTCCAGGGACCCCTGACAAATTATAGCAAAACTGGGAAGCTGTGACACCTGTTGACTACTAAACACGCTCAGGCCTCTAGGCGGAAAGCCTAACTCAGGTGGCATCTCGGTTAGTGCTACCATAATGACTGCACTGCCCTGCATGTGGAAGAGACATGGGGTTTTTACCATCAGGGCCTGAATTATGTAGATTTTGCTCATTTTTTAAAATTTCAAATAATATCTCCTTCTGTAGTCTGGTGTCTATATAATACTTAGGTCTGTGACATGAAACAGACCAGGAGAAAACAAGAAATTATTTAATGTAATAAATATTCTTTCATATCTTGATCATGAATTAATGTGATCTACCCAGCAATAAAGTTCAGTCTCACATCAAACATTTGCTGTTGGTGTTACTAGACGTCCGTCCTCACCCCTCCCTAAGAACCTGACAGCAATGAAGGCCTCACCTTCGCCCGACACGGCCGGCTTGGTGGCTGGGGAAGCTCCTCTCTTCATGCTAGCAAGGCTTTCTGAAGAACCAGACTCCATACTGAAAGAGGGAAGGAAAGAGTATTTTTATTCTCATCATAAAAGGAAACAGCACAAACCAGACTGGCTTGTCACTTTTAAAACTGAACAATTCACAGGTGAAACAGCTGTAGTTAGCTAAAAACCCACAGTGAAGTTGCTGTGGTGAACAGACAGCCTGTGCTCTCACATCTCTTCCTTCCTTCCTTTCTTTCTTTCTTTCTTTCTTTCTTTCTTTCTTTCTTTCTTTCTTTCTTTTTTCTTTCTTTTTGAGACAAGGTCTTGCTGCGCAGTTCAGGCTGGCCTTGAACTTGCTTAGGCAGCACAGGCTGGCCTCAAACTCATGGTGATCCTCCTGCCTCAGCCTCCCAAGTGTTGGGATTACAGGCATGCACTGCCATGTTTGGCATGTTCTGTTCTATTTCAAAGCATGACTGATAGTTGCTCACGGAATATTTTTGCTCTTTTCTTGAAGCTTGTAATTTGTTTTGAACATCTGTATGGTTGCAGTAATTAAACAACAACCCTATAGGGGCATGTTATAAGCAGACCCTAAATAAAAAAGATTAATTCATTCTTCCAATTATTTCCCCAAACCCTTTGGTTTTCGAATCATTCACGTTGTGCCTGGTACAGTACACTGCATACTGAGTATCATGACAGTCATAGTTTCCGAACGATGCGTGAAGGTTCCAGGTCTCAGGGTAGAATTCTTTCTCACACAGACCACACAGGACATACAGACTTCCACGAGGGAAGAAAGATGACTACTTATCTATAAAAGCCTCCGTTTTGTACTTCATACACTCTAACTTCTGCATACACTCTAACTTTTAAACTTTGGTTTAAAAGGATCAAAAGACAAAACAATCCTGCAAATCCTCATCTATGAATCTTAACTAGTGCAAACAATCATATAGCACCCAATACTGTTTTCATCAAATGGAAGCAGACAAACACAAAAATACCTTGTAGATTTCCTTATGGGCCCTGAAATGAGCTTCACGTAAGACTTGGGGAACCAACCCTTCTGACCTTGAACTTCTCCAAACCACCACATATCTTGCTGCTCCAGGACGGTGATGACATCATTTTTGTTAAAATTTAAATGGTTGTCTTTTTTGGCTCTCCAAGGATACAGGGCTTGTGCTTGTAGCCCCTCCACCTTTTCACCCTTGTGTGGAATAACATAAAGGACAGCTTATTACATTGCATTTGTCATTACTTAAGGCTGATGCGAATACTGGCACTTTTTCTGCAATAAGCACACAAGGGCACACGACAGTTTCTCTTCCAAAGCTGGAGGCAGAAACTGTCAGGCCATTCACAGAACCATCTTGTGACCATCGAGCATTTTTCACCCAAACAAACAAACAAACTTGTGTTGCACTTGACTGTGCACCTTTTATATTTTGGTTCTATTTTAATTCTTGAGTTGCCCAGAGCACAAACCCATTTCCAATTTGATTTGGGTTTCTAGTGGAGGATTAATGGTGGAGCAGAAATAGTACCATATTGCATGAGATAATCAGCTGCTATTTTAGTTTGGGTGGGCATAGGAAAGTTGGCCATGTGTTGTATTGTGCTTGTTTTAGCTCCTTTTAGTGGAACAGGGGGATAGGGCTGGGATGTTGCTTAGTGTTTTAATTTCAAGCACTCAGAAAAAAATCTTTGGGGGAAACCAGGTTGGATCAGCATAAATTCTTGTTATTACTACTTATTGTCCATCTACATGTAAGACATCATGGGACTGCAAAGATGAATAAAGCACCATCTCTGCCTCTCCTAAGTAATTTAGCGTAAAATCTCTCATTGACCAGAAAGCACTGTAAAAAACCAGATAATCTGATAAGATTAGTCAGGAACTCACAGTGAATGGGGAAGAAAGAGATAAAACCAACTAAGGATACCATCTGGTAGAATGAATGAAATATGCTATAAAGAAGTTCCAACTCTTCACTGTAGGAACACAGGAAAGGAAGGATGGATTTTGCCTGAGGGTTTGCGGGACAATTTCACTTGGCAGGAGGTGTCTGAGCTGAGCCTTGAAGGGTGAGGGCTTTGATAGCTCGGGTCACAGAGGAAGGGTACTCCAGGCTGACGACACAGCACAAGCAAAGCCTCAGGGTGGCACAGCACCCAGGAAGAGGAGTGTGATCTGGGGCTGCAGGCAGCCTAGATGCCTGAGGGGTGCAGTAGGAGATGAGGCTGGAAAGATGGGTGAAGCACTTATTACCTCTTTCAATACAATAGCATCTTAAAACATTCACTAACCAATAAGCCGCTGTTAATTTTCAAGCATCCATGCAAATGGACAGGAACAAAGAGAATTTGTTCAGAATCAATTTGTGCTAGCCTTTGAAAGTTATTTTTATTCTACATTAGGATAGAATTGTAGTCAATGGGGAATTTACAACAGCTCAAATTGTTTTGGTGGCTACATCAATACCTTTTTTTAATTTTATGAAACAATTAAAAAACAAAATTTCATTAACAAAATAGTAAGACAATACCAACAGTTAAGACACTGTGTATCACAATCTTGAAAGTAGTTACCCAGAGTACAAGATAGAGGCAAAACGGACTCTCAGAAAGAACAAATGGCAGATAATAGCACAAAACTTTTGTCTCAATGAACTGAAAGAAACTAAAATAAATGAAACAAATGCTTTTTGCAGGTTCTTGCCTTCCCAGATCTATACTGTACCTATTTCCTTCCATTTCACCCTCAGAACCAAAGAGGTTTCTCTGGATTCCACATAGGCTGGATCACGCAGGCCCCTGCCACTACTCCCCCTTGCAGTGAACCTGCTACCTCACAGCCATTGACGCTCAGCCCTTGTGTCCTGTCTAATCCCCTCGGCCACTTGCGTTGATGTCTACACCAGGATTGGGCCCCACCGCGACCTACCTCCTCTGTGCCTTCACAGGTAATTCAGAACCTCTGCCACGAAACACCTACCCCGTGCCTGTCGCTAAACCTTTCATATAGATGGGACCCCAGTTTTGAATCCCCCCACGTGTGGCACTCATTAATTCTGGGACACCTTGACAACTGTTTAATCTCTCTAAACCGGGGTTGGGGGTTTAGCTCAGCGGCATAAGTGCTTCCCTTGAAAGTGCATGGTCATGAGTTTGATCCCCGGTAACAATTAAAAAAAAAATCTCTCTAAACCTCAGTTCCTACATCCATAAAACAGAGACAATACTGTCTTTCGAAGGCTGGTAAGAACATTCACGAAGATTTATGTACAGAATCACTCCAGCAATCATAATAGTCACAGCAGGTTGTACAACTGTTGTTATCATGGGTCTTGAGCTGAGCAGTATTGCTGGAGAAAGCCAAGGCAATGTGGAATGATCAAGATTCAGGTTAAATTCACCCTGGCAATTCTTAATTCTTTTTTGTCAAGTTCCTAATTTGCCCATTTCTAAGCTTGTGTATTTCGTAGGCCCTCAGGGCTCCCTCTGCAGAGAGACTGATGCCAGGTGCCTGACCTGAACCTCCTTCTCCACTTAATTTCTCCAATCTCACTTCACCCTTCCTCATCCAGAGGAAAACCAACTCAAAAGTTAGTTTGGTTTTTGTTTTTTGTGTTTGTTGTTGTTTAGAGACAAGATTTCACTATGTAGTGCAGACTGGTCTTGAACACGCTTATGTAGCCCAGGCTGGCCTTGAACTCAGGGCAATCCTAACGCCTCAGCCTTCCCGAGTGCTGGGGTTACAGGCGTGGACCACCACGCTGGCTCAAAAGTTACTCTTCTGTATGTCCAATGCTGTGTCCACCTGGCACCGATTAAAGCCTGACCCCTGACTTACCAGTCCTTTCCTTTACCCTGCCCTCTTTTCATTCTGCTGTTTCTCTTTACTTCACACATTACCTGCTTTCTCACTGCTCATTCCCAACTTATTATTCTGCAAACTGGTTTCACCTTACTATTTCCTGAGCCAGCAAGACATTCTACTTACTGCACCGAAAGCTCTCTTTTTCGCACTGCCTACAGCCTTTAATACGAGCCCGCATCTCCTTTTTGAACATAAAATGCTTTCCTCCTCAGTGTCCCACATCTAGCTACTCCACCCCCCGGTCCTGTAGCCCTCCCTTGTCACCAAGTTAGTATTACTGAGCACGGGCCACACATGAAGTGCTGGGCCAGGGCAGATGCAAAGGGGAGCTGGCACCTCCTCATCAGTAGCTGCTCCTCCTTTTCCAGGCCATGGGACCCTCATTCCTGGAACCCATGGAGCCATGATAATCCATACATCTGGGGGTAGTCGCCATCATTCTTCCACCTTTCAGGTCCACGTCCCTCTAGCCTGCGACACGACTACCCGGATGTTCTGTTTCCACCACCCCTGCAACACGTCTAAAACCCAGCTCCTGCTCCATCTCAACTCCACTTCTTCCCGCTTTCCTCACCTGCCTTAAAATGAATCTTCTTTTCAATCCCAGGTCTCTTTCCTTTCCTGCTGGCTCCCAAGGCCTCTGACTGCATCCTCGTAGCTCCCCTCTGCGGTTCCTTCTCTCCCCTTTCTGCTGGCTCCTCCTCGGTAATGTGAAGGCGGCCACATCCAGGCTGCTCCTAACAGGTGGCACTACTTGCTGGTCCTCTGTTCTTATCTTCCTGCACACCCCCTCTGCACTAATCTGCCCAGCATCTGGCTTTCATCTGGGTGTTTCTAAAGTGGGAACTGTCCCTGAGCCCTGCATCCCTCCCAAATGGGTATGTTGCTATTTGGTTTTATTTTTATAGAAATTTCATTTCTTTCATTCCATTCTTTCATCTTCACTATAATGAGCAAAAGAGACATATTCAGAACAACCACTGCTATCATTTCAGAAATTATTTCTCCTTGGCAGGCATTTCAGAGCTTCCCATTAACCTGCAATCAGTCTAGTTTTTCTAATAACCACCCACGATTCTAGCTGAATAGACTTACTCATGAGTTTCCTTACATACAGGCTGCTTTTCTGTCTAAAAGCCTCTTCTCACAGCACTTCCTGTGTGATACGCTAGCATTCTCCATTTTTTAGTAAAATCTTACCTGCTGGTCAAGATGTAGTTCAAATGCTACTTCTTCAGTGAAGTGTCTCAATCGACCCAGGCAGAAGCGTACCCCGCTCAGAACTCTATTCATAGCATATCCTCTGCTCCCGCACACACCTAGCTGGCCAACCCCACTCCCCATCAGGGGGCTTACTTCTAACCATACCGCCAACAAGCATGTGCTGAAGCTGCTGGCGCTGTGACATCCTCACCTGGCCCAGCACAGGAGACGGGGAGGAGCCGGTGGCCGTGGCTGGAGTGAAGGCTGACCTCTGCCTTAACTGGCCTGCACTGGGTACGGTAAGAGAAGGCTGGGCTGCCCACGCATCCCAGTTGTCTGTTTCTGGTTTTTCACTCGTGCTGTTGGGCCACCTGGAAGGAAAGGAACACTCCATAACTAGTGAGCACTTCCCAATACATCGGCTTTCCACCCACAGTGCTTTGCAGAAGTAAATTTAAAAATAAACAAAACATAAAATAAAAATGGCACCCGCGAGTCTGTGAGGCAAAGCTAGTGTGTTTTTGTGGCCCTCTCCGGTGAAAAAATGAGGGGATGGGAAGGAGGGCTGGGCTGAGGTCTGAGCCTAAGATTCACCCCCAGCAAAATCCCTCGGGCCACATCCAGACACAGTAAAATCTCAATTTAGTAATCTTTTTTATAAGATTACTAGTTTAATATTTTAAGCTATTATGATGGTTTCTCTGAATCTCAATTTCCTCATTAGAAAAGTATCCTGCCACTTTGGGTTGGCTGTGAGGATCACCCGAAATGCTAGGTATGAAAAGACTTTGGAAACTCCAAAGCACTGAAAAAACATCCGCATGTGATGACTATCATCATTTGTAATGCCGATACCTAAACGAGAAAAAAAAGTCAAATGCCACATATGAAAATATGCCAGGTTGGCCGCCAGAGTTTCTGTCTCCCATCCATCCCATGGTAAGCACCTAATCATATGCCCAGTTGCCATGGCAACTACAAGTGGCCTCTTGAAAGCCGCATGTTGCTGTATTGAGATAGTCCTAACTTCGTGAGTTTATAACTGTGGGTTAACACACTGTAAGAGTGGCAGATCTAGGGCCGGGGACCCAGTTCAGTGGCCTAAGCACCTGCCTGGCAAGCGCAAGGTCATGAGTCCAATCTCCAGGACCAAAAAAAAAGAGTGGCAGATCTAAATGCAATTTACTATTTATTACTTTTATAAGACATCTAAACAAATTACAAAATCACTGTAATTCCTTTGTTAGACTGCATATCTTGATTTTTGATTTGGAAAATAAGAGGCTTATAAGTGACACTGGAGACTTGCATACCATGTATTTATTGAGAAAAAGTCACACTGTCTTGATTCACAGAAAAAAAAAAAACCCTGGGATGTGGTGGCACACATCTGTACTCTAAGCAGATGGGAGGCTAAGGCAGGGGGATCACCAGAAGTTCAAGGCCAGCCAGGGCTACATAAGTTCAAGGCTACCCTGGGCTACATAAGTTCAAGGCCAGCCTGCACTACATGGTGAGACCCTGTCTAAAAAAAAAAAAAAAAAAAAGTCAACTTTTCAATCAAGATAAAAAGAAGGAAGAATCTGAACTTCGAAGTCAGATCAATGGAAGTCTTTTTCTTTTCTTTTTTGTAAAACAGAGATTACATAGGGAAGACCTTCTTTAGCACCTTCACCTTTATATGAAATTAAGTACAAAAAACTTCTATCCTTCCTTTAGTCGCTATTTTCCTTTCTCCATTTGTTCCACCAGATCCTTCCCCAGAAACTCATCTTGACTCCTTGCCTTCCATGCATTTCTTCTGAAAGATGACTAGACTCAAAAAGAAGTTCAAAACATGTCTCACTATAGTCACTCTTACTACCATACTAGCCTGACATAGTTTTAGACAACTGCCCACGTAGGTCAGGCCCTAAAACTGGAAGTCGGGGCAGTGGTTTCATCTATTACTATAAACCTTTGCTTATATACTGTTGCTTAATGTTATTTTTGGTGATCAAAGGCACAGAACTAATAGCCTTGTTCACACCTTCTCACTCCATTATGCATTTGTACGAGACTAATTAGAGCACAGAGCTTTAGAGCAAACAGCTTTTTATCTTACTCAAAACCACATGACTGCATTTAATTTCTGGTTTGGGGCAGAAAAAAAAATGCTATATGCTTGTATTCAGGAAATGCATATTTGCTGACATGAATGTTAACACAGATTATCAGGAAGCTGTATTTCTCTATTTTTCCCCCCAAGAATGGAGATTCAGATAAAATACTAAACAAAACATGATGTAGGGCTTTAGTTTAGACCACGGCAAGTCACTGTTAGGCCATGATATCATTAAATCCGGTTCAGTGATTTTACCCAGGATGCTAGTATGAGGAAGGAGTGATTTAAACAAACCAGCTCCCTTCCAAAGAGGGATAAACCAAGTCTTTAAAAACATTTGGAGGGAAGAAAGATTACTAAGTTGGGATTTTAAAACTATCTGAAAAGCATGTCTACACATACGTGGAGCTGAAGTCGGCCCAGTTGTTGGGGGTTGTGGATGGCTCAGAAGAAGTCACTGCCAAAGGAGCAGGGGTCTCACGCAAAGCCAATTTGGGGGCAGGGGTGGATGCGGAATCAGTCACTGGTTTGGCTGGAGCAGGAACCTCATTTTCTGGAATCTTCTCTGCATAGTTTGCAGGAAACCATCCTGTCTTTCCTTTTAATTCTCCTCCAAGCCATCCCGGCTCTCCAGTTTGGCTTTCATCCACCTGCAGGAAAATCACAGTGTTTTATCTAAGTGAAACTAAATCAACCCCTGAATACACCAAATATCCCACCACAACAAAGCCCTTGGCGTCCTCCCCTGACTGGCATACAACACAGAAATTTCTTCATCTTAGTCTAAGTATCTGGAAAAATAGTCTTTAAATATTAACTCAGGGAAGCACTACAATTCAAATGCTTCCTCTTTGTACTTTTTTTTTTTTTTAAAACCTTCCTTCCTCATTTTTCTAATAGTGGCAGTTAAAGTACCAGAAGTCCTCAGACACATAGTTTAAATGACTTATTTTGAATTGTGAAGTAATCTGACAAGGCTTCATCGCTCAGGAAGCCATGTCATTACTAACAGTAATTTGACCTGGATTTATTATTTAAAGTTGAAAGTAAAGAGTGCAATCAATATAAATTTAGTGCTCGAAAACCTCCAGTAACTAATTTTACTTAACACAGGGATGAGAAGGATAAAAAAATACAGCTGCAGCTGATTTCTACAGGAAACAAACTGACTGCGGCATTCGGCCATCTGAAAGCTCCACACACACACACACACACACACACACACACACACACACACACACGATGGGAAAATGAAGTGGTTACCGAGGGTCATAATTAAAGACTCCGCAGTTTTCATTTATGCAAATTTAATTTTAATACCCACAAATGTGCACATGAGAATACAGAATTCTCTTGTTTAAAAATCTGAGGCTGTATATTACATGAAGTGGTTTTAATGTTTGCATTTTCTTCTCTCACTCAAAAGAATCAAAGTGGCTCAAATAATCCTACTTGTCTTTACAAGGTACCCCAGAAACAATTTGATGAGCAAAAAGAGGATTATGTTTACTAACAGAATATTATTTTCAGGACTAGAAGCCAAATAAGGATTTATTAAACCCCTCTTCTTATAATATCCTTTTATACTCTGCTTAAGGAAGGGAAACACTAACACTTCATTGGATATTAATGTTGCTTTTTAGAAACCACAGAAATGAATCAGTAGGATCTAAACAATAATTTTGGGGAAATTTAGCAAAATTACCAGTTGTCTAATCCATTCAAGTATTCAAAAGAAAGCAAAACAAAAAAGTATTCAACAAAACAAACATCTACGTGTGTTCAGTGTAGAGTGACTAATAGGGTTTATTACTCCTTTGTTTGAATAAAGGGTAGGGATGAAAAGAGTACATAGGGTACAAGGCTTCCTACTTCATTCTACATGTTACTTACAAAGTATCAGCAAGTAGGGAATACCTGCTTGCTACTCTGCCTTAGGGAACTTTTGCAGTCATGAATAAAGACAATTTTTAAAGCTAAGAATTGTCCAAACAACCAAAAAGGAATTTCCTCCGATCAGTAATTCCACAGGTTCTGTTTTTGGCTTTACTGGACTGTTTTTCTTGCTAACATTTACATGAATGTGAACATACTAGCCACTACTCATTCGCCCTCCTTAATGTTTTGTTCCTTCCTTTTTCAGAGCAGCCACAAGTGTTTCTCTAGATGAAGACTTGAGTTAACATTTTTCCGCCCTGCGTGGATTCTTTTATGTGAAATTCAGTGGCTAGCTGCCTAGCCTTCCTGGTTGTATTTACTGGTGGTTTTGGGACACACAGAAACTGCAGCTGCTGAGCCCTGGAAACACAGCTGCTTCTAAGCTGCGAGAGCCTCCCCTGCTTCTTGAACGTTAAGAGCCAAGCTCTATTCCTCCATTCTAGATGGAAAATGATGCCAGGCAGGGTCGAGGAGGAGCCTGCACCAACCAGCCTGAGACTACAAAGCGTGATGATCAAGAAAGTGCAAACAGGGGCTTGACAGTTACCAACTGGATGGCTTCAGGCGAGTTCAAGGTCTGAGTGCGCCTGTTTATTCACCTTCAGCTGGGAATAACAAAAATCTGCATTCTTATGGTGGCTAGAAGGACTGATATGAGAAGAGTTTAAAGAGACTTTTTTTAAAGCCATCTCTCCCACTGTCCAGTTCAGATCTGCATTGTGACTTTCCTATCTGAGCTTCTGTCCTGTTCTAAAAGTCTGGTTGGCGTCCACTTACTTCACTCTAAACAATCATTGTGGTTTTCTGCATGAGTTCTGTGCCCTGGAAGCCTGTCTGGATGATGGGAACTCTGGGTTTACCTTCCTGCTGTGGTAATCTGAAGGCTCGGATTCCCTACAGGGCTAATATGGACCTCTTCCAAGTATCAGCTGCTGTACCTGGTTATGTCCTGTGACCTACTGTCACTGCTCAGACACAGGGTCTTGTCTGATTAACAAGAGTTGCAGTGGAGATCTGGGCTTGGGTTTGAAGCCCAGAGAAAATGTCTCACCCTTGGTAAGGAATGCTGCCCCAGCTGTTCCCAAATAGTTCAGGAAGCTTGCTGTACCATCCTTTATACTCAGGAGTAGGGCAGGGGGCCACTTCAGCCTGTTAGCCTACAAACAAGAGCTCTTCCCATGTCTAATGGCAATAATCAAATCAGTATGGATTTCAATTTTAACCAAGGAAATTCAGTGGTCTCAACCACAGCACAAACAGCAGTCTTAATAAGATTATAATTAGATTTTATTGGATTCTACTTAATCATTACATTTTAAGGTTTGGAGACGGTTTTAAAAATCCCTCTTAAGCCAGGATATAGCTCAGTTGTATAGCGCCTGCCTGGCAAGCATGAGGCCCTGAGTTTGATTCCTGGTACAAAAAAAGAGAGCGCATCAGAGAAGCTGTAGGATTTAGCTTAGCGGCATAAGCCACCTTCCCTGGCAAGCACGAGGTCGTGAGTTCGATCCTCAGTACCCAAAAAAAAAAAAAAAAAACCCTCTTAACACCTAAATTCAATGAACTACTTAGAAAAAGCATAAGGGTCAACATAAGAAAATGAGAAGCATCTCTTCAAAGATTTGGGAAATTTTACCCAAAATGCAAACCTAATTTTGGAAAAGCCTAAGACTATGATAGACCAAAAGGCTGAGCATACATACTTCTGTGCAACATGGCAGGCTATAAAGTGGACTTTTACATAAATGACACTCATCTACCAGTGGCTGTGAGGATTTAATAATTTCAGTCTTAATATATGCAGCAGCCCGATGTACTTAGGGATAATTGTAGTAAATATCGTCAAAGTAAAATACAATTATTATAAGATTATGTTAAAGAACTAGCATACAAAAATGTTAGCAATTATACGTGTGGACTTTAGGTCGCTGAAGCAGCAATCAATGGCATAGAGCAGAAACTGCAGTTGTAAGTCCATTTGGCTGAAGCTTGGTAATATCATGCCTTCTTTCTCAATGATTACATATCCAATTTCTATCATTATCAGTAGGTAGTACTTTGTGTTTTTGCATGAGGTCTTGCTATGTGGGTCAGGGCAGCCTCAAACTCATGATCCTCCTGCCTTGCAAATGCTGGGATTACAGGTGTGCATAACCACACCCAGAACTTTAGTTTGGATCTGGAATGTCCCTAAAGATCCATGTGGTAAAGGCATGCTCGCCAGAGGGGTGCTGCTGGGAGGAGGTGGAGCCTTGGTAAGGCCTAGAGAGAGGTCTTTACTATCACTGCAGGCCTCTCCTGGAAGGGGACTGTGGGACTCTGGTCCCTTCCTCTCTCCACTTCTGTCCCTGAGGTGAGTGGTTTTGATCTACCATGGATGTGTCCCTGCCACCGTGTGCTTCCTTATCCAAAATAACAGAGCCACCAACCATAGCACTGAAACCTCTGAAACTATGAACCAAAGAAAATCTTTTCTCTTTGTAAGCCGAGTATCTTAGGTCTTTGTTATAGTAACAGAAAGCTGTTTAACACAACAGGAAAAAAATTCCCATTTCCTGCAATAGCCCATGAAAAATAGGGACAGGAAACAGGTATACACGGTGGGCCCAATGAGACCAGTTGGTAGTGGCTGCGGGGGTGGGTTGAGGAATAGAGATAACAGCACATTTCATGGGTTCATCGGTTTTTGAGCATAAGCTCCCCACAAACTATTGGTGTCTAATAATGACAAACTCTTCTCTGAAGCTCTAACCCAGAGGCCAGGAAACTCTCTCTCTGGTTCAACTACTCAAGCCTGCTGCTATAGCACAAAAACAGCTATTGGCGACATGTAAATGTGGGAGCCTGGCTATGTTCCCATAAAACTTGACTGCGAATAGGCAGGTGGCCAGATCTGGCTCACACCCGTGACTGTATGTGTGTCCCTCAAAACAGCAGCAATATTTTGCCAATTATTAACAAACAAACTGAGTTCAGATGCTAAATTTTTGGCAAGCAAAGAAAGGTAGATAGAAAATCTAGGCTTAAAGAAGTACTCTTTCCATTCAGAGAAAAGGAAAAACAAGACAAAACAAAACAAGAGTGTAAGAGTTATTCTAAAGAGATGAATCATTTCCAGAATGAACCAATTGGTAGCTGATAATGACTAAAGAGAGTGCTTTCTTCTTTGGATATTTTTAAGAGGATGTTTTCCAAAACTGATAGAGGATTATTCCTGGCAGGAAAAAGAGATGAGGTTAAATCAGTGGTTCCTGAAACTAATCCTCACTGAAATTTAGAATTTTCCAAATATCATATGTGGATTACAGGTTTCCAGAAGCTCTGGGAGTGAATCCTGCAGTTATTTTCTTGCAATTCCCTAAGCAATTCTGATGCACCCAGGCCTATACCAGTCCTGAGACAAGCACACACATGACCGACCAGTTCAGTGTTCTTAAGCTCAACAAAATGGCAGTCAGCAGCTCTTCTCATTTCTTATGGTTTTGCAATATGTACATGTTAGAGGTCAAATGAGATTTATGCATCCTTCTGATACTGGGACCTCCAGATCAGAAGAGAGGTCATTTATTTTCAAAGCATCTAAGTTTCAGCCATCAAGATCAAAGTCATCTATGAATCCTCCAGTAAGAAACCTTCCCTAAGTGCAGCAGCTCACAGGTTCCACTCTTCTTTTAAACTGCTAGAAGACTTAATGAATATTTATTGAGAACTCCATCATTTTTTTCCCTGATTTTGTATTACCAATAACATTTGGTAGGACTATATACAAGATAACACAATAAAGTTTGTTAACTATAAAAAATATGTTTGGGTTTTTTTTTAGAAAATTGGGCTGATCATTTGGGTTTTCTAAATGCAAAATAATTTCAAAATGCCTCCTAAGACTACATACATTAAAAAAAAGGAAATATGTCATGCTTATGAAATCTAATATGTATAGTTTATTGTTTTCAAAGAAGGCTGGTAAATCTGAGAATGAGGATTACTATGCTCACAAAAGTAAAAGTAACCCCTGCATTATTTGACCAAGAAAGATTGACAGTAATTTTCTAATACATATTTTTTGTGCTCTTGTTTCTTAACTGTAAACTTTATAGGAAGAAAGAAAGAAAGAAAGAAAGAAAGAAAGAAAGAAAGAAAGAAAGAAAAGAAAAGAAAAGAAAAGAAAAGAAAAGAAAAGAAAAGAAAAGAAAAGAAAAGAAAAGAGGAAAGAAAGACGCCAACCTCATTATCACATGTCAGCTTCTGTCTGTCCTGCACCGGTTGCTATCATCACAAAGACAACACAGCTGAATGGCATTTGGGATGTCACACTGCACTGTGCAGCACAAAATGAAGTGACTGCTGTCCCTTCAGCAAGCCACTCATTTAATCTAAATTATGCCCATTAGTATATTTCACATTCCACTACATATTTGGGATGTCATAAACAAAATAAATACCATTCTAAGTGCTGGGTAGACATTCTCTGCTTTACTTGTCCTTGATGCTGGATTTATTTTTAGTGTCTTATTAAAAATTACAAATGCAGTGCATTTACAGAAATGGAAATAATATAGAAATACATAAGATGAAACAAACCCTCCCTCTTTACTGTCCAGTGGTAAATACTGTTAACAGTTTGATATATATATATATATTTTTGGTACC
Organism: Hydrochoerus hydrochaeris; assembly: GCA_004027455.1. NCBI lineage: Eukaryota > Metazoa > Chordata > Mammalia > Rodentia > Hydrochaeridae > Hydrochoerus > Hydrochoerus hydrochaeris. The sequence continues at coordinate 115,514 of PVLA01001185.1, forward strand.
GGGGACCGAACTCATGACCTAGAGCTTGCCAGGCAGGCGCTTATGCCACTGAGCTAAATCCCCGGCCCTTGATGTATATATTTTAAGATTGCTAATTATGCACATACTCATAAATAGCGCATGAAGTTCTTTTTTAAAACCAGAATGCAGTTATTATACATACTGCTTCTGTTTTTTAATGAAGAACCTATTTGCATATCTAGACACTTTGTAAAACACTCTCTCTAGATTGCATAGCTACAGCATAATTTATTTCAACTATTCCCTAATGAACACTGTGTTGTTCTTACCCCTTTATTCATAATGCTGCAGTGAACGTTCACACATACATGTATTTGACCATGTGCCTTAAGAAAGCCTAAAGGAAGGTGAAAACATAATTTTTGCATCTGAATGAAACTTTTGTATCTGAATAGGTACTGCCACATTGCTTAGGCAATTTATACACCCACACTGATGTATATTATATCCACTTTCCTATACTCTTGACAAAGCTACATAGCATCAAACTTTTAAATTTGCTCATGTTAGAGAAACAGTGCCACCTTATTTTTTAAATATTACTTAAAACCTTATTTATTTCATTTTCTTGATCATCCATGAAGTTAGCACATTTTTAAATCACCTGTTTTTTTATCCATGAATGTCACCTCTTTCCCTGACTTGTGTAAGCCTTGTGGTGTCTTTCATAATAGATGTTTAGAGTCTTTAATCTGAATAGTAACCTTTGGTCTCTTTATAGAGAGAAAAATATAGAAATTTTAATGTTTGTATAGTATGTAATTTGTCTACTGTTGCCTTTAATGACGTCTGGTTTTCATAGCAAAGAAAGGCTTTCTTAGCCAGGAAATTACCAATATTCTCCTTCTAAAAAAAACACTTTTGGAATGTTATCTTGTAAGTTTAACCTACTTGGAACTTCGTGGCCTAATGCAGACACTTGCCAAATTACAGGGCCTTTAAATTAGTCATCAAGTGAGACCTGGAAACCAGCACACAAACTCAAACAGTTTACACTTCTCTTTTTAAGCACAGCTTACTACACAAACTTAAAACTTAGTACTGTCATGACAACACCCAAAGATATGCATACTTACACAGAATTAAAGTGAGTTAAAAGAACAGAACAGTGAATACAATGCAGACTTCCTGACAGTTAGGCAGCACTTACCCATTCCCCTTTAACCTCCACCAGGAAAGCAAAAGTTTGAAAGCAAGGCAAAATATATGTTTAATGAAATGTTTTATTCTCATAGCATATGTAAACTATACTCATCTAATCAAGCTAGGGTTACCCAGCCAATGCCAGGAAAAGGATTCAATACCACTGTAATAGGACTAGGATTACAGAGCTAGTCCCAGATATCTCCCCCCAAAAGAGCAATAATTTTTCATTAAAACACATTATGTGCAACATTTTCACAGCCTAGCATGAAAAATATGTTTTAACTTTCATAGCTTTTTAAAAATTCTCAATTGTTCCCATTTTTAAACAAAAAGAAAAACAAATTCTGAGAATAATGTAGTCTGACCACCTATAAGACTTATTCTTGAATGAAACACTAGGATGAAGAAACTACCGCTCTCTTTCAGCAGGTAACCTAGCGATTATTTACCACATTGCTTTATTTTCTTCCTCAAACTGGTTCTAAAATTTTAGTTAAACTGTAAGATTGTTTTTTATTAAAGAACATAAGGCAAAATCCTAAGTGTCTCCATTCATTTCCAAAGTAGAAGATTCACTGAATTTAACTCACTACTTATTATCTAATTTGAAGTTCACACAATTAAAGGAGAAAAAAGATCCTTTGACCCAAAGATTAAAAAGTTATTACTGGAAATTATGGATGATAACAGTACTTTAAATTTAAAACTATTTTTAAAAGATTACTTGCAGTAGATAATCATCTAAACTCAGAAATCACTAGACATTTATAAATCTGAAAATATGCTAAGGCAATGATGCACAGTGGCACACAACTGTAACCCTAATACTTGTGCAGTTGAGATAGGAGGATATCAACTTTGAGGCTAGCCCGGGCAGATTAGCAAGGCTGGGTCTTAAAATAAAAAACTGTAATGGACTGGGGATGTAACTCAGCAGTACAACATTTGCTTGGCATTCACAAGGCCCTGGATTAAATTCCCTGTCTGTCTGTCTGTCTATCTGTGTCTGTCTGTCTGTCTATCTGTGTCTGTCTGTCTCTCTCTCTCTCTCTCTCCTCTCTGTCTCTCAAGCTAAGGCTATGATAAAGACACAAAGATGCAGTCTTCAACAACTATCTTAGAGGATGTTAGGATTAATTTTTTAAATATTACTTTTTGTTCCAATAAAAAAAGGAAGATTAACATTATATATCAAAAACCTAGATGCTGGATTACAGATTTGATACCGATTGAGAAATTTCCCACTGTTTAGCAGAAAGAAGAAAGATGCTAATTAATTATTAACTCTCACTGGAGTATTTCTTACCATGACTATATCTCCGGGCTGGATGGTGATTTCATCATGACTTCTGGATTCAAAAGGGTACAGAGCTCGGTAATATACCACTTTTACATTCTCCTGTGTAGAAATTGTAAGAGGGCCTTTTTCTGTTTATAAAAAATGGTAGAGGAGGAAAAAAAGTAATTACAGGAAACACCAAACAAGCTAAACACAACAAGCCAAACACCTAACATCTTCTCTACTGCCTGCCTTAGATCAACATTTGAACTATTTCCAGATGCTCAAGGAATTTCTGAAACATGTTGAGTGTCAAAGAAGAGCAAAACCTGACATCAGCAATTCGACTCCTCTGGGGTTCATCAGAGGACCCTCCTCACAGAGGTCGTTCCAGTGCTGGGTGCAGCAAAGCAGCCGAGAGGGCCTTTCTTGCCCTCTGTTCTTGGCCTGGGCTCCAGGGCCCACATCTGTAAAGCATCAAGTGTCACCTCCTCCCTCCCCAGGGTGTTGTTAGGCTTTGAATCAGCCAGGGAGAATTCTCACTGGGGAGGGGCAGAGAAACACAACTTTCCACACCCGTAGATGTAGAAATGTTGACGTTTTAGACACTTAATTATGATCACATAAAAGCACTGATTTCACCAACAACAGTTACACTGATAATGCCCAGTGAAGTCTTCTATAATTCCTATGGAGAAAAATGAGCCTAAGGATGGTCTCTAGGTGGAAAGTTTCAATTTTAAAGGAAGTAAAATATTTTTAAAATGCATACAAGCAGAGGTCCGTACTCTTGTTAAGAGTAACTAATCGTGGCACCCTATAATCCAAGAGCTGCAAGCATTTTGACGCAAATCTATCTTATCTGAAAAGCAGTGAGAATCATTATCTCCATATGGTCTTGAGCTATATGGTATGTAAAATTTCCCACCAAAGGAAAGAGAAAAATAAATCCTCACTTCAAACTAGGGGGAAGTACAAGGAACTTCATCTAACTGCTTACAGTCAAATAGTGGTGAAATTCTTTTCAGATTCTAAAAAGCTATAAATAATAACTAAATAAATTCACTCCATCTGTGACAGTCTGTCAGTCCTTCCCCCTGGGTCACTTGCATCATACGCAGGGGTGGAGCCTGACCTGACTCTGTATCTGCACTCCCACCCACACCCACTGTGCAGACAGTAAGCAAGTGTGGGATGGCTTGAAAGTGTGTTCCTTTCTGTGTACCATAATGACAATGGGATACACTGGTGACCAAATGACTAGAGATATATGCATACATACTATTTACTAAACAAAGAGAAAAACACTACTTTCTTCAGCTGAGCATTATTTACAAAGCTGCATGATATACAACCACACAAGGGTTTTGAAAATACATTTTAGCTTGTCTCTGATATTATCCAAAGGCTCATTTTCTACCCTTATTTCATTTATTTTTTTTTTTAAGAGGCAAATTATGCCCAGTTGTGGTGGCACATGCCACTAATTGTAGCACTGAGGAGGCTGGGGCAGGAGTGTTGTGAGTTTTAGGTCTCTGATCTACACAGACCCTGTGTTGAACAAAACAAAACAAAACAAAACAAAACAAAAACATATTATATTCAAAGAGCAAAATCCAGTCACAGTTTTTAAAGGGCCAAATCAAAGATAGTACCTTTCTGCCACAGAAGCAGCTCAGAACTGGGGGAAATAAATTCTTTTTGCAAGACAGGTTAACCACTTGCAGTACAACTGTCTGAATGGGGTTTTCTAGCTGAACTTCACACCATTTTGGTTAAGTCTACAGAGGACTCCCCAAGGTCACTGGAGTGGGATCCCCTTAAACAGATCTCTAACAAAGAGCTGCACTGCCAACATGAGAACACATGCCCTCGCATGTATGCATATACCCAAGATAGGGCCCGATTAGACACAGACCTCCTCACGTGGCGTGGAGAGACTTATTTTCTAGAACTGTGTCTTGTTTTTGCTGTCCTACAGATGGAACCCAGGGCTCACATCTGCTAGGTTAAGTGCCCTACCATTGAGCCACATCCCCAGCCCCTGGAATTCACATTTTTAACTTCAGTTACCTGCAGTGGACCAGGGCGCCTGCACAGCTGGCTTAGCAGATTCTTGGTGTGGATGAAAAAGCCGACTCAGCTTCTCTTGAGCTTCCAGTTTGCCTTTGTCCTCACCATCCTTCTTTTTGACACTCTCTTCCCTCTTTAGCTTGTCCTCCTCATGGAGTTTTCTTGGCCGATGATGCTCATCTTCTTGCTGCACGTGCTCCAACCATTGTTTGTCCCTTTCCTGAGCTCGTCTGCCAACAAAGATGCTTGATTACAGCGGGGAAGCAGCTCCAATTTAACACTACCCCTGTCTCCTTTCACCAAGAAGCTCCATCTAGTCAGTGCGCTGCTAAACATCAATACTGTTCTTCAGAGAGAACAATTGCACCAGTGAAACAAAAGCATTTAGGGCTCTGAGACAAGAATCACACACTTTAGAAAAACTCGGACAGGAAACCTGCAACGTGTTTCATAAAGTGCTTACAAAAATAAGAAAATACTTATTATGGTTTAGATCTAAAATATCTGCCAAAAGTCTCAGGTGAAATTCTCAGAGGTGGGGCTTTCAGAAAGCGACTGGGTCATAAAGGCACTATGCGTTGCTTTTTTTTTTTTTTTTTGTATCAGGGATCGAACACATGATCTCACACTTGCCAGGCAGGCGCTTACACCGCTGAGCTGAATCCCCAGTGGGTTAATCCCTTCATGAGGAGTGAGTTGAATGTGTTCTTACGAGGTGGGGCCCCACCGGAGGAAGCAGTCACTGGGGGCGTGACTGAGTGCTGTGTCTTTTCTCTGCTCCTCTTTGCTCTCTCAGCTTCAGGATGTCATGAGAAGACAGCTTTCTACGGTGACAGTGCCACACCCTTCCACCATGATGCTTTTGCCTTGGAGCCAGAGAGCCATGGGCTGACCCCTGGGAAACTGTGAGCCAAAATAAGCCTTTTTGCCTTTGTTTTTCCCAGGTATTTGGTCACAGCAACAAAAAGCTCACTGACATGTTTCTCAATGTAGAAACAAGTACTAAACTATAATAAAAGTGTTAAAAGGCCTTTGAACGCAAAAGAACATAATCTTTATGAAGATAAACTGTACCCAAAAAGCTGCAACTGAAATATTGCTCAAGTAAGCCCATATTCAATCAGATCATTAAGGCCCTCCCTAGTGAAGGGTTTATCATACTTACATGCACACGTGTTGGTACCAAACCTGAAGCTGAAAGCAAAAGACTATTTCACTGACCTCAACTGAAATAATAAATAATTGCAACTAAATCTAGGTCTTGAAAATTGTGATGGCCTCAACCCAAAATTTACAGGAAAAGACTGGGAAATTTTTTCTCCCATTACATAATACTTAATAAAATTTTTAAAAGAAACACTGTAAATGAAACTAATGTATAATAACAAATGATATCATGATGCTAACTAGCTCTCCACACATTCACTCCTTTAATTCTGAAAATAGGTAGAGAGGACCAGTTATTATCCCCATTGAACAAATGAGGAAGCTAAGGCAGAGATAGATACTCAAAGACTTGTTTACATCACACAGCCAGTCACACTTGGGGTTCAATGCCAAGTAGCCTGGTTCCACGGTCTCCATCCTGGACTGCTACTATTGTGGGACACGGCCAATGCACAAGGGTCAATTTTTGGAATTATGAAACTGTCACAGGAATAGCAATAGAATACAACCTTTAGTTTTAGTTTTTTGAGGAATCTCCACTCTGATTTCCATGCTTTACACTCCTACCAATAGTGGAGATGGATTCCTTTTCCTCCACAGCCCCACTAGAATTTGTTATTGGTTGATTTCTTGATAATAGGCGTGTTTTCTGGGGTAAGATGGAATGTCAGTGCTGTTTTAATTTGCATCTGTTGAATGACCTGTGATGTTGAACATTTTTCCATATATTTATTTGTCATTTCTACTTCTTCATCTGAGAAGTGTCTGTTCATTTCAGATGCCCATATTTGGACTAGGACTTTAAATTCGGGGGGGAGGGTCCTAGTAGTTTTTGAGTTCTTTATATATTCTAGATATTAATGCTTTGTCTGAGGAACAGCTGACAAAAACTTTTTCCCACACTGTGGATTGTCTCTTCACTCTGCTGGTGGTTTGTCTTGCTGTGCAAAAAGCTTTTCAAAAAGATGGGGTCCCAGTTGTTGACTCTTGGTGATAGTTCCTGTGCAATCAGGGTTTTGTTCATAAAGTTTTTGCCTACACCTATGGCTCTAAAAAACAGCATAGTACTGGCAAAAAAAGAAAAAAAAAAAAAAAAGACTGAAGGATGAGTGGAACAGGTTAGAAGATCCAGAAACAATTCTATACACACTCAGTCACTTTATCTTTGACAAAGGAGCCAGACACTTTCACTGGAAGAAAGATAGCCTCTTTAATAAATAGTGTTGAAAAATAGGCTTTCCATGTGCCAAAGATTAAAACCAGACCCATATCTTTCACTGTGCACTGCCCTAAAACTGAAGTTGATCAAAGATCTAAATATTAAAACAGAAACACTAAATCTGTTGGAAGATACAAAAGGGGGAAGAAAGAAGGAACAAGAAAAAATAGATAAAGAGAAACAGCTTTTGTAAACAAGGAGGGGAAGAGGAGCTAAAAAGAGGGGAAGGAAATGGGAAAGAAGCAGCAGCAAGATATACCACGTACAGGCACAAATTCCCTATTACGAATGTGTTCACTATGCATATCTAAAATATAGCAATAAAATAAAGAACTGTCACAGGAATGGAAGACAAAGTACACTTTTATTTTCCATTGCTAAAAAATTATATTTATTTCTACTCTATGAGTGTGAAGATTTTGTACGGAATTCTTTTTAACTTTAAAAAAATACAGTGTTTTAAATTTTCTACCCCTAGATCACTAGTCTCTATGACAACATAACCTAATTAATGTTGAGGAAAGCTTTTTAAATTTTTGAGATAGGATCTCGCTATGCAGTTCAGGCTGGGTTTAAATTTACTACGTAGCCCAGACTGGCTCAAACTAATGGCCATCTTCCTGCCTCTGCCTCCCAAGCGCTGGGATTACAGGCATGTACTACCAGGCCTGGCAGGAAAGCACTTTATAAACTTTACAGGTTGAGTTAGAATTATTATCAAAACATCCATGAAGGATTTTAGTCCTATCCCCAAGAAAAACAAAATAGTCCTCTAAATTGCACTGTCACTAAAATACAAAAATATAAGGAAACAAACACAAATAGGACTCAGAATATCATACATACAGCATTCAAAATTTTTGAGAAATTTAACTGAACTTAGCTCCTAAAGTCAATGACTTGCCTCAAAGAATCCATATCTTCATTTCTTCAGTCAGATTTCAATAACCACATTTTTATAATTTATTGCATATCACTGAGGTACTTAGTCTTTTTTTTTTTTTTTTGTCTTTTTGAGACACTAAGTCTACTAACTCTCACTATGCAGTTCAGGCTGGCCTTGAACTCACTTTGTGGCCCAGGTTGGTCTTGAACTCGCAACAATCCTGCTGCCTCAGCCTCCCAAATGCTGGGATTACAGAAGTGTGCCACCATGCCTGGCCATTTTTGTTTCTTAAAGTCTAAAATTAACTGAAGTTTGAAAAGCATATATTAAATAACAAAACCAGACACAATGAAAAGGAATAAACTTTTTGCAATTCACAATAAAGTATTGTGAGGACAAATAAAGTCACAAACATAAACACCCCAATCAAACCAGACACAAATGTTTCTATCAGCAGCAGTTCGCATATTTTCTCCTTTTGTATTCGAGTTTAATTTGTAGTCACAAAAAAAAAAAAAAAAAGAGGAAAGACACAGAGGCACAATCTCAGTCCAGTGAAGACGCCCTGCATGGCTAGGCAGCTCAGGGGCTTTGATTTCAAACCAGGCACTTTGACCACCACGTTATTAAAAGGCTGTGAACTGGAAAAGTATTTTGGTCATTAGTATGCAAATGAGCCAACCAAGTGTCCCAATTTCCTTGTATAATTCCATTTATCGACATAGCAGAGCTCTGGGAACTACCAGAAACTTCAGGGGCATATTTATACGTGCAAAGATTTGTGTCTACACGTTTGTGCCTGCCCGCATACACGCATTAAAGACCGAAGCCTTTTCCTGCTACGCTAACCACCTGCAAAAGCCAGGCAGAGAAGAGCAAATGCTCTGGCTATCGTGAGGGGGCCAGCTCGCATCTGTGCCGTGCCCTTCTGCCAGATGGGGCCAGATCCACTTGATAAGACTTACCTTTGGGCTTCTTCTTTTTGCTTTTCTAATTCTAGGATCTTTCGCTCTTGTTCTTTCTGTTTCAATCGTTCAGCCTCTATAGACTTTTGCTTCTGGAGTTGCTGCTTATTATGAATTTCTCTTAGTTCCTAGACATAATCAAGACACAGTTTTGGTGATGACACGAGGGGCTAGGCATGAACGGCTTATCAGCATGCAACATTTCACAGTGGGGACGCCAAGGGCGCTTAGCAGGTATCATTTCAGGGATGAAAAATGTTACGTGGAAAACTAAAAATCATTCTACATTTGGACAGGACTGATCCCTGAAGACTACTCAAGACTACTTTCCCATGAGCCACAACACATCTACCGCTTCTCATAATTTGTTTTACTAGGAACCTGCTGGTAGAGAAGCTGGTAACACTGGTAAAGGCCCAGCAATAATAGCATAATGTAAACAAGTTTAAGACAAGGCGATGTTCCTGAATAAAACGTCACAGTTCTTTCAATAATGAATCTGCACCAACCCCCTACCAGCTTTGAAAATAACACACACTTTGTGCACTACCTCCATTAAAAAACCTCATGTTCTTCTGATATATATTACTCGAATGGACACCTCTGTGCCATGACCTCAATTTTCCCTCACCTCAGTCTACTTTTCTTCAAATTACACTTCCAGAGCCTCCTTTCTAAATCCACCTATGAGGTTACCAACTGCCTCAATCTAAATCAGAAGTCAGATTAAAAATTAAAAGGTGTAATTTGTTTTGTAGATAGAGCCTCACTATCTAATTCAGACTGGACTTCAACTCACAGCAATGCTCCTGTCTCAGCCTCCCAAGTGCTGGGATTACAACATATGCCACCATGCCCAGAAAAAAGCTGTAATTTGATAATGACTCCTGTGGCTCTGATTTCCTCATATGATGCCAGCCCCAGGAATGACTAATTTATTTACTAGCCTATGGAAAATAAAATGCATTCTCAAAGTGTCTGAATGAAATACATATTTAAAGTACTTGAATCAGAAGCATCTCGAAGTATGAAGAACAAGAAAACACTTGCTGAGCGGAATTCTTTAGCTTCCATAGGACACAAGGGTCACTAACACATTCAGTCACTAACTTACTTAATAATAGATCAATGAATCAAAGTGCTCTACAGAGCCTGGAATGTATTTCCAGCAAACTGGGATGAAGGCTGGCCCTGTCTTCTGTCACCTTGCTCACTAGCAAGTCTAGATGAGCAGGTTTCTTCCAGGCCCTAAATTCCTACCTTTGTGAACAAAAAAGATAAAGGGATTGTCTGTAGGAGGTCAGGGTTAAAGTGCACTGATTACTGGAAAAAAAGCTTCAAGGGTTGGATTAATCTTTTCCTACTGGATTGTTCCCAGGATAAAGTCTGAATGCGTAAAGAAGTGTTTTATAAGCTACACCTAAGTTTGAAGGACTCTAAAGAGAATAATAAAATATAAAAGTCTAAATGCAGACTAGGAAGGTAGAAGAGGGAGAAAGTGGAGTCAAGGGAAAGACAGGAAGGAAAGAAGGGGCTTCACTGGAGAACTCAGGGATGACGCTGGGTGTACTCGGGCAGGGCACAGCATCGTAAGGCACGAAACAATGGGTAACACCACAGCACCAGTCCTGAATGGGAAAGGGCACTTTGGACAGGAGCTTAGCTAGGGGTGGGACGAGGTGGCCAAGCATGAAGACTGGAAAGTAATGATGAAGCCTTACTCTGATGGTTTAAAGTTCCGACTGAGAGATCAACTCCAGGGAAAAAGAATTCCATTATTCATTATCTTTATCGCTGCCAAACTTGTGGGCTGCAAAACTCAGTATGTTAAAAACTCAGCCACACTGGTTTTCTTAGTAATTTGGAATCAAATAAATCGCAATCTTTAGTAACATGAATGAAAAATCTGGTTAATATTTGAGTGGGTATTTCAAAGACAAACAATACAGTCCTAGGCTAATTCCTGTTTTTAAGAATAACTGTACTCTTGGCTCAAATTAGACTCTCCTCTTGAAAAGGGTAAGAGTGGAATGATACCGAATCAAGCTCTAAGTGTCCTATGGGAGGAAAAAGAGCCCTGAAAGTCAGCATGTGCACACAGACAGGGATGGATGTCCTTGTCTATCACTGCTCCAATGACTGAGATCCTTTAAGAGAGCGTAAAAAGTCACAAATAAGATTTGCATTTTTTCTATCTAAAATTTCATCTACCGTAGCATAAAATTCTTAATAGGGTTGAAAAAGACTAATTTATGGTAACAATGAAAACTGTATTTAAAAGGTCCTGAACTGGAAACCAAGGCACCTGGATTCTAATCCTAGGCCCCAGAGCAGCTGAATCAAAGAGGAGATTCACTGAATGAAAATCAAAGACTTCATTGCTTTTCTTCTTTTCCAACCTGGGATTGAACCCAGGCTCTGTGCATCCCAGGTCTACCACAGTGTTGCATTCCCACCCCTACGGTTACTTTGAGTGCTGGGATCTATCAAATTCTTGAGACATTTTTCATCACATGAAAATGTATTCTTACTTTGTTTCAGTGCCTTTTTTTTTTTAACTGAGGGCTTTATTCTTACAGTAGGAGTAAACAAAAAAAGTATAAGCCAAATAACCATGAGCTAAAATTAAATACAAGGGACTAAGAAATGACAAGGGAGAAATAAAGATGTTCAAGAATATGATTATATATTTTCAAAAAGTTCATTTTTATTTCATCCAGAAGTGTATTTATACTAAAGCAATAGTAAGATTGCTCAATAAGGGCCGGGGATTTAGCTTGCCGGCATACCCACCTGCCTGGCAAGTATGCGATTGTGAGTTCAATTCTCGGTACAAAAAAAAAAAAAAAAGATTACTTAATAACAAGTACTATGTGACCAAAAGGGACACTGGCCAGGATGTACCAAATGCACCAGACAAACCCTGGGTTGAAGATATTTCATTTTTCCAAAGAATTGCACAATACATTTCCTTCCTTCCTTTTTTCATGGTTCTGGGAATTGGAATCCACGTCCTTTGCACTGAGTTCTATCTCCAGCCCTCTTTTACCTTGAGACATGGTTTCATTAAGTCCCTCAGGCTGGGCTTGAACTTGCCATCTCCTGCCTCAACCTTCCAGAGTGCTGGGATTACAAGTATGCGCAGCCAACCTCAGCTTGTATATTTCCTTTCTATAGGGAACTACAGTAACTGAATGCATATTATTAGAATACTGATTACTTAGTAGGTATAGTCAAGAGAGATGGAAACACAGGTAGTAACTTGTTAGGAAGCACTATAAAATGAGAACAAGAAACAAATTTAAAGAATCTAGAGGAAAAAATCATGCTGATCAGACAAATTCAAAATTTTTTGTTTTTTTCTTTTTGAAAACGATTTTTAAATGTACCAAATACATGAAGGAAGAGAAGTTAAAAAAACATAATTCTTTGTGAGGGTATCAGCAAGACGGGATAGGCTGAATCTATCTTCGGAGCTATCTGGGTAAGTTGCAGCTTCAAGTACCTCCAAGGAAATGGAGTTTCCAAAGCCATAAAATAACAGATGTCAAAGGAGGCAACAGAAGGCTCGGGCAGCTTTGGATCCAGATTGGAAGACTGCAAAGATTTTCTATCACTTCCTTCACTCAAGACAAACACTGCCGAGACGCAGACGTACAATGTGAAGGAAATCGAGGTGACCTTAGCAAGGCTAGCAGGCACTCTGGCCTTCATTTTCCTTAGACTTGTGAGTGTAAGATGGCACAGAGCAACAGAAGCAGAACACTTACAGTTCTGAGATGAGAATGTTTTCTAAAAACGTGGAACTTCTGAGAAGGCAATCTGGAAATGTTGAAATGCACACAAAAACCCAGTGAATGGCCTTCCTGCCTTGGCCATAACCAAGCCCATGTGGGACACCGAGTCCTTTCACACTGGAGTGGCAGATGGCCGCCCCATTCTCTCGTTCCTTTTCAATACTGTTACAGAGGCTCAAGTCCAATGACAGTGCCTGAAAGCATCCTTTCAGTGTTTCTCAGGGCCCAAAATTTCAAGGTGACAACCAAATTGGGTGTCATTAAATTGTTTATTTACCTAAGAAACTGGTAAACTACTGGGAGAAATAGCTCAGAAAGAATTTTTTACCACTACGTGTTATCAACATTTCCCACTGGGCAACCCAGGTAACCCAGAAAATCCTATAATCCTATTAAATACACATGTATTTTGTCACAGTTATTTCTCTATTTACTATAACAAAGGAGAGAGAGAGAGAGAACAAAAAATTACTAAGAATCAAAAGCCAATTCATTTGTGGCTGTGTCTAAAATCATTTCTTTCTTAAATCACTATGTTCACATAAATATAGATGCATATTGCCATAGTAGATACTGAGTGTACAACTTCAGTACTGTTTTCTCAGGGAATTCTACTTAGGGCATGTTTTACAATAGGCTATAATGGGTAAGATTTCACCATTATCTTCTAATGAAGTATGATTACTTTCTTAAATATTAAACAAGCATTCAAGAAGTGTCCAGATGCACCCCAGCTATTCCAAACAGCTAAGGCAGAAGGACAGCAAGCTTGATGCCAGTCTGAGCAACCTAGCAAGACCCTGCCTTAAAACAATAAACATCTGGGAATGTAACTCCCTGGTAAAATGTCCCTGTGTTCTACCCCCAGTATTGCAAAGGGAGCGCAGCTAGACATTCAAATACTTCTTTTGGAAAATTTTATAAAATAGTATATATAAAGTTTTTATGATGTAGGGTCTTACTGCATTGCCCAGGCTGGCTCCGAACTCCTAGGCTCAAGGGATCTCCTATCTCCTAAGCACCTGGGACTACAGGCCTGTGCTAACTGTGGCCAGCTTAAAATAATTAGTTTTTATTACTAATCACATAAACAGAGTTCTAAGGATATAGAATTGAGTTTCTGAACTGGAATCCATGAAAAAGCTTCCTCCCCATGCTTGCGCTTTGGCCCAATGGAGGCGTGGGACAGGTGACCATCTTTCTGGAAGGGAAGCTCCTAGCTTTTGTTACCTTCACAAAGGGTCTCTGACCATGCAGATTACAACCACAATTTAAACTATGGCAAATAAAGATTCAGCCTTGTATTAGTGAAGGGAAAAAGAAAATTGGCTTGTTTTTATTGTCTGCCCTATACCAAAGAAGGAAAAAAATCATTTATTTCTCTTAAAGAGCTAAAATACTCAAACCATAAACATCTTTGGACATCTTGTGTATACAGTCAAAGAATTTCAAAAGCAGTATGTCTGACAGATTGAATACCCAAGAAGATCCAACTATTTTTCTCCTGAGAAATATGGCTCACTTGAAAGTTCAGTGAAGATGGCTTCTTTACTGCTAAGCCAAGGGGGCACTTCATTACTGTGACAATTTCTCCTTCATTTTGTCTCAGAGGCTCTCAAAAACAAATGTGTTGTGTGAGATGGTGTCACGTGAAGTATAAAGTATCCACCTGAGTAATATAGGATTCCCTTTAACAAACATTATTTTACATAAATGCCTAGCCTATGAAAGGAAAAAATAATTAACTATCAATAGAGGCCTCTAAAAGGAGACCAGGAGTTAAAGGAAATTTGCTAATTGAGACATCTAACTTTTTAAAAGGATTACTTTGATTTCTGCCACAGGTTATGTTTTAGAAATGAGAGACAAACCAAACATACTTGGGTTAATTAGTTGAAATTTATGAACTCAATATCGTAAATTGAAATAAAATTTTTATTAAAATTAAATAGCCTCATAGGAAATTGACATACAAACCAGCGTCAGAAATTCCATGGGTTATCTATAATGTAGTATTTATAGCAAGTCAAAAGTAGAAGTACTTTTGTGTAAATAATCACTATCTCTCACCCAAGAATAATTACAAATATAATCTTTTTTTTTTTTTTTTGGTACCGGGGACCAAACTCATGACCTTGTGCTTGCCAGGCAGGCGCTTATGCCACTGAGTTAAATCCTCAGCCTCTCACCCAAGAATAATGTGTAGCACAAATATCAGATTTTTAAAAAGGGTTTTTGCATTTTAAAATACACTAGCTTGCGTTGTGTGGTGGCACAAGCACTTAGGAGGCTGAGGCAGGAGTATTGTTGTGGGTTTAAGGCCAGCCTAGGCTATAATAGTGAGTTGAAGGTCAGTCTGAACTACAATGTCTCAAAAAACCAAAAACACAAAACAAAACAAAACAAAACATTAAAAAAAACCCCAAAAACAAAACAACAAAAACTCCCTAATTTTTCCTAAGTGGTAAAAATAAATTCAACTATTACAGAATGCCAATTGATAAACCCAATGAAGATAGAAATTGTACCTATATTTAAAAATAAAAAGACAACTATTTTAGAACACAGAAACTATGCCTCTTCAAGGCAAACAAATAGTCCATTTATCAGAAAAACTGAAAGTTTATTAATTGTGATGTACTGAAGGTGGAAGGAGTATAAAGGAAAAGATGTAGTAATTGGTTACTTAAATTCTGAGAAAGGCTAAATGTACTAATGTTTAAAAACATGCTTGGAGCTGGGTGTGGTGGCACATGCCTGGAATCCTAGCACTCAGGAGGCTGAGGCAAGAGGATTGCCCAAGTTTAAGGCCAACCTGGGCTACAAAATGAGATCAAAGCCAGCCTGCACTACATATAATGGGACCTTGTCTCCAAACAACAACGAAAATTAAAAAAAACAAACAAACACATTAAACCAAAAAAACCCAACTTAATTATTTCTAAATCTGACATCAATATTTCACCAAATAGCAAGTGTCATTTCCCATGGTTCAACTGAGCAATGTATCAGAATGCCCATGGGGACAGGGGCAGGTGTGTGTGAAGGTATACGGAGACTGCAAAACTGTCTTCTCTCCACCAGGGCTGGGACACGTGGAACTTATGCCTAGGAGGCTGTGGTCCGTATTCTGACATTTCTAGAAACGGAAAGCAGACTCTGGTTTGTTCTGGAAATCTGAATTGTCCCCAAAAGGTCTCTGCTTTATAGTCACAACAGCAGTATCCCCTTATTTCAAATACTGCATATTCTATTCAAGTAATAAAGTTGTAAGAGGCTTGAGTAAATATGAGAATTTAAATAAAGAGATGGGAGATTGAGGGAGGAGGATGCTGAGTTGGAGGCAAGCCTGAGCTACATAGCAAGCTGAAAGTGAACACATATGTTAACTAAAAATTTAACCAACTAACCAACCAGCCAGGCTACTGTCCTGGTCTAGAATCTCGTACATAGCATCCATTAATGACTGTATCTCTGGGGAATAGTGTGATTATTTATTTATATCAAAGAAATCTATATAAAGGTTCCACAATTACAAGTATGGAGTTAGAGGATTTTATTACTTGTATGCAGAAGGCTTTTCCAAAGGATTATGCATATAATTTTATCTTGAACAAAATAAGATGGTAAACCATGAAACATTCAAACATTATTCTATTGATTATGAGAGCAATGCTGTTATTTGAGTTCACTCTGATTTCTCTTGCTGTCTCTCCATCTCCTCTTTCTGGGTCTTTTTCTTTCCATCACTGTTTCCCTTCGCATGCACTTTTTTTCCTGACTTCTCATTCTGTTCTGCAGTTCTTTTTCCAGCTCTTTTCTTTTCTCCCCTTGTTGCTAAACATTTTGCCTTTCACTGCCTCCATAAAGAGTGAGCTTGCCATAAAAACAAGTGTCTGAAACCAAGAGCATAAAAGCCTTAGTTAAGCAAACAACCTTATTTACTATAAGTGGCATTTTCATTTTAATTCAGTTCAATTCAGTTCTCAAGAGTAACTTTTAGAAAAGGTATCATTATAGACAAAAATTATATTTCTAACCATCTTTGTGCCTTAATTTAAGAAGTCTGGATTTGCCAAGTATCTTAAGGAATATGATTCTTATTTCTGAGTTAGTCCTAAAAACTCAATCTTACTAAGAAATACAATACTGTGCACTTTGGTGTAATATACTGACCACAGTAACTGTTTCTCATACGATGGGAAAATATACAGACACAGGTAATAATGGAGTCCTCTTTCAAATATGAACAGTGGCAGATTCAATGACCTCAAGTGCCTGTCACATAGGCAAGACTCTGGCAAACAGTACCTTGTCCAGCTTGTAATTCAGAGCTCACACCAGCACACATACAACTTGTCCAAAGGACAGCTTCAGTCACACTCCGTGATTCATAATTACTGATTGTTACAAACTTTTACAAGAAGGCTTAGCACACTTCATGGTAATGCTAGCTTAGACACGGGGCACTCATCTGTGTAGGGGACACTGAAGCACAGAGCTGCAGGTGGTTCATCACTCTTAGTCTGAGAAAGATGTACATTGACTGAGTAGGGCATGGAGACCTTTAGAAAGAAGTCTAAGTGGATGACGCAGCCCAGGAGAACTGCCAGGCACTGCCACACTGCCTCCTCCATTGCCACTGACTGGAAGAAAGAAATGCTCAAATGTAAACGGCCATTCACATTAGGACTTTGTCCAGTACACAACGACTAGACAGGCACCAACAAGGACTCAACTCATCAACATGAAACACAAAATCTAACCTCTCTGAGGGTCGATTATTTTTACTTTCCTGGTACTGGGGATTGAACCAGGGCATTGCACTGAGCTACATCCCTAGCTCTTTTTAAAATTTTGAAACAGGGTCTCACTAAGATGCCAAACTTCCTGGGCTGGGCTCTAACTTGCAATCCTGCTTCAGCTTCCCAGAGTGCTGGTATTACAGGTGTGCACCATCATACCGGCTTGTTAGTCTCTTTATTTGGCAAACAACGGGACCTGGCAAACAATAAGCTATACTGGGTGCCACTGCTCATATCATAGCTAAGACATTAAACCATGGAACATTAGGATGTCAGTGTCACGAAGAACTGGTCCAGTAACTACTAACGCTGCCAAGGCAAAGCGAAGTCAAAAAGCCCTCATTAGTCATGGTACCTGACGTTTATTAGAACCATAACTTTATACCTCTGAGTAAGCACCATCAGTAGAAAACAACTACGTCTCTACATGCCCTTTAGACACAGATTCTCCGAAAAATGTTGAGGGCTTTGATTTTCCTATAAACTGAGCTATAAAGTCATAGATAAGCAGTAATTTTAAATTGATGTTTCTGGAACATGAATTTGAGAAGATGATTGGTTTTTTAACATAAAATGTTTGTTGTATATTGAATATGTTTTAAAAGTAGAAATTTATGGCAAATAAATTTGATCTACTAAATTAAAAACTTTTAAAAACAGTGATTCATGCTAGGAATGATCACTGACAAAATCAATTATTCCTGGCTCACTGTTTTACTATTCATATGATCATTAAAAAGGTAAAATTTGTGAAATTCATTTAAAAGTCAATATAAATACAAAGGCTGCCAACTAGAAAATATCTAGCACAAGAGCTACAATAACTTAGGGTGCTATAATTTCTCTTCTTCCAATTTCTATTTTTCATATATAAACTTATTAAGATTAAGACTCCTATCTCCTTTCTCCTTTCTGAAGTAATTCTTGATCCCAAATGTTACGTTAGGAAGAGGGATCGTGGGATCACCTTTTTTTTTTTTTTTTTGTGCTGAGGTTCAAATCCAGGGCTTCGCACAGCTCTGACCAACACTCTACCTCTGAGCTACACCCTTAGCCCCCATCTTGGGATCTCTCTTGGAAAATATAAATACCATTATCTATAAGGTAAATGTTTACTTAAATGCATGGGAAACGGCCTTGTCTAAGAAGAAAAGGTCCCTGATTTGTAGGATCCTAGAGAGAAATGTAAAGGTCTGAGATTTCCAGTCACAGACTGAATGTAGAATAACTAACAACAGACCATAATTCTAAGCATGCTTTGCATTTTCAATGTTGCTTCCTATATGCAACAAAGACTTGTTAGCCTGACTACAACAGTAATTTTTCCTTTTTAAATAAAGACTTGAGGACTTCCCACACTGGTTATCAGATCGTGGGTAGAGAAGGTGAAAGTGTAATTTTCTGAAGAAAACTGGAGAAACCCTCAGGAGGAGAATTAATCACAACTAGATATTCCAAAAGAAAGAAAGAAATCAGATTATGTATTTTAAAAAAAGGAAATGGCAGCAAGACCCTGTCTCAGAAACTGAAAAAATTAAAATTAAAATAAAAAAAAAAAAGAGAGACAGACAGGCATGGTAGCACATGCCTATAATCCCAGCACTCAGGAGGCTGAGGCAGAAAGACAGCTTTGAGTCCAACATCAGCAAAGGCTGCACAGTGAGTTCAAGGCCAGTATCAACTACATAGTGAGACCTGGTCTCCAAAAAAGCCATTTTTATTTAATTAAAAGGGGCGGGGGGAGACAAAATACTCTTAGCTTTTACTTTCTTCTCATGTAGGAAACTAACTATGCTTTCCACTGGTGTCCTGGACCCCCTAACCAGGCCTAACTAGGGTAGATACATCCTGTCTGCTCTTTCTACTTAACTGGACTGAGCGTGCTTGAAAGTCAGTGAATAATCTTCTGCAAGTAGTTTTGCTTTGTTCTGTTTGGAAAAGGAGAAGTGATTTTTGCTCAATAATCCTCCTTTGGACTCAAACCATTGAACATATATAGTATCCTGGTTTTAAAATGCTTACATCATTGGACTGCACTTTCTTTCTCTATGTGAGCTGTCTTCATGAACATGAAATGCAACTGCTAAGTCCTAGTTTATTTTCTACCAGCAGCTTTCCTTTTGGGGAAAGAAGGTTTAGAACACAGCAGATTCATTCCCTCAGGTTTAGATCTATGGGAGGCCTGAACCATCGCCCATGCCAAGGCAAGGCGAAAGTACACCGTGTATCTTTGATGTGAACATTCTAAAGGAATTGTCTTGTTGTCAAGAAGGACATCAAAAGAAACCCCAAGGTTAAGGCTGCTACTCGCCCTGGTCTATTTCATCACACAACAATGAATATATGCTCTAAAATCAAACAAACCAACACACAAAAGAACCACTTCACATTTTTCAGTGTGTCCACAACAAAAATGGGCAGGAGACCCTCAGGAAGCTAAGTCCTACTTCAGCCTCTACACTGTCTCAATCAAATTACAAATCTTTGATACTTCAATTTAACAGTTTTGGTTTCAGAAGAATTCTAGAAATAATAACCAGAAGACAACACAACGTTTTCCCTAAGTCTTCTAAATCAATGTTAAATAGCAAAACAACAGGGCTAACATTGGCTTGTGATTTTTCTCACCATACTAAGTTAATAATGGAAAACCAACTTAAAAAGTCAGAAGTAAGTGTTCTTATTTAACAGGTGGGTATTTGGAGGAGTCAGTGGACTAAGAGGGCTAAACTTAGCCTCTGTGTAAGAAGCACTCTTACACCGAGGGCAGCAATTGTCAGATCATAAGACAGACTCCTACCACATATTAAGGTGTCCTCTTTAACAACACAACAGCAATTTAATTGCCAAGGTTATTTAATCCATAAAACGTCTTGACATTAATCAAAAGTCTCCCATCAGAGCACTGTTTTCTAATATCTAAACCTTGTTTTGGGAATCAGTTTCTAGGAGGGAAAAAACCAAAATAATACAAGGCAAAAACCTGCACTATCACCAGGATCCCAAAGGCAGCCAAATACTTAATAGTTTATGTTCCAAAAGACTACTAAAGTATTGTGAGATTGCAACAATGTTGTATTCCTTTTAAAACAGTGATAATTTACAGTGAGAGCTAGTGTATTTTTTATTGTAAAGACGAACTTACAGGTGTACTTCTAATACTATACCACACACGACCACATATGTGCAAATACAGAACAGTGTGCACACACACAGTGTGAACATGGAAGCAAAGTGAAAGGAGACACTAGGCTGGCCGAGTAGTTTTTCCCTTAGGAACACTTGCTGGAATTGTACAACTGAGAAAACTTCATTTCAATTACTCTGAAAGAACAGCACAAAAACTTCCTACTCAGAGACAATCTAGCCTGGTCTCTCAATGCAGAGGTCAACTAAAAACCTCAAGGATGCTTTGTAATTTTTTCTTCGGAGACAGGGTCTCGCTGTATAGCACAGGCTGGCCTTGATCTTACTGCGGGCCTCCTCTCCTTGCCTCCCTAGAGCTGGGATTATACACATGTTCCACCATGTACCGCTTGCTTTCTAATTTTTAAACACTTCTTGTTTAATAATACAGAAGACTTTTCCTTTCTCTTGATATCAAAAGCTAAATCAGCCATAATCAAGTAATCAGATATAAAGATTTAAAGCGACAAAGGAAAACAATACTGGGCATGGTGACACACGCCTGTAATTCCAGCTACCTGGGAGGCTGAGGCAAGAAGATGGCAAGTTAAGAGGTCAGCTTTGGAAACTCAGCAAGACCTTGTCTCAAAACAAAAAATAAAAAAGGGTGGGAGATGTAGCTCAATGGTATAGCACCTGGGGGTTCAATCCTCAGTACTGCAAAAAAAAAAAAAAAAGAGAAAAAAAAACAATAGTCGGAGGGAAAAAGTATAACATTCAATTTCTGATAATATAATTGATTAAAAACTCTAATATCTACTTATAGCTAAAGTAATTATTTATAAGAAATGAATTATTCTGGCTTTATTATAACATGCTTAAAATGATGAAGTTGTGGAGTTAAATTCAAAACAACATTTTCAAAAGAAGCTATGATCTTTACTATTTTATGTTTCCTCAAAACTCTGATATTTTCCTAAGTTCTACTAGGCAAATGCAACAAAACCATACACCACTTCTACCACAGACACAAAAGCAATTACTCCAGTAAACAATAAAATTAAAAACTGTGAAATAACAAAGTTAAGGATCTATACATTTAAGCACAATTCTGAAGGGAAGAAGTGGCAGAAAAATTCTCACTTTTAAAGAGGAAAACTTTCCCTTTAGTCTTCAAAGAACTAAGAAAAAGGAAGCTTTTGTGGCCTAGCTTTTGGAATACAAAATGATACAGTTTTAAATAGGCAAAAGGATGAAAATGAATAAAAATATAATTCAATAAAAATATGATTCATGTTAAAGAAAGACGTCATACTGGGCCCGCCCTTTTAGGCCTCGTTTTATAGGTGTCAGATTTGCTTTTACATTGTGAAGGAGCGAACTGCAATTTAGATGGTACACTGCTCATTCATGCATGTGGACGCCCTCATTAAGGCTGATAAACCAGTGCAACAAATTTTTCTGCCTGGGATTCAGTATCAACTAATCACCTAGACAGTTAGAAAAATTAAAGGGTAGGACATACATGTAGGCAAACATAGAGGAGTTACCTTCAGCTGGTTATTGAAAATATCAATCTCCTGCAGTTTTGACCTGGTTTCTTTTTCCACCTCATCCAATTGTTCTCGTAGCTGCTGCCGAGCCAGTTCTTTTGCTTCTAAGGCTCTTTTGAGAGTAAGAAGCGAATCTCCTATTTTAGAAAAAGATTGTAAGATAGGAACAACTTCAACTGGCAGCAATGAAAATGTTATTTAATGTTTTCAAGTCACTTCAGGAAGTTCTTGCTATTAAAAAAGGAAAAAGCAGGGCTGGAGGTACAAAGTAGGGTACGCTTAGCATGCATGAGGTCCTGGGTTTGATCCCCCAAACCAACAAAAAAGAAACTTAGGGAAAAGTTCAACGTGTTAAAAACAAAACACTTACTATGTAAACTATTCTGCTGAACTTGTTTTAGTTGGTCATTGAGTATCTGTTTTTCTGGAATAAGTCTTCCAAGCATTTGTTGAGATTCCTAGAAGGAATGGAGGAAATGAATGACAGTGAATAACAGGAAATACTCTTCTGGACACATTCAGCACTTAAGTTAGTTTCTTGCCCCTCAGAGACACTCCTGATCTCATCCTGAATCCTTCGTGATGAATATATTTAATCTAAAATTTAGTCAGGGTGGCTTTTGCTTTGTCAAGGAATGAACTTTTAGCCAAATGTTTTTCACCAAAATGTTAAACACAGCTATAGCTCCCTTGATACTGCTTACATTTTGGTTGACTTTCTGAATATTTATAAGGTTTTTAAAAATGCACTTTAAGTACAACACTGCAGAGAAAAAAACTGAAGTAAAAATTTCTCAATTGCATGGGGATGAAGTACAAACACAGTGACCCAGCTGCTTAGAAGGTAACTCAGTGGGAAGCATTCTATTATTTTAATCCGAACTTTGATGATTAATAGGGCTGAACTTAGGTTTACTATATACTTGATGATAGAAACAGAAATCAAAAAGTAATTTGTCATGACTGGAGTCTTAGCTGCCATACATGCTTTTCTACCATGCAGAATGCAATTTTAAACAGGTGCCCAAAAGTCCTGAACTAACCATCTTTTTACTGGTACAAGAAAAAAGCTAAAACCACATAGTATACAAGGCTATTTGGGGTTTTCATGGAGAACTTGCCAAGCACAGTAAGTTCACTGACATTATGCTATATAATTTCTCATGTCTCAGTAAAATGGCAGCCTTTCCAGGATATAATAAGGAATGCTTTACTTTTTTATTCTGGTTAAAGGAAAAAAAAGATCTCTAAGGGGCTGGGACGTAGGCTAGGGTTACAGTGCTTGCTTAGCATCCAGGAGACCCTGGATTCAACTTCCGGGACTGCCAAAAAAGGAAGCAAGCAAACAACCAACAATAAAACCTAAACAATCTCCAAGTGCTGACTTTTGGTTTGAAAAAATAAAAATGCCTTAGATAAAAACATTCATCAGAGGCTCAAAATCAGTCTCTTGGAACAGCCACCTTGAGACAGAGTCTGGCTTTGTGTGGAATAAATCTTTGTGTACCCTTGGCCTGAACGGCAGAGGCTAGCACAACACTGAGGGTTTAGAAGCCTCTTCCAGGAATAATCGACTCGCCCTCCACCCCCAAACTTTCAGGAAACAGAATACACTAATCACATCACTTCCCAAGGAAGCACAGCCTACTGGGTTTCTCCTCCTCCTCCCTAAATTACAGCAAAGCATCTTTCCGGATCCCAAAGTTCATTCCTGAACCAGGATAAATGTGAAGAAATAATAAGATGAAGCCTGGCTCAGATCAATCTATTTTACTTAAATAAACATTACTTTAAAATGTATGAGCTAAGTTTTAAAAACAGGCTAAACCAATACCAAGGGCTCCCTGACCCATTTTCAAAGTATCTGTTAATCCAAGTAAGGAAAGAGAACCAACATCTCACTGCCCGCTACGCACCTCTCTGTCTTCAAACAACGAACTACTTTTTACTTCACTACTTTCTCAAGAATCTTGACTGCATTTATTATTAATAGTTAAACATGCTAAGCATCAGTCCTAAATGACAAAAATGTAATTTTTTAATACAACATTTGGCACTAACACTGATATTCTGAACAATGACCTTTAACCATGTTTTCCATTGAAATATTTGATGAAACTTTTCATTCACAGTTAATGAAACACATACAAGAACTTATGACACAGAATATACTTTTAAAACATACATGTATTTAAAAATATTTTAAAACAATTTCTGCCAATGAACTTCTGAACTAATCACTTTATATGTTCATATTCCAAAGTCTCAAACAGATGAGTGCTATCTCTGGACTTCCCAGGACCCCAACAACTGACTGCACAGAAATGAAACAGACAAACGCACGATGATGGCTTTCACAATTCTCTTTCAGTGGCTGACTGAAGTAGTCACAGAATCAGTGAAGACGGAAGACAGAACTAGTTCTTACTATTCCATCAATCAAAGAAGAAACAACAAAGGAACTCTGAAAACCATTTTGAACAAAATAGGAAAATAAATACATGCCAAGTGTAGTGGCACATACTTACAGCCACAGCACTGGGGAGGCTAAGGCAGCAGGATCTCCAAGAGTTCAAGGCCAACCTGAACTTCATAGTGAGTTCAAGACCAGTCTGAATACATAATGAGACCCTGTCCCAAAAAATCAAAAGAGAAAAAAGAAAAAAAAAAAAAAGAAGAAGAAGAAGCCATGTGTGGTAGCACATGTTTATAATCCCAGTTCTCTGGGAAGCTGAGACAGAAGGATCACAAGTTTGATCCCACTATGGGCAATGTAGGGAGATTTAGCAAGAACCTGCCCTCAAAGCTGATAATTAAAAGGAATAGGAACGAACTCAGTACAATCTGTGGGGTACGGATATAGCAGCACTAAGAAGGAAATGTATAACTTAAAAACACTTATATCATATATAAAATGTCCAAATTTAATCTCTAGCTTCCTATGTAAGAAGCTACAAAAAAAGAAAATCTGCCAAGGATGTAGTTCAGTGGTACAGTGCCTGTGTAGCAAGTGTAAGGACATGAGTTTGACTCCCGGTAGAACGACAGAAAGATGGGAGGGAAAGGAGGGAGGGAAAGAAGGAACGAAGGAAGGCAGACAGACTTAAATCCCAAATAAGTAAATGGAAGGAAACAATAAAGAAAGAGCTTAAGTAGTTGAAATAGAGCCTAGCAAATGCAAGATTGTGAGTTTGATCCTTGGCACAGAAAGAAAGAAAAGAAAACAAAAGAAAAGAGAAAAACAAATAGAAAACAAACATATCATAGGGAAGAATGAATAAACCAAAGGGTTTATTTTTTAAAAAAATCAGTAGAAACAATAAATTTCCCACTAGGCTGATTAAGAAATGCAGCAGGGATAGTAAGAAGAGAAAGAGGAGGAGAAAGGGTCAGCAGGTGGCAGGACAAGAGACGGGCAATATAAATTACCAACAGAAATGAAAGATGGAACCATACTACAGATACAACAGACTTACAAAGAATAATAAAAGAGGGCCAGGGATTTAGCTCAGCGGCATAGGCACCTCCCTGGTAAGTGCAAGGTCATGAGTTCAATCCCTGGTACCAAAAAAATAAAAATAAAAAAGAATAATAAAAGAATATTAAGAATAACTATATAAATAAATTTAATGATTTAAATGAATTATGGAATTCATTGAAAGTTACAAATTATCAAAATAGACCCAAGAAGAAATAAAACTCATTAGTCCTGTGTCTACTGAATTTATTATACAATTAAAAATCCCATCATAAAGAAAAATCCAAGCCCAAAAGGCTTCACTGATAAACCTCACCAAAATTTTAAAGAAATACCATTTCAACACAAGTATCTTTAGAGAAGAAATATTCTCCAACTTATTTTTGAGACAAGTATTACCCTGATACCAAAAACAGAAAAAGACATTATAAGAAAATTACAAATCAATATCCTTCCTGAATTTAAGTGAAAATAAATGGTAAGTAGAACCTAGTGAAATATTTTTTACAAAGGAATTCCCTAAACCTGATACTGGGCATCTACAAAAAAATCAAGTCAGCATAGATAATGGTAAAAGAGCTTCCTTCTAAACTTTAGGACAACTTCCACTCAGTATAGTACCAGAGGGCCTATTCAATGCAGTGAGACAGACAGACAGGCAGCCAGACAGACATGCACACATACACATAAAAAGTATACAAAGGTGTAACACAGACAGACAGACAGACAGACGCACACACACAGTATACAAAGGTGTAAAAAGTATACAAATTAGAAAATAAAGAAATAAAGATGTGGCATGTTACATACATAGAAACCATTACAAAAGCTATAGAAATTTATTTTATTAGAACTAAGAAATTAGTTAAAATATATAACCCAAATCAACTGACAGATATGCCATAAGACTCAATATTAAGGTGTCAAATCTTCCCAAACTGATCTATAAATTCAACTGAAATTTCAACAAAATTCTATACATTTTTTTAAAAAAATCTATAAGCTGACTCTAAAACTTACATGGAAATAAATGACACTGAACAGCCAAAAATCAAATCTGAAAAAGAACAGTACTAACAAAAAACTAACACCTTGACCTCAAAGATTACTCAAGATCTGTAATCATTCCATGTGAGGGGCTGGTAAGGGGACACTCACAAATCGAAAGAACAGAAGAGTCTGAAACAGACTTTTTACAAATGCATCCAAATGAGTTGTAACCATCAGTACCACTGGCAGGGTCCTTGGGGTTAAACGCACACTCAGGACACAGCGTTCAGCACTTGCTTCCATAGCACATACACTAAAACTGGAACGATTCAGCACTCCATCCCAAAACAATTTACCAAAGAGAAATGAAATATGTTTCCACAAGACAGACTTGTATGTAAATGTTCATTGCAGTTTTATTCATAAAATCCTCAAGCAGGTAAGAAACAGTATGAATCGACAAGTGAACAGGCCAATAAGGAAACAGTGACAAAAAGGAACACACTCCACACAGTATCACAAACAAACCTCAGAAACATGCTGAGAAAGAAGCTTGACACGGCGAAGTCACTAGGTTCAAATGTGAAGACCTGCAGGTAACATCTGCCTGGATTCGACGCCTCTGAAGTTCAATACTTGTTACCAAACAGGTGATACTACAGCCAAATGAAGACAGAACTGCATAGCACTCCACCACGTCCCAACCAAATCTCTCACATCCTCCGTACAATTCTTAATTGCACTTATTTACATAATTATTACAGTAAAGGCAAAAGCCTGTCAGTGACCAACGGGCTCTTTCTGACCATGTCTCTACCTGGAATCCCAGAAACCTGGGCAGCCCCAGGACACTGGCACCGGTGTCACTTGCCTAGACCTTGTGCTGCCAATAATCATAGGCTCCACACAGTGGCCCTTGCCACCCACATGTCTCCTGGAAGGTGCCCCTCATGAAGGCCTGTCCTAACCGCCCTGATCACAGGCACAGCCATTCCCACCCCAGCGCCTCTCTCCCCTTCTCTGCTCACAGTGCATGGCACTCTCCATCCTCAATAAACCTGTAGTTTTGTCACCCACCACCCAGAGCCAAAGCTCACGAAGGTCTCCTGTCCCCTGCCTGTGAGCACGGCTCTGGCCCTGGTGCTGTGCCCCGCGCCTAGCAGTGCTCACAGATCTGCGGTCTGCTTATTGCCCAGCCTGCACCTGAGGCCAGGACCCGGCCGCTCTGCTTCGTCGCTGCCTCCCAGCACCTGACACAGCAGGGGCCGACCACGTGTTGGATTAATAACTATAGAAAATGAACAGTGAAAGGTATGTAAGCCTGAAATCTTTCCTAGGACACTGGTTTCTCACCTGTAATTGTTGCTGTAAGTGAGTGATTTCAGCAATTCTCAACTCTCTAGATTTGTTTGTACTCTCAATTTCTTGCCTTTGAGTGGCCAATCGACATCTGATATCTTGTAGTTTCCCTTCTAGTTGATGCTTCTTGTCATTCTTGAACAAATGAAAGATAACAGAATTTACTGCCATTTTTAGTGATTGCTACAGAGATAAGCATATCCAAAACATAAGAAACTTCACTCACTAGAGCTTCCAATTCAAATTCCAAAGTCTTTTTCTTTGCTTTCAGGACAACTATGTCCTCTTGTTCTTTGTTTCTCTGATTCAGAAGTTCTTGCCTTCGATTCCGTTCCCATTCAAGTTGTCGTTGCCTTTCAAGTTCTCGTTTTGCAGCCTGTGACATTTACAAAAGACAGCTTATTAGTTTATCAATTCTTACTGTACAATATCTTTTAACAAAAGTATCTCCCATCAAGTCTTCCCTTTTAAGGATGAGATGTTAGACATTACAAGAAGTAACATGTAACAATAAAAGTTACGGTGTTCCTTCTATGGGAGAGAGACAATATTTAGAGCTATTATTTTACATAAATGAGAACTGACAGTTTCATTTCACACAGGAATTTCTTTCTTCAAGCATTCAAGAATGCAAAATAAAATAAAATCGTCCAGAAAAAAATAAGAAAAACCTTGGTTTTTTTCCATTTCAAGAGAAATTATTATATACAGGCTAAATATCCCATATACAAAATGCTCGGGACCAGAAGTGTTACAAATTACAGCTCTCCAGAAATCCATATAAATAAAGTGCAAGATAAAGACAGACAATAAGAAAAAAAGAGAAAATAGTTATCATAACCGAGCATGTATCTAAAAGTGTACCTTGATTTAGTATAACTGTCTTTATGTTTTTTGGTGACAGGGTCTTACTATATATTCTAGGCTGGTCTTAAACTTGCTGCAACCTTCCTGCCTCAGCCTGCTGAGTTGGGATTACAAGTGTGTGGCATCATGCCCAATGGCAAATCTGCTCTTTCTGGGTGGAGTTTCAGATTTGGAACATTTTGCATTTTCAGACTAGGAGTATCTGCCTCTATCTCATGTTTTACAAGTCTGCAGCTCCCAAACTCCTAGTCGCCGATTTCCTTTTTACACTAGCTGTTAATTCCTTTGGAAGCGCCAGCTCTCAAGCCACCCTAACTCTGATGACTGCCGGGAAGAGCACATGCCACAGCGCCTGGCACTGCTTACATGTGACAGCCTCTGACTCAGCAAGCTCCCAGCCATGCTGCAGAGACCTAGAGGCCAAGGGGAGCAACCAGTCAGGGACGACTAAGGCCTAATGATGGTAAACAGCTACTAAACAATTTTGTATAAATAGAATGCCACTTTTTTTTTTTTTTTTAACACTGAAGACAGGAAGGTGTTGTTACAACACTGGCTTGGCTATTAAAATCTTGGTAGGGGTTTAGCTCCTTGGTAGCTAATGCACAGCTTAGCATGCAGGGGGCCTGGGTTCAATTTCTAGTCTCAAGTGAACAAATATAAAATCCTGTTAGTTGCTGCATGTGTCTGCTTGACCAAGAGGCAGTCTGTGGCTCCATGTTTCCAGAAATGAAGCAAAAGCACTATTGTTTTTTCCAACAGAGAGAGATTTCCCATCTTTACATTCCATTCAACAAGAGAATCATGGTACTTGCTTCTGAGGTGACACACTGAAAGTGGAAAGACAAGAAAGGGGTCTGGATTGACCCCTATGCAGCTGTGACATCGAACTGATGAGGCCGTCATAGAACATAACAAGGATTTTCCAGATATACTCCAGGCATGTTAAAGAAAAACAGTTGAGAACAATGCAACTGGTATGGTACCATCACAGTGCTGGTTTTAAGAGACCATATCCCAGCTTCTCCAGCATGTAAACATTTATATTTTTACTCAGGTTCATAAGTACAGAGAAAATAATCTAGAAAGACACTTAACCAGTCTCAGTGGTTTGTAAAAAGACTATCATTAAAACCTGGCACAAAAATGTTCATAATATTTATAATCGCCAAAACCCCAGAAACCCCCCAGGGTCTACCAGCTTACAAATGGGCACAGGCAATGCTGTATAACCACACAGTGGAATATTACACAGCCAAAATGAGTAACGCGCCAATTCAAACCACAATGCGGATGAACCTTGGAAACACCATGCTAGGTGCAAGCCAGACCCAAAAGGTCACACACTGCCATTCCATTCGTCAGGCTTTCCCGGAACAGGCTCAGCTCCACAGCTAGCAAAGCGAACTAAGCGCGTCCAGGGGCTGGAAGGAGAAAGTGAGGGATAACTGGTGACGGGGAAGCGGTGTCTCTTTTAGGGTGTTGAAAATATTCTGGAACGGCTAGTGGCGAACCTCTGACTACAGCAAAGCTGCTAAACTGCAAAAATGAAAAGAACAAGAAATCAGGGCTGTCCGTATGAACCGGGGGCCTGAGGAGGTCCGCACGGAGGCCCCACACGCCAACTGCGGCCGCTGCGCCGCCCTCACCTCCCGCCTCTCCATTTCCTTGCGCCTCTCCTCCTCCCTCTGCCGCTCCAGCTCGCGCTGCTTTTCCAGCTGCTTCTCCAGCTCCAGCTGCCGCTTGCGCTCCTGCTCCTGGCGCTCCCGCTCCTTCCGCTCCTGCTCTGCCCGCTCCAGCCGAGCCAGGCGCTCTTGCTCTTTGCGCTGCTGCTCCAGGAGCGCCTGTCTCCGCTTCTCCAGCTCCAGATTGCCGCGTTCGAAATTCTCCCGCTTCTTGTCTTCAAACGTCACTTTAAAACAAGGGACACACCAACTGTGAAAACCCATGACTTCCAGCACTGCCTCTCCAATGAAAACTCGCTGGCGTATTTGAAATGTGTGATACGAACTCAAAACCAGAAGCCCCCGGGTTTCCCTTGTCACTAAGCGCACAAACGCACCCGCCCCTTCCCTTCCCACTGCCGTCCACACCAAGCGCTGCTTCTAAGACATCAATCCTGGACGGCTCTGCCATCACCTGGCCCCGGCCCTCCGCCTACCCTTGCCCTTCCTCTCCATGCGCTGCTTCACAAGTGACCGCCACCTCCCGAGAACATGTGACGCTCCCTTCTCCCCCGAGCACAGAACTGTGCCGATGTGGCCTCCGTGCCCCCCGAGACTTCTGCGGGCAGAGGTAGGTGAACGCCCCTGCTCCCCGCTGCCCAACAAGCTGTGCCCAGATCATTACGAAGATCACAGGAAACACTTTTCTCTAACCCATCATTTGGATTTTTCTATGACACTCTGATTATAAACCTGAGTTCTCTCACTTTTGCCTCTCATCCTTACGAACCTTCTGTTTATAGCCATTTGTTTTATATATATCTAAACATCTCATCTCCCACGCCCCTTACTCTTCCCGGGTGTGTGCCCACTGAGCGTCTGTCTCAGCACCGGCCCAGGCCCGGGGCGTGGTCACAGCCAGCCTTTGCTCACACCAACCCCACAGTGCCAACTCTACTCCCACAACTGGCCCTCTCTCTCTCTGCCTTGAGAGTGCAGCCGTGAGCTCCCTCCCATGGCCGCCCCACACTGAAGTCGGGACTTCACTAGTCAGAGGTGCCTCTCACATACTGCAGTCAGGGACTTGTGGTCAAAATGCTAAGTATGTACTGGTCTTCTTGCTCCTTTTCACTGTACTTGGTGACACTAGAGGAGACAGCATCCTCTTCACCCTGCCACCTTTAAACTCAAAGTCCCTCTACCAAAAAGGAAAGAAATAATGACCAATGTTAAAATGCAAAGGAATCTCAAAAATAGTGTACCACGTGGAAGGAGATGGACACAAAAGGTCACATATTAACGATTGCGTTTCTGTTAAATACCTCCAAGAAATCCAAACAAACAGAAAATATGAGTGGTTGCCAGGGGTTCCAGAGAATAGAGAACAGGGAAGGTCTGGAGATGGAGTTTCATTAGAAACAAGATAGAGGTGTCAGACTGCTAAATGACAGCGATCAGCTGAGTTCTTGTGTCCCTTCCCAACCAGGTTTGTGTATTTAAATGTGAACTGCCCCAGTGCGATGGTAAGAGACAGGTGTTTTTAGGAGGTAATCAGTTTTAGATTAGAGCATGAGGATAGGGCCATTATGATGAGATTAGTGACCTTTAAAAAAGAAGAGACAAATCGTTTCTACAATGGAAGCACAAAGAAAAAGCCACTTGAGGACACAGAGAACAAACTGCTATCTGCAAGCCAAGAAGAGGGCCCTCCCTGAGATGTGAATTGCCTGGCACTTTGATCTGAGATTTGCAGCCTCCAGCACTATGAGAAATAAATTCCCACTGCTCAAACCACACAATGTATACTATTTTATTATGGCAGACCAACCTGACTAAAAGCTACCAAATTTTTAAACATTTTTAAATGTTCTTTTTTTTTTTTTTTTTTTTGGTACCAGGGATCGAACTTAAGACCTTGCACTTGCCAAGCAGGTGCTTGCTTACACACCACTGAGCTAAATCCCCAGCCCTCATTTTTTTATTATGAAAATTTCACTTCAATTTTAGAAACCCTGAAAATCTCTATAAATCTAACTCATATATAACAAGCATACAATGTGAATGTACAAAAGACTCTGATAACATCATTTCCTATTTAAAATCTTAAATAAATGTCCATTAACATCAGAAAAAGATAATTCCAAATTCTAAAATTCCTATCTTTATCTGCATTGAGACTTCCTCTCCATCGTTATCAAAACTTGAAATGATCTCCACTTCTGCTTGTAACGATGCCATTTACCTTCAGCTCTCCACTCCATTCTGGCCTATTCCACAGAGACCTAATTCCTCCTGGTTCTGCCATCTACACCCTCGAAGGTGTCAGTAAGCTCTGCTGTGCATCTCCCTCCAGGAGCTTGGCATTTGGGCACTGCTTCAGCGAGTGTATACGGCACATGTCTGCCTTAAGTCTAACATGGTATGGTTGCTGGGGCACAAAAACTATGTATTATTAACAGATTCTTCACTGTACTCAACACACAGCCTCGTACAAGAAACATTTATGGTAAGCGTTTCACTGCTGCACATAATGGAAAAGTAATTTAGAGAATTAACTGGGAAAGCTGGGTCCTGAGCTCACCAGTTAATCGCGGAGCACTTAAATCACAGCAAGATGACACCGATAAAGCAGTTAATACAAAGAGACCTCAGACTCCATCTCAACTGCTTCTCAGTACCATCATTAATAATTCACAGCCACCTTAGAATAACATAATAGTATAACGGATTTACCATTGTAAGTGAGAATCATTTAAGACAGGTTTGCGTTAAATTTAAAATAGGTTAATACTGTTAGGGAGTTTCCAATTCTATTATAGTAATATGAGAAAATAACAGTAGATGATTTTATGTTAAGAAACCATCTCAGCTATTACCAATTTTTTAGTGTTCTATATTCCATAAGTAATATTTAGAATTTGGTTTAGTCAAGCTGAATATTAGAATAAGGTACATCAGCAGAGGACACATGTTCTTATTTCTCTATGCACCCCAATCCAAAAACACATGTCTCCTGCATGTCTTTTTGACTATGGTTATGCTGCTAAAGAAACAGCAAACATTCAGCCACTAAATTAGTTCTCACTTACATTTTTGTTGTACATATTATACCTAAAATGACATAGGAGTCCAACATAAGGGCTGCCTTACCAGGTAATTTCTTTTCTAATTGCTGCTGTTCATCCTCTAAAGCTGGTTCCTCTGGTAACCTCTGATCTACAGATGCTGAACTTATAACAGATATCCCACTGCCAGATCGGACTCTTCTGTGGTTGTAGAAAAAAGAAACAGATCTACGTAAAGCTGTGCAGATAAAACTGGACGCTCTATGAAAATAATACTTACATTGTACTGTATCGTGGAGGAAATTCTGCTTACAGCAAGGGAAAGACAAAGATTTGGTCTTTTTACATGCAAAAGTTTTTTTATATGGATATTTGAATGTCACCAGCTTCTGAGAACCAACTTTGTTCAAACTGCTGGGGCTAAGAGCGTAACTCAGTAGTCTGGGACTGATGCCCAGAGCCCACCATGAAAAAAATCCCACAAAACCAAAAAGGTCCTTAAAAGAGAACTGTCACCCACATTAGCATAATCCCAAAGGGCAGAATGCCAACTAGTCATAAAGTGGTGAGGAATGCTACTGTCATTACCTGTCCCCTGGGAAGGTCAGCAGTTGTACAAATGAGAATAGATCCTTCCCTAGACTCTGCAGTTCTAAAATAATTCACTTAGGTTACTGATTACTATCACATTTCCTTTTTTTTTTTTTTTTTTTTTTTTGTCTTTTTGAGACAGGGTCTCTCTATGCAGTTCAGACTGGCCTTGGGTTCACTTTGTAGCCCAGGCTGGACTTGGACTTGAACTTGCAATGCAATGATCCTCCTGCCTCAACCTCCCAGGTGCTGGGATTGATTACAGGTATGTGCCAGCACGCCTGGCTACTATCTCTTTTAAATGATCAAGTTTGCTGTTTTAATTTTTTTTTTCTGGACAGAGTCTAGCTAAGTTATCTAGGTTGACTACACACTTGTGACCCCCTCCTGACTCAGTCTCCCTACTGCTGGGATTACAAGTGTGTGCCACTACACCCAGCAACATTGCTCTTTTAACAATTTCCCTACCCTCCTTGTTGTGCTTTTTTTATAAACCAACTTCCAATGGCAAATCTCTCTCATACTGAGTTTTGCAGCTGTAGGTTTTCATAGGTAAACTGCCTCAAGTACTTGTTACTTCTTTGGTAGTCTTCCTCACCTTGCTTTTTCTCTGCAGTTTAGAAGGATTTTGCTCCAGTCTTCCATGAAGTGTGAGGACTCGGAACACAAGTTTTGTCTATATTTCTCTCTTTCACTTATTTTAAAATAAGTGAATTATTTTAGAACTGCAGAGTCTAGGGAAGGATCTATTCTCATTTATACAACTGCTGACCTTCCCAGGGGACATACTGTACCAGTATGATCTCATATTCATCTTTTACATTGAAAGCCAAGAGAAAGAGCTGACCTGGACTGTGTGCATGCATTTATATGACAGTGAGGGTGACAATCACGACTGACTTCTCCTTGCTAGTTTCCAGGGACTCTCTTTATATCTCCATTGAGCCTGACTTTCAGACCAGGATAATTTTATTTAATCACCTTCCTGATTTATAATTTCTATACTCCAGCATTTTTGTTGCTTCTTAAATATGCATAATTCACAGGTGTGATTCTCCTTGCTTTATTTCCTATGGACAGGCTCATTCAGTTTTTCCTTCATTCAAACCATCTGTTCTAAAATTTCCAGTGAGCTTTAATTACATAGGTTAGTACAAAAATTAGCACTCTTTTGATATTTTACTTGATTGCCTATATTATATGGAATGTATAAGTACAGAATGGGCCCAAGTATCACATAAAACTTGGAAAAGAAGATATTCCTGAATTCATGGATATTTCATGTACATGCCAGGAACAGAAATCACCATTAGATAGTCAATAAAGTCATTTGGGATTCACATACCCAACACACAGTTTCTCACATGAGCCAAACACTCCTTACCTAAAGGAAGGTGGAATGTATTCTGGAGGCAGGACAGGTGGCAGTGGCTGGCCAGACATAGCAACATCGATTAGGTGCATCGCCAGGATAAATTCTTCTGCTGTGAGTTTTCCATCTTGATCAATGTCAGAAAGATTCCTGATTCAACAAAAAGTTCATTGGAATCCAACTTCATGAAAATAAATGCTTCTGACTATTCATCAGTGATTTAAAAGTTCTGTTTTCTTATTCTGGTCCTAGGCCAAGTGAACCTCAGAGTAGAAAAACAGTACTATTTCATACTGCTGCAGGGATAAAATGAGATACTCTATAGTTGGGATGGTGCTTAGCAGTCAACAAATGCTAAGTGTGGTTGCAATGATCTGCTTCTCAATCCTCACAAGCAGGTCTAAAATACATCACACCACATTCTATGTATCTCTAACTGCTATGTTTTAGAGCAGAAATCCACAAAGTACCAAGAAAGAGTTAAGTACCTATTATCTCTGTCATACTGATTCTGCCCTGGTAGCAGGAATGTGGCCACAGACAACACTCAAACAAATGGATGTGGCTGTTTTTATAATAAAACCTCACTGATAAAAAAATATGCGCCAGTCAGACTGAGGTGACTGGATGGCTAGCCACCCCTAATGTAGGCAAGCCAGGGTAGATCTTTACGGCCTCTTCATTCTAGAGACTCAGTCTCCATCATTCTCAATAATAAGCGTGCCCAAGGACCTAATTATAGTAAACAGATTTTTCCTAGCAAGGCCAAGAATGTGACTTCATTTAACAAATTCTAGACACCAAAAGAAGATGCAAAACACATCCGCTCACTAGAATGCCAACAGAACAAATTCCACATTAGAAAAATAGCTTTCCCAATGAGCAAAACTGAGAAAACTTTGCTTCCTAATTCTGAAATTTCTTCAGGTGCTTTGTTTTGTTTTCCTTTAAGACACGATCTTCCTATCTAGTCCAGGCTGGCCCAGAACCTGCTATATATATAGCCCAGGTTAGATCCTAACCTTGTGATCCTCTTGCCGCAATACAATCCCAACACTCAGGAAGTTGAGGCAGAAGGATCACTGCAAGTCTAAGTCCAGCCTAGATGACATATCAAGACTGTGTATCAAAAAAACAAAGTATAATTTCCACACAGTAACATTCACTTTTTTTAAGAGTATAATTCTTGAGTTCTGATAGTTGGGGAACTATCACTACACAAACAGAGCCAGTGCTACCCCAACGCCCACATCTCCTTAAAGTCGACCCCGTTTTCCCTGCTCCTAGGCCCTGGCTTCCCTGGTGTCTTTTCTGACTCTCTAGTTCTGCCTTTCCTACCACAACCCCTTCTAAAACAGCACAGAGTCACAAGTGGGAAACCGTGCAAGCTCACCCTTATTCTCCTTTCTTTTCTGTGCCTCACCACTGGCCACTCCTAGGTATCAGATTAGAAGACAGTTGAAATTCTTGATGTTCCCCCGTGGCTGACTACATTATGACTATAAGCATTTAATTAAAATATACTTTGTGTGTAAAGGGAGAAAATAATGTTCTAGAAGTCACCTTAAATGTTTTTTTCAGGAGACAAGTTATGAGAAAATTAAAATAAGCATTTCAATGCATTCAGGTATCATGGGAGAAACCCAATAAACTATCAATCCATCTCCATATATGCCACATCTTAAGTTTACATTTTAGAGGCACCTAAAACTCTGGAGTGAATCCAGACCGCAAGAGGCTTGGGTGAGCACAGACAGGAGATGTTCATTAGCTGGTGTATTCTTCTATATAAAGAAGGGCAGAGGACGGGCAAGGGGTGCAGCATTAGAGCTCAGTCACTTGTGAATTACCAGTAATGGGTCATTTCATGGGTCCTACGTAAAAGTCACAAATCTAGCACATGAGTGTAGAGACTGGGTCCATTGAGCAGGCAGAGTCTCTAACATATAACTGAGAAATGCACACTTAAGGAAACATCTTGGTTAACATCTGAATGTAAGAAAACCCACAGAACTTCAGCAATGCTCATCAATAACTAGTAAGAATCATTAAGGGCCAGGGATTTAGCTCAGTGGCATAAGTGACTGCCTTGCAAGCACAAGGACATGAGTTCAATCCCTGGTACCGAAGGGAAAAAAAAAAAAAGAATCATTTGAAAAAGAGGCCAGTTCACCCTTTCCATGAGCCATGCAGGGCACTGAAGGATAAATAAGCCAATTTGCCCTTCCTGTGAGCCAGCTAGCACGTGGCCTACGAGACAAGGAACCTCATCCTACCAAGTAACTGGCTGATTCAGAGGAACAAAGGTTGAGCTGATAGCAACTTAGGTACAAAGAACAACTTAATGCTTGTATTGTTTGATTGACTTTGCAGGCCTAAATCCAGTATTCTGAACATCTATTTAAACAATAACAATATGCAACTATGAGGGATTTCCTTCTGTCTTGTTTTATCTCACTGTTGTTTTTGTTTGTTTGTTTACTTGTTTGTTTTTTTGGGTTCTGGGGATCGAACTCATGACTACACACTAGCAAGGCAGGTGCTTATGCCACTGAGCTAATCCCCAGTCCCATTTTGTTCCATTTTGTTTATTTTGTCTGATGGTATGAGCAGCAATTTTGAAGATAACAACAA
Organism: Hydrochoerus hydrochaeris; assembly: GCA_004027455.1. Classification (NCBI taxonomy): domain Eukaryota; kingdom Metazoa; phylum Chordata; class Mammalia; order Rodentia; family Hydrochaeridae; genus Hydrochoerus; species Hydrochoerus hydrochaeris. The sequence goes on from PVLA01001185.1 coordinate 153,571, forward strand.
GCATTATAGTAGCCATTGTTGATTTCCGATTATCCTGTTTTGGGGTCCTGTATCACTTTCACTGTTTTGTTTTGATTGGTTTTATTCTGTTTTATTATGTTCAGTTTTATTCTTTGTAAAATAATTTTTTTTTAAAGAAACATTAAGAAATAGAGACAGTATGTGCCTTCTGATGAAAGCACACAGTAACATCTTTGATGGTACAGTCTTACTGAAACACACGAAACAATTCAAACTTGAATCTGATCAGTGGTCCTCAACCAGGGATGATGTGGTACACTAATGGGCATCCATCAGAGAAAGAAGGTATTTTAGTTGTCACAGATGGGACATAGATGGGGGTCTCATTCCTGACCTTTATTACCTGGTAAGTATGGATCAGAGATGCTACTAAATATCCAATGATCAACTGGAAAGCCCCCATAATGAAGAACTACAGAAAATGTCAACAGTGCTGAAGCTGGGGCATTTTATTCTAGATCTAATTACCAATTTTCAGGAAATATAAGAATAAATTACACTTCAACTCAGGGATACAACCAGGAAATTTAAGCTACTAAGAAACTATAGAATAAACAATCTGGGGTTTTTTCATGGGGGAGGGATACCATAGGATAAATGGAGAAATGAGAATTATGAACTGCAGGAGATTTAAAAGATATATTAATCAAATATTGCAAAGCATAGATTTATTTTAGTCCTGTTTTGAACAAATGAACTATAAAAAATTTTAGGTCAATCTTATGAATTTAAATACTATTAACTTGTAAGAATGACTTAAAATTTCAAATGGACTAGTGGTATTATGGTTGCACTACTAAAAATTCCCATCTCTTTTAAAAACAGAAGGTGCAATATATACAGATGAAATGATATAACTGAGACTTGGTTTAAAATAATCGGGAAGGAGAGGAGAAGCAAGACTAGCCTTGGTTGAGAACTACTATGCTATGTTATAAGCTTGTAAGAATTCATTTTGTTAATCCCTGCTTTCAACCTATTCCTAGTTAATAGGGCAGAAGAAAGTAACAGCAGCAATCATCACAATTCACTGAAAAGTAAGCATGATCCAAATACTCCCCCGAAATAATATTAATCTAAAAATCCACGAGGGCATACCAAGCTAATAAAAATGTTTCTTGTCATTTCTTACCATATTGAAGCCAGCTGAGCCTGTGGTAAACTTGATTGCATAAGAATAGTTCTTGCTTGGGGACCTGGACAGAAATCAGGGAAAACACATAAAGGTGAATCAGCAGATACTCCCTGTCCAGGAAGATCAGGCTGCAGTACCCCTGTGCCTTGCAATCTCATGAAATTGTCATGTCTCACACAACATTTACCATAACCACAAGACCTTTTTAAAAGGGGAATAAAGCCCCAACAAAAGTGAAAAAACATGAAGCACAGCTTCTGATACATACTCAATAAAATTTTTCTTTTTTAAGCATTGAGGGGTCAAACCCAGTGCTTCAAGAAGGCTAGGCAAGTGCTGTATCATATCTCTAAATCCTTTTTATTTTTAAAATTTATTTTGAGACGTCTTGTTAAATTGCCCAGGCTGATAAAGGAGGATAAATGTGAGACATTTCTAGGTCTAGGTTCACTCTTCAGTGAACTTTTGGGCACACATGTTCAAATATCACATGGTTTCTCTGGTGTGAGAAACCTCAAGTGTAAATAAAGACTGAAATGTGTGACAGAAAATGTGAAATAGGAAGAAAATATTCCAATGGGAAGAGGAACTAGGGAGGGGGAAAGGAAGGAAACGAAAAGGAAAAAAAAGAGAATAGAAGGGAAAAAATGGAAACAAAGCTTTTGTAAATAAGGAGGGAAAGAAGGGTTGAAGAAAAAAGAATGGGGGAAAAAGAATCAAGTTATATATATCAAGTACAGGTACAAATTCCCTATGATAAATGCAATCATTATCAATATCTAAGATGTACCAATAAAATTAACTAAAAAAATATAAATGTATAGGGTGGCCTGCAACTTGCCATCCCCCTACCCTGCCTCCCCAGACCCTGGTGTCACTGTGCCTTACGTTCTATTTTTGTTCAGTAATTAGTTTCACATTATACCCTGCCCCTTGTCCAGACAACCACCTTTACTTGTGCTGGGCTTTTATTTACAAAGCAGAGAGTTACTCTCTATCATATGAACATCAACTACCTTTTTACCATGACCACCATCAGACACATTCAGGGAAGATGCAGAGAACCTCAGACAGGGAAGGAACCTTAGAGGGATTATCTTGTAACCACTGCATTGTACAGCCTTAAAAAAACAAAAGCTGAATTGTCCAAGCTATTGCACAAATAGCTAATATCAAAGCAGAACTAGAACACATTTTTTTTCTATGGTGGGGGGGGGACACCAAAACCTAGAATTTCAACTCGTTTAAAATCAGATCTCCTTTCTCAAAATAACTAAAAATATCTTCATTTCTAGCTTGAAACTACCTATAAAATATCACACAAAAGCTAGACAGGAGTTCTGAGTGGTCGAATAAAGAAGTACATGTATCTCATTTTCAGCACTGCCGCTCAAGGTGACGCACAGGCCAAGAAAAAGAAAGGGAGGCACAGCAATTATGCTGGGAAGAGAGACAGTGTCTTTACTTATTTGAACCTGAGCTTTTTTTCTTTTGGAGCTCTTCCCCTGACTAACAAATCTATGATCCATTCTATAAAGAGCCATAACACTAAGTTCCACAGTGTTAACACATAAAGTACCTGATAAATGATAGTTAACATTTATTACTAGGGTTGGGGATTTAGCTCAGTGGCGTAAGCACAAGGTCATAGTTCAATCCCCAGTACAAAAAACAAAATAAAAAATTTATTACTAACTTTAAACTTTTACTAATATTTTATATAAAGCTTAAACTTTTGTTTTCATATAAAATATTTAAGAAAAGCACATACATACATACAATATGTGGTATAATCAAAATATATGGTGAATATTGAAGTTTTTAAAAATTTCAGTATGGGGCTGGGGGTTTAACTTAGCAGTGTAAGCACTTGCCCTAGCAAGTGTAAGGTTGAGTTTGATCCCCAGTACCAAGAGAAAAAAAAATTAATTATAGTAAAAGACACACTGCCATTGATCCCCTTCAGATGACACTGCTGCTCATTCCCTCTCACTCTGAACACACTTATCCCATTTTTCATGCCACTTTCTGAAGTGGTCCTAAAGTCCTCTTTGACGAAGATCTTTATGAGCTATGACCATGAATACAGTGCATGCTGATGCTGAGTGCCATCCAGCAGAAAGGCAGGCAGTAAAAACATCAGGCACGTCCCCAGGCACTGCATCCCACACCGTACAATCTCTGGCTCTACCTTGAAGTCAACATGACCAGCAGAGGTAAATCTTTGAACAATCTGGGACAGCAACGCAGCCACAGCACTGCAACTACAGACACTCAAGAGAGAGGGCTTTCAGAACTGCTCTAGAAAGTGGTAAGAACAGTGCAGCAGGGATAGAAAAAAAGAATAAAGATGTGTTACTGTACATGGACCAAATCCTTATAATGAATGTAACCGTTACATACTACAAATGGATACTAACAAAACTGAAAATTAAAAAAGATGGCAAGAACAATAAGGTATGTTAAAGCAAGCAGGAATATTTTGACGGGGATTAACAGCAATAGACTTTTTATTGTAACTAATTTTTTATCACATCTTGTGTAGATATATGTGCACATGCCACAGCTTAGAATTAATTTTCCAAAGTGAAAATGCTCAAACAGTGCCCAGATCACAGAATACAACAACACTTAGGAGTCTCTCTTCACCCATTTTCTGAAATCACCTCCCACCAACTGTAACCAGACTTCTAACCAGAAAATCTGTACTCTGTGTCCTAGCTCGTTTTCCTCAAGATATTGTTGTGTGAGGCTGTAGAAGATAAAACTCACTGCTACACAGTGCACCACTGTGTGATTGCATCGCGATTTATTTTCCATTCTACCTTCACAGGTATTCAGGTAGTTTTTAGTTTTGACCTCCAATGGACAGTGACCATTCTGTCTTGGTGCAAATATAAACAGCTTTCTGTTGGTATGTGTGTACACTGGGAGCATCTAAAAATAACAGTCAGGCTGGGGATGCAGCTCAGGGGTACAGCACTTGTCTAGTATGTGCAAGACCCTAGATTCAATTCCCAGCACAGTACAAAAAAAAAAATCATTGCTGAATTAATGCAAAGATTTTAAGTGTTCTTTGGTATACTGAAATGAAGAAAGCTCATTGGCCACTTTCTTCATGGGGGTTTGACAAACTATAGCACACGAGCTAGACTGGTTGACCACTTGTTTTTCTAGGTAAATTTTTATCGAAACTTGTTAGATCTGTTAATTCATGAAAAGCGGTTTTTTTGTACTAAAATGGCCAAGTCAGGTAGTTGTGACACATGGCCTATATGAGTGAAGCACGTGCTATCTTGCTCTTTAGAAAAAAAATGACTCCAGTGCTGGAAGACAGTAAATCACTCAATCTTTGTCTCTGTCTCTCTGTCTCTCTTTCTCTCTCAGACAAAGTCCTGCTATGTAGTTCAGGGATCCTCATGCCGAGGCCTCCTGAGTGCTGGGATTACAGCATGTGCCATGATGCCCAGCTCTAAATCTCTCTTGCAATTCTAAGTACTTGATCCTGTCACAAAACAATGTTGTGAGTATTGAAGTATATCAGCAACAAATAAGGTAGCATCTTAGCATAAGAAAAGAGCATAAAATTGAAAATCTATGCATATAACAAACAGGATATCAGTTTTAGAATACTGCTTAATAAGGAACCTCATGACAATAAGCAAATCTCATATTCACAAATTGGACTATGGACAGCTATGGTTTGGGAAGTATGAATGGATGAAAAAAGATAATTTATCTCAAATAATGACTAAAAGTTTTTAGCTTTCCTGATTAATAATGAATAATTAAATAGTATATCCATGGTTTCAAAATGTAACAAGGTAAAAGAAAAAGGGGTGGGATTAATAGGATCAGAAAAATTCTGCAGCATGTAAATAGCCTTAGAGAAAAACTCTCTCTATTTGATAGTTTTATGAGCATGCAATAACATACACATCAAATTGTGAGGAAGAAAGGAAATGTGCCAAGTGAGGTATATCAGCTTCATCAACTGGACAATACATGAGGTAAATACTACCACTGCTAGATTAGCTTCCAGTCCCAAAGTGGACTGGCTCCTATCACAAGACCAGAGGCGCTGTGACAGAGCAATGGCATTCTTTATGTTCACAATGTGTTTTTACAGATAGCAGAATTTGATGGCCTCAAGAAGAACTATGTGCAAATGAAACACAATAGTGATCAGGAATCCTTTTAAGAACCACTGGTATGCCAGGCATGGTGGTTCACACCTACAGTTCCAACACTTGAAAAGTGAATTTTTTTTCAGTACTGGAGATTGAACCCAAAGCTTATGCAACCGCTACAGCTGAGTGACTTCTCCAGTCCTAGTCCCAGTGCTTGGGAGGCTGATGCCAGACAACTTCTTGAGTCCAGGAATTCTAGACCAACCCTCATAAACACAGAAAAGGAAAACAAATTATTATATTTAATGTCATTTTAAAACTTACTGTAATAAACTGAAATGTTTACACAAAGGTGTAGTTACAAAAAAATTGTACCTTAAATTCTTGCTGGAACAAAGTAGTAATAAGCATGCAGATAAACAAATACAAAATCTGTTTCCTTTCCAGTATATATTTTTTCTTCCTATTTTCTTAGGGAGGAGGGAACACTGGGGATTGAATCCAAGGTCTTAACATTGAGCTACATCACTAGCCTTTCACTTTTTTTTTTTTTTTTTTAAAGACAGGATCTTATTAAATTGCCAGGATTGGGCTTGAAATTTTGAGTCTCTTGTCTTGATTTGGTTCTCAATCAATTCAATTTGTGAGCAGACCTGTGGAAAAAACTAACTTCAAGATCTAAAGTACCACTGTATCTTATTTTCTGTTTCAGATATTTAAAAGTTCTAAATATTCCTGGGCCTGTGTCATTATCTTTGGGATATAAATACTATATTTCCCACATATTTCATACTATATTTTATATTGTATATTGTAAAAGATATATCCTACCAAGAAAGAGAATTACTAAATCAATATCAAATTTGAATACTATTTTTATTAACTCAAAAAAAACAACAACAATTTGTTGAAGAAATGTTTTCAAATTTGATGGCAATGTCCAGGGTATGTTAGGAACGCTGGTGGCAAACACACTGTGAAATAGTATATATAGAACTATACCACTGAATATTCCTTCAGTCCCTGCATAGGCTAGATTGATATCACATACAGAAATGACAGCAAGAGTGAATGCGGTGTACAGAGAATTTATGTATACTTGTTATTTGCGCCTGTAGATAAATATATTAGAGGTAACTACTGGGATTCTTTATGTGGCAAGGTTGCAAGGTCAGAGCACAGCACTCTGAGGCCTCATCCAACCCTTACATTTTCAAACACTGACGCATTTTTCATTTGGAAGTAAAAACTGCAATTGTAAACTGTCTCACACACACACACACACAGAACCAGTACTCAAAAAAATATTTTATGTTATTTCTGGGCATGGTAACACACAACAGTAATACTAGCAGCACTTGGCAGGTTGAGGCAGGAGGATTGCCACACAGCTGAGGCCAGCCAGGGGCTACATACACAGTGAGTTCAAGGCCAGCCACCTGAATTTCAAAGTGAGACTCTTATCTCAAAAGACCACAAAAAAAGAGAAGGTTTTTGTTGTGTGCGTTATTGACTTCAACCCAGGCAAATGAACTCATTCTCTTTTCCTTTCATTTTTGCTACAGTCTCTTCCTTTCATAGTCAGAGTTTATAACAGATTCTCGATTTTCCTTTATTAAATGTCTTTATAACATTCAAGTTAATTAGTTTTAAGTATAATGCTTCATAAAAAAGGTTTTAGATGGTACCCTAGTTTCTCTACTTCTCATTGTGGACAAGAGGGGCACATTAGACTTTCAAAGATCCACTGAGATAACAGGACTTCACTCTGGCCTTTTCTAGATGACAAAACAGGATCCAGAGCGGTGAGGTCCAGTGAGTCGGTGGCAGTGTTTCTCAGCCTTTCCGCCTTGCACGCAGCCTCAAACTCTGCACCGTCTCGTGGACAGCGTCTGCTCCCTCCACAGCTGGACTTCAAACTATACCTGGCTCGGCTCGGGTCAGCTCAGCTCATGGAATGGTTTCCTAGTCAGTGTCTGACCTGCATATCAGGACTTTCAGAGTGCAGGAGGAGCCCAGGCTTAGGGTCCGTTTAACCAGAAGCAACAGGGCAAAGGCCTCCAGCACAGAAAAGCAAAATTATCAGCAGTTGAGAACGCAAGATAACAGAGACAATGAAAACCTTTACATATACACAAACAGAAAGATACCTGAAAATACCCTTTGAACTACTATTTAGAAATAATCTGCATTTAGGACACAGGTGACATTTGACTAAATTAATTTTTTATTTGCAAATACCTGTGAGGTGTCCACTCATAGTTTTATCGTGACTATTGAATAACTGCCTGTATTTCAGTCTTGAGGACTGAGGCACAGCCCATTCTGCTGCTGGAGGGACACTGTGGGGAAAAAAGACAGAGAGAGAGATTATTAAGTAGAAGGAATAATCTGTTAAAGTCCTTTAAAAACGTAACTAAGAAGCCGGGCAGGGTGATGCACACCTATAATCTCAGCACTCAGGAGGCTGAAGCACGAGGGTTGCTGCAAGTCTAAGGCTACCCTAGGTTATACTGTGAGCCATGAGTTCAAGGTCAGCCTGGAATATACAGTGAGACTCTTGGAAAAAAAAAAAAGGCAAAAAAAAAAACCAAACTTCTTTTACATAACTTTAATGAAGTTTCCCATTTTTCCCCCAGTGCCGGGTGCTGAACTTTGTGTGCCAGCAAACCCTTCACCACTGAGCACCAGCCCTCACCTTCTAACTGTTAAAGCAATACACATTGTTCTCAAAATAAATAAGGTCACTAATTTTCCAGAAACTAAGCAAAGAGACCAAAGTGACTGTTGCATGTTACATACAAATTTAATGACACTAATGAAATATACAAAATTTCCTCAGCACTGAGGCAATATAACAATAGCCACATCATTCTAAGCATCAGGACTATTTGGGTTGAAAAGCAATGCTGACAAACTGGATGTGATGCAACTCACATCTGTAGCCTCAGCACTTGGTAGGCTGAGGCAAAAGGATCAAGACTTCAAGCTCTGTTGAGACTGTATAGCAAGACTCTATCTCAAAAAACAACAAAAAAGCAACAATGACAAATAAATCCCTCTAATGGAATTACTTTTCCAAAATGGGAGAAGTTTACATTCCCACCAAGCAGTTTTCCAGAGAGAACAGAATTTGCTAGGTCCGTGGCTAATCAGTAGCAGCATAGCCCTCCCCTTGCCCATGTGCCAGAGCCCCGAGCTGAGCAAACCCTGCTAGCAGTCAGTCTGGGTCAAGAATCCCTGGCCATTCTCTCCTCGCCTGCCACAGACCGTTCAGCATTATGCTACAGTTTTCTAGAAGACTTTCATCCAAATCAAGTCATTTAGATTTCAGGTCAACTCATGCCCTGACCTGACAGTCAAACCTGGCATTCCACTTCCAGGACAGAATGCAACTAAGGATCCAAAGCAACTTCCTTTCACTACAATAAAAATGTTTGTCTCACATATTAAAGCAAAATTTTAACCATGCAATGAACTTCAAGGCATCATTTATAGGTGTTATCTATGTATATATACTTGCAGTATATAGTTCATAAAGCATAAGAAAGTTTTCTAGCACATGAAGAATACCTATGTAAATACATATTTTTCTATTTTTATTAATTTCTAAATAAAAAACACTTACCATAATCTATTCTGCTGTGAGTACCACTGCAACAACTCTCTCATTTTAACTAATATTTGGTGATTCCAACTCCTGCCTATTTATAAAGAAGCTAACTATCTCAGTTCTGCACCCCAGAGACAGAGGGTGTAATGCACAGAAGGTACCCCAGATTACACTTATCAGGTCATGGTTCTCTGCCAATTCCTGAGAATTTAAATAGACTAAATATTCACTAATATGTTACCCAAAAGGTAGCTACTACATTGAAAAACTGGAAATATAAATTACTGAAACCATGACTATGAAATTTAAAAACAAACCTACAGTAATCTTAATAGCATTAATGTCTGCTAATAATGAATGATATTATTCTAACCTCGAAAATCAATTTTAAGGTAGATTTCAAAATCTTCTGTGAAAAGTTAGGGAAAATATACAACTTCAACATGGTAGAACATAAAAAATTTAAAAACTGGAATTTAGCATCAGATGATGAGTTAAACTGTTAATTATGAATAAGGAACACAATTTCTCTGAGTTTGCTTTCTCAGTCACAATCCTGAGCACTGGTGAATGTGGGGTAGAATGGGATGAATATGGTACCTACCAAGCAGAAAAATCAATACATGCTCAATCATATTAAAAGTAAAATCATAATTAAATGAATGGAACAGAAATACCTGTATATCATAACAAACCAAAAATCTTTAGGAGAAAGTTGTACAATTAAGAGAACATGACTTAAAATCAGAAAAAACTGAGTAGAACTCAACACTGTCACATATGAGTTACATTATCATGAGAAATTAATGTCTTGGAACTTGTTCTTCATCTAAAACATAGTGAAAAAACAGTTATCTCATAGCATGAGTTAATGTGTATAAAGCTTTTGGCACAGTGCTGTTGACTTTACAAATTTTTTCTAAATAATGTTTTAAGATAATGTATTTTTGGATTATACTCAACATGTTATCTTTAAAGAAGGAAAATGATTTGCTGATGAAAGAACTTTTATTGAAAACTGACACAAGAAAAGCTGGAATCATCCTCATTTATATTCTGTTTCATTCCAAAAGCTGTTAAGATTACTTACAAATAGTCTGAATTTGCCAACTGAGTGTAGCAATATGCAAGGGACAAATATGAGGCAAAAAAACAAAAATAAGAAAGATAAATTTAAGTAATAAGGTTATATCAGTTTTCCAAAAACCAAGCCACATATTTGATTAATGTGAACTGAGCATTAACCTGAATAATTCATTTTATAAAAACTGGTCTTTAATACAGTTTTATTAATAAGCCACACAGACTCCATGAGAGTATGGGACAATTAAAATCAATTGTGCTTCCAATCAATATTTAAAAGACTTACCCATAAACTTTTAAATGGTTAACACAAAATAGTTCATTTGCTTTCCCTCCACAGAGAATTCAATTTAAAATTACTAGAGTGTGCATTTTAGGGGACAGAACTCAGGGCTTAATGCACAAGAGGAAACTGCTCTACCTCTGAGCTACACCTCCAAGCAATTACAACCACCTTTTGGTTACCTTTTCAAAATACACAAAGCCTTTAAGGAAACGGCATGTTTTTGGTTTTGATTATCCCTGTACTATCCAGATTTTGAAAAATTATTAGCATTCTACAAAATTAAGGTAAAAAGCTAAGGGTATATATAATCCATTCGCAAGAGTTAATCAGATAATGATTTCAGGCAAACTTCTCATTGAAACCAAGCAAACTTACCTGGCCACGTCAAATGATTGTGCCTTCTGTAATTTAGTGTTTAACTGTGACCCCGGCCCAGATCTACTGAAGGAAGAACTCTTTGGCAATGTGGCTGCTGTAAAAACAAACATTGAATAATTTTAATTCCACAAATATTAGAAGCTTCCCCCTATTTATAAAATTTAAATGCATAGTCAAATATTCTGAGTAGAATTAATCTTTTTCTTTCCATCTTGAACTCAATGTATTGCCTCTCACTCTTTGCCCATGCCAAAAACATGTATAGATTTACTTATGTTGTGAATCATCTCAGCAGCGGTGCAGACAATATATAAAATGTTACTCTTCACTAAGCATTGTATATCACATTTTTAATAAGATCTATTGCAGTAATTAAAGAACAGCTTAAATATACATTTTCTTAACTGTATTGAAGGAGCTGAAGTGATGTAAGAGCCAGAAAGTCCCAAGCCGCCAAATGTTCCCAGATAACCTGTGATTCGAGGGAGGGGCAGCCTTTGGTCTGATTCTCACTGGACCTGATTAGCTGTCTGTCCAGAACAGCACTTCCAGCCTCAGCACCCTCCAATGCCCTCACCCTCGCCTGCCGTTTTCCAACATCCGTCAACAGGCACACAAGGAAACAAAGAGACTTGGGGTGTGAGGGTCGACTGATACAACGGAAAAACACCACCGTGTGCTTTTTTATCTGCTATCACATCTGCAGCCACAATCACATGTGAATGATGGACTGCACGTGACAAAAAAATAAAAGGCTTCATCCGTTCTTTGGCTATCACTTAGCGATATCACCTGACATTCATAATAAATCCCCCGAAGCACTTCAGGCACAAAAATGATGTCGTAAGCATCATTTTAAGCATGGTAAAACCTAAGACACATCCAAACTGGTTTTCTGTGAAAAAATACAAAACACAAACATACACTGCATAACAATACATACTGATATGAATTCATTATGATTTGCTAGACTAATGCTGTCTACATTGACATTATACACTTCACCGAAAGGAAGACTTCAAATAAAGTCTCAAAACAAAATTAATTAAACTAGAAATCTTTAAATCCTTTCCTACAGTTAAGCAAGCATAAAATACTATAGGCTTAATATATTTTAAGCCATTTAATTGAATTCCTTCCCCATTCTGCCTGATTCACTCCACCTCCTCAAAAACACATGCAATGTTCATTTTTCCCCACCACATAATTCTATTTATTACCAATTCATAGCAGCTAAAGAAAAGTAGTAACTAATATATGAAAATACAAAATGTTCAAATACTGTTTAACTTCAGTTGCTCTTATCAAGCCCTTGAAAGGAAATTAAGCTCTTGGTTTTCATTGCTGAGTTCACCTTTGTCTGAAAAGGTACTCAGAGATCTCTTGACCCTGGCATATGGCACTTAGTATGAGAAATTAAATGGGCGGGGTGGGGAGACACTTTCCTTTGGAACAAAATATCACTTAGATGTAATTTGGAGGGGCCGGGATTTAGCTCAGTGGCACAAGCACCCTGCCTGGCAAATGCAAGGTTATGAGTTTGATCCCCGGTACCACAAAAAAAAAAAAAAAGTAATCTGGAAGTGACAAAAGATTTAACAAAAAATGGGCAGCACAATGTCAGTTCTTCTGGCTACAGCAGAACACATACCAGGATGAGCAAAGGCGGGCAGGGGCTGGATGACGGGGGGAGCCCCATTAGCCAAGGGAGGCACTGCTGTTGGAGGGACAGAAGATACTAAGGGTGGAGACATTCCAACAACTGGGATGGATCCCATTGGCACTGGAGCGACAGCTGTAAGCGGTGGCATGCTGGCGATACCACCTATACCTATGAAGAGAAAGAATACAACAAAATTCATATCCAGTCACATTCCAACAATTTGTGAAAATTAACCCAGTGCTGTTAGAATAAGAAAATCAAAAATTTCCAGTCATAATAGATGGCCAAATAAAACATGTTTTGAGAACTGGGATGTAGCTCACTGGTAGTGCTTATCTAGCATGCATGAAGCCGTGAGTTCATTCTTTACCTGTGCTACTGTGGCTGCCTCAATGTCTTAAATCTATCAAAACATCTATTTTTCATGGCCATTTTGACTTTGGGGTAGAGTCAGAAGTCACACAGTATTAGATGAGGTGAATATGTAGGATGCAATAAGCGGTAATGTTTTTGTAAGCCTGCCCTTCCACTGGGCGACACCTGGCAGCCGCATTCACTGTATGCTTGACTGCACCTCGTAAGGACGCGAAGGAGGACTTCTGCAATGCCTTCAGACAGCGGCAAGAACGAAGGGCTGTGTTCAGACAGAGGGAGAGTATTCCGACAAGAGGTTGATGGCAATGTGTCTCCTACTATACATGTATTTCTACATTTAAATGTTTACAAGTGCCTAGTAGATATATGGTTCCAAATGAATCATTGTGAAGAATATAAAAAACTTTGTCAAGGATGACATCAAAAGAATTCAAGACCCAAAGTCAAGAAGGATTAATCAAGACAAAGATTGGTAAGAATAAATAAGTGCAGCAGATTTAGCCCTATCAAATATAAGTAAATCCCGAGGTTCAACATCGTATTTTTTTTAAAAATCCTAACTGATCCCCATAGGAAGATGCTAGGTAATCAATCTATTATTTTGAAAACCAGTAAAGGAAGGAAAAAAACCATTTGATTCGCCTTTTCTATACACTGTGTACCTCAGGGAACAAAATATTTGATAGAGAGAGGGGAATAGTTTTTTTCAAATATATTCTAAACAATAACTAAAGAAAGGTAGAACAAAGTAAATGCTCCCTTTCTTGTTAATTTCTTTGTTTCAACGTTAATGCTTTCCTCCTTTCACAGGCCCTGGTACAAGCGCACAGCTGGAGGCTGTGCCTCAAACGCACCTGTGTACAACCTCCCTCAACCACCTGCTGCAAGCCCATCACCCCCAGCGACAAAGGTGCTGGGCATCAGCGCTACCCTCATCTCCAAAACAGAGGGCCGAAAGCAAGGCCTGGGACCCACAGCCCGCCCCATGCTGGCAGAATCTCCAGGTTACCCATGCTGAGAGGCGGGGGATGAGAACACACCCAGGAAACAATACCAGACCTGTACCGTTCCCACTGTTCACACCTGAATCTCATCAGTCTTTCAAACATAAACAAGTCATATACCTTGGTTTAACCTGAGGAGCACGGACACAGCTCTTTTGTCAATACTGTCCATTCAATTCTTACAGCTGCCTCTCGAGGACAGGGTTGCTGATCTAACTACGTTGTGATTGAAAATCCTACACTTGAAAAAAATCTTAAGTTTCTTTTAATCTGGAGACTATGCTGTGTCCTTTTTTTCCCAAATTTATCTATTGAAACCCAGCATAGATTTTACTGATTATAGTTTCATGGTACATTTCACTGTGTAGCCCAGGCCAGCCTTGAACTCAAAAGCCATCCTCCTGACTCAGCCTCCTGAGTGCTGAGATTATACGTATTCATCACTTCATCTGGCTCCAAATATTTCTTTTCATTACAATATATCTTCCTGTTTTTTCCAGATCACATCATATTCTATTTCAAATATAATTCCCAATCTTTTACTTCAAGAAAGTTGTCTTGAATTCATTTTACCATTTATTGTTTACCAGATTGTTTTCTTCTCCAGGAACGCTGAGGAATCACATATTAAACCTCTTTGCTTTCATTACTTGTCAGTTTCTCATCTCCTTTATATCTTTTTGTTTCCTTATAATTTAAAACAATTCCCCCCTCTTTAATGTTATCTCTCATATGCGGCTTTTACTTTAACCTTCTTTTCTAAAATGAATTTTTCTTCTATTTGTCTTCCTTTCCTGAGTTCTGTGCCTTATTTCTGAGATTTTAAAGTTATGATTTATGTTGGCCTTTCAAGTCTGGTATCATTCTCATGGAATCTATTAGCTTGTTTGGAAATAGTGGTTACTGGCATGCTTTCATTGTCCGAGGGGTGTAATTTGGCTCTATTTTCTTTTCTCTGATAATAACCTTGCGTAGGATTTGACCTAGCTTGATACTTTCTACTGCTTATTTTTATCTGGGCCTGGTTTCCGGGGATTCAGTCTCTGTCCCTCTCCCCCACTCCAGTCTGGACTTTCTCCTTCCTGTGTTCCTGTGCCCAAGTGCTGCTCAATTTTGATTCTGCTCCCAGCCATTTCTCCTCAGAAGTGGGCCCTGTCCCCAAAGGAAGCTTTGTTGAGTCAGTTTTGAGAATGTGCAAGAGCTGGATGGATCTGTCTTTCTGATGCCCTCGCCCTGGTCCCCTTGTGCTCCCCCGTCTTGCAGAAGGCGCAGTCTTGGCCACATTTAGCCGCTGCTCTCAGATTGGTTGCTGGAACGTTTCTGAGAAAACCTGCTGCTATTTCCCAGTTCTGTTCTCAAGCATAGCAGATACCTGACTTCCTCCTTCTTCCTCCCGCACTGGTACAGAGTTACACACTTCTATTATGTTTGTATCTCCTTTTACTAAGAGCATTCTTACTTTGACAAGATTTAAAAACGGTGCTGGTGCCAAGCACTGGACATGTAGCTCAGTGTGCTTGCCCCACCCCCGGTGTTGTTATACACGGGAGTAACAGTAATTTTCACTTTTTTCTTCAAATGCTTTTGCACTGTCATTTTTAAATTGGTATTTATTACTTATAAACACAATAAGAAAAAGATCATTTTCATTTTCTTGAAAACAATAATGTTTAGACAATGTTTATACATACTGAAAATCCAACTAAGGGAAGAAACACCTCTAGCCTGTGCTTTACAGGGTGTAAGTTTCTCTACAGCGTCTAGGTAACTGGTGTGCCATTCACAGGTAGAGCATCATGCACATAGGTCACCCATCGCCCTTGGGGCAGGCTGACTTCACACAGCAATACATCATCAGTGTATATCAAGTTGACTATGTTTTCAAGATTAGATTAATAAAACTTTACAAGATTACTCGATGACTACATTAAATTATGCTCCAAATCATGGTGTTTGCTTAAAATGGCAACTTACTCAGGCACCAATAAAAAAACAATACAAACTAAAAACTTGCCACAAGCTTTAAATGGCACCACCAGAGGTGCAGGCCAGCTAACCTCCAAGGATTTACTCTTGCTCTACCACAGATCCCTAGTCCTTTCATTTGGTGGTGTGGGGATTAAAGCATGCTAGGCAAGTGCTCTAATACTGATCTACATCCTTAGCTTTCTATCCCTAATTTTAAAAGGAGTTACCCTCAGTGATGCTGAGAAGGAAGACTAAAACATCTCAAATTAACCAAAAACAAATAGATTAAACAAAAATCAATCAGCAGTTTAAAAAAACAAGACCAAATTAGTAAAAAGCATCTTGTAAGCTTCCAAATCTGTTAAAGTCTTGTATCATAATTTTTCCATTTTAAGTATCCCACTTGACTTTCAAAAACCACTGCAAAGACTTTATCAACTGACAATCTTTTTTTTCTTTTCCTTCTTTCCTTCCTCCCTCCTCTCTCTCTCTCTCTCTCTTCCTCCCTCTCTCCCTCCCTCCAGGATCTTGCTATGTAGCTCAGGCAGGCTGAGGCTGGCTTCAAACTCATGGTGATCCTCCTGCCTCAGCCTCCTCAGTGCTAGGATTACTACCACACCCGGTTAACAATATTCTCTGAACAAAGAAGTTTCTAATTAAATCATTACCTGAGGTGCTAAGCCTTAATTCCTGGCATTTACCCATCTCTCCTGGATTAGAGTTTCCCTCTCTATAAAGCACCAGAGTACATTAGCCAACAGCTACTCACGGGGTCTCCTCATTGCAGGTAAGCTATCCCCTCTCTCCCAAGACTCTGATGAAGCACTGGTCACAGCCACTCCACTGGACAGCTAATCAACATCACTCATGAGCTCACCCTGCCAAATCCAATCCTCTTACCCCACTCTCAGAAACAACCCACTACTCCCTTCTCCTTAAATGTGTCCTTCCATCCTGTGACTCTGTTTCTGGCATCTTTGTTACCAGACCTTTCGATGTCACATCACGACAAGACTCACTTCCACATCTGTTCTCTGCTAGCGATACCTTCTCCCTCAGACACTGGGCTCCATCCAGGGTCCTCAGTGCCATCCACGTCTGCACTCACCTGAAGCTGGGGCCTTCCAGGCACTAACAGTAATCCCTGCTTCCTGAACATCTCAACCTGAAATCTACTTGGCCCCTCAAACACTGATATCCCCCTCCAAAACCATTTTCTTCCAGTTATTCCCATCCCAAGATGTGGTCATCCAACTAGTTACTCATGCTAAAATCCTTAGTTCTTGTTTCTAATCCATTAACAAGTCCTTTTTACTTTTCCCCCAAGGACAGAATAAAATGAATCCAATCAGACATCCACATTATCAGTAAGTATCCAGATCTAAATCACTCTTACCTAAATTGAGTTGAGGGATGGAACAGAGCTACTAGCAAAGACCATATCTTGGAGTAAACCTGTGCAAACCTGATAAAGATCATGCACAAGTAACTGCTTCCATCCCTCCTGGTTTATCATCCTGAAAACAGTTTACTAAGAATGAAGTGTAATAAAGAACGAGGTGAGGACAGCCAGGAAGAAGCTGAGAGAAACAGCTTCAGGGGACCGTCATCAACAGGATTCCTGGTGGCTTCCCTTATTTCTGAGAGCAGTGGCAGGTTACTTAACTGATGATTAGCTCTGAGCAGTGACACTACAATCTCCTGATAATAAATCAGCAATATCCCTGCAGCAGGAAGCCCTAGAGCAGAACAGACTAAGAGAAAACAAATCAAGCGTTAAGAATTACTGAATCCCAAATTTGAGGGAAAAGAGGAACTGGGAACCACTGATTGATTACTGAACTCCTTCTCCACTCAGATGTTTCTTCTTATAGAAATGGAAGGAGGCCAAAAGAAAACCAAACACCCTTCCACTGTCTTAACCTATGGGTCTGAACTGAAAACTGGCGGCTACTGGGACTTTCAGAGGTTCACAGCAAAATCCACATTAATGGATTTAAATAGCTAACTGAAGGCTAAGGTGTACAAACACAAAGGGACAAGACAACCACAGGCCTGGTCACACGGGGCTGGCTGATCTACTCACTTCTTTTCTCACATGTGAGTCTTCTCGTGGACCACCATCCTAGCAGCTCAAGGACCTCTCCCAAGCCCATACTTTCCCTCTCACAGAAAGGGGAAAACATAAATGAAATAAGACAGTCAAGTGTGGTGAAATGAGCCTGTAATCCCAGCTACTTTGGAAGCTGAGGCATGTGGGTCAAAAGACTGAGGTCAGGCTGAGCAACCTGGCAAGACTGCACAAGAAAAAAATAAAAAGGAATTGTATATATCTTGGTAGGTAACCCTGGGTATGATCCTTAGGACTGACTGAGCAAAAAAAGAGACAGAGACAAAGAGAGATACAAAGAGAGAGATAGAGAGACAGAGGGAGACAAAGAGGAACCCAGTCTTCGGGCTAAATTGCATGAGAAAATCTTATCTTTTTCCTGCAATTTTCTTCTTGTCTTATCACACTGACATTCTTAGAAAAAAATGCACCCCCCCCAAAAGGCAATACAGCTTTGTTTTGAACAGTAAATTTCATAAGCAAAACCAGTTCTTTATTTTAGTTTGCCATTACTTGTATGAGGGAAAATCCAAATTGCCTATCAGTAACCTTATCAGGTTGAAGAGAAACTATGATTTTTGTATTTTGTTTTTAACAGCTTATGAACCTCTGCATGAGTCATGATTGATCTGATTACTATAAACTTCAAAGCACCTAACTAATTAAAAGTCTAGGGTGAAAACAGTAAGAAATCAGAACTATTGATGATCTTAATCAATTAATTATTAATTAGTTTGTAAGAAAAATACCTGGCTGAAGATATGTTATAAAAATATGGGGGGGGCCTTTGTTTTTTGTGAAACAGGGTCTCATTTTGTAGTTCTGGCTGGCCTCACACACCCAGCAATCATCCTGCCTCAGCAACCTGAGTGGAATTATGTTTTTAAAGGAGGTAACAATGCTTACTTTTTCCATTCCCTTTTGTTCTAACACAGAACTTAACGTAGGCCACTGTGGTTTGAGGGAGCCCCTTCGTGTCCCAAAGCTGGGCCCTGGCTGTGGCGATGGGGGACACAGGAGACCTTTAAGAAGTGGGCCTACTGTGTGGCCCTCAGGAGGAATGAGCAGCTCTCAGCAGGTTCTCCCAGAGGAAGCTATTGTAAAGGGGACCTGATCCTTGAATCCTGACCCTTGAATTGCTCTCTCTTTCTTATTTCAAGATATGACCTTTCCCTCACATACACTCCCAACGTCACACCTCAAGCTGCACTAATGCTGGTGCCTGGTCCTTGAGTCTCTGGGACTATTAAACAAATTTCCTTAAAAATAAAGTTAGCTGTCTCGAGTGCTTGTTATTATAAGGCAAAGCAAGCTAATACAGTGGCCAAATGAGTCAAAACTCTGCATCAAAAATATATTCCTAGATATCACAATCCAAAGGAACTGTTGTGGTAAGGAAAAACAAAGGCATCCTGAAGACAGTAAGCTGAAAAGAAGTGCCTGGCAGTGTGAAAGGTCACTGCGAAAAGCAAGACAGAAGATGCTGCAGCAGCCTGCAAGTCTGCTCCTTTTACCCTGACCAACAAGTTGCACCCTGAATTTCCTTCCAGGTGCTCCTTCTCCTCAGCTTTATCTTCTTGCAAAAGACCAGCAGTTTTCAAGCAGAATTACCCCCTAGAATTTCATAATGCTATAACCACAGAAGGAGGGAACAGGGAAACATCATCTATTTTTAAACAATTCAGTGAAACATAGAAACCAACTCCTTTTCAGACTTACCAAATGCTGGTGCACTAGAAATAGCAACTGGTTGCTGCTTCATGACAGGAGGAAGTGCAGAGGGGAGCTGATAGCCCTGCAGCTTCAGTTTGATAAGCTTCATGGCTATGGAAAACTCCACTTGATCCATTCTTCCATCGTTATTCATGTCAGCTAGTGCCCTGCAAAACAGTGGCATAGACTCAGAACAACTGCAACCATCAAAGACTTTCTCCAGCCCCTACTTCCACAGCGTAAAAATAAAATAATTAGCTCCTTTCCTCTAGGGAGAACAAAACAAAACAAAACAAAACTTGTTTGCCACACATTGGGGGAGAACCGATAAACACCAGCAAGGTCCTATAAGCATGCAGAGTATCTTTGACTTTGTTACTATATGATACATCATATAATTTTCAGCCTGATTTTGAGGATTTCATAGGTTTCATTTTGATGCAAATATTCTAAGTATTCTAAAATTATTGGTGAGTGTCAAACAACTTTATGAATATAATACAAACCACTGAATTATATGGTTTAAAAGGATGAATTTTATTATGTGAATTATGTACCAATTAATCCTGTAAGAAAAAAAGGATTTAAAAAAAGGGTATAATTTCTAGAGATAACTAGTTAAGTTATGCAAACAGCACAGTTCTACAAACTTCACCACAGGGACATGATGTGATTGCTATATTGTCCTTGGCTATGCAATGCCACAGTATACTGCCATACAACTATACCCTAATAGTCTTAACTTTTCTTTACAATTCTATGTGTACACTCAACAATAATTGATTCTTAGCTTATGACAATGCTTGGCATTTGAAAATGCTACTCCAAACATGGTCCAAATGCAATTTAGGAGTGTCTAAGTGAAAAATTTTCTCTTAGAGAAAAGTAAGCAAAAGAAAGAAAAGGAGTTATACTTGCTACTGAAAACTATATTATTATACAACCAAAACTGTACATCCTTATGACTTACATGAGAAATGTTTACATAGAGGGGTAGACGGGAAGCAGGTGGGGAGTCAAAAGAATTACAATGCGTTATGCACAGGTACCAGTGTCCTAGGATGAATGCAATTGTTGTGTACTAATAAATAAAAGTTTGAGTTCTTTTACTTAAGATATTAAAAATGCAAAAAAAAATTACAAATGCAGACTTTCCTAAACCAACCCTATGAAAAAATTTATTTGAAACATCAAGTAAGACAAGCCAGTCCATTAAAATGCATTACTACCAATATTTTAAAAGACTTAAACTTTTATTAGTCTGTTCATTTTTGTGCATATCTTTACCATCCAGAAATTTTGTATTTTTATATAGAATCTGTTATCACAATTTGTAGGATTTCAGTCCTTGACTTTATAAGATTGTATTATTTACTTTTGGTTTTTGTACCAAGATCTCACTATGTTGCCCAGGCCAGCCTTGAACACAATGAACTCTCAAATCCTCCCATCTCAAACTCCTGAGTATCTGGGATTACAATTACAGGTGCATGCACCCTCCTAATCCCCTGGCTATATCTGTATTATTTCATTATATTTCAGTCTTCAAATCAACTACAATTGCCTTGATTTGTGTGTTATATTATTCGAGGGCACACCCTCGTGTGTTTTTCTAGATGGATACCTAATTTTTCCAGCAATATTAGTTACCTAACACCTTCTCTTCTCAATGAACTTGCATGTTTTTGTTGTGTATTATTACACATCCATCTGGAATGAGGCTGGGCAAGGTGGCACGTGCTTATAATCTCAGCACTCAGGAGACTGAGGCAGTTGTGAGTTCAAGACTACAAAGTGATTGCATAATGGAACCCTGTCTCAAAACAAACAAACAAACATAAAGTTCATCTAGAATGAGATTTATTTCTGGATTATCTCTTCTGACTGAATATACATAATGGTGATCTGATCACACAGGCCCTATGGTGTATTCCAAGATAAAGCAAGGCCTTTTTCCTTTATTAAAAAACTTTCCCTGGCTATTCATGAATGTTCACTTTTCCTTATCAACTTTCAGGTTATTTTCTCTATTCTACATGCAGTCCTATGGAGATCTAAAAACTGCATTGGATTTGTACATTTTTTAGAGAACTGATATATGTATATGTGTAACTGTCTGCTCACCAATGCCCTTCTACTTCTTCAGTTCTATTTCCTCCAGTAAGATTGTATCACAGTCTTCATAAAATAGTAAACTTTTAAAATAACTATTTTAAGTAACTATCATTTTTGTCAGAATTTTAAATGGAATACTTGTACATTTTGGGGGGCTAATTTCAAGGATAAACTGTGCCTTTCATTTTTAAAAACTATCTGTGCTATATTTATCTTATAAATTTCTATGAATTTTTCTAAGTTTAAAAAAACTAAAATCTCTTAGGTTTAGTAAATAATTGCATAACTCAAAGAAAGCATCATCTTTCTTTCCCAATATTTATTACAATCTTTATTGTTCTTATTTGCTGCCGTTTAGTTTTGAGTTTAAGTCAAAGTGCTTCAGTATTCCACTACTTCTAATTATGTTTGGTGGTGGTTTTTTGGAATACAGTGTGACATACTTAAAGTTCCCCTTTCAACTTATCAGAAGAGGTTACTGTAATTTGTATGAAAGACCTACTCTGCATTTGCTCATCTGATCACAAGTTTTCTTTTTCCTCTTATCTGCTGATATAAGTCTAATGGTGACAGAATTTCTTGGTTCTGAAACAGTCTTACACCTCTGGCCTAAACTCAACTTGGTCACTACTTCATCCTTTTCAAACACTGTGCAATTCAAACATTGTGCTAAGGTTATGTTTTGGTTTTTGTATCTAAATCCATAACTGAATTTGGTCCCCAGTTGCTTTATTTTGTACTTTTAGATTTCATAAAGGAAATTAGATAAATAAAATAAAATAGCAAATTTTTATTGTTCAAAATGGTTTTAGGGGGAAAGACTTCATTAATTAACATCAACATACATTAGGGGAGAAGACATTTTCTAATAATGGCTTCATTAGAATAATTTATTGTTTCTAAAACAAACTTTCCATTAAAGTGTCTCCCCTGGCAAGGAGAAGAAACATGTAATCCTCAGGTTTATGGGCTTAACTTTAAACCACCTAACACAATCCCAACATTCAGCTGAGTTTTGTGGTTTTCAAATAACAAAACAACTGTTGAGATTCCTTGGTGACAGAAAACTCAAAGGTATTTATGAAGATGTACTTCCTCATACAAAGTTTATCCTTTCTATCCTTATAGCCTAATAATATTGAAATTCAATTCACAAATTTCTAAAGTAAAAATATATGCTAAATCAGCAAATAATTACTACTGACTCTGTAGGCAAAATGATTTTCAATAGTGTTCAGACTAAAATTAAAAGCTATTTGAACCAGGCATGGTGGTGCATACGTGTAATCCCAGCACTCCAGAGGCTGAGGCAGGAGGATCGAGACCAGCCTGGGCTACAAAGTAAGCTCAAGGCCAGCCTGAACTACATGGCGAAATCCTGTCTCAAAAAGACAAAAAAAAAAAAAAAAAAGCTATTTGAAACACGTAGAGCTGGGATGAGAAGAATCTAAAATGAAGGAAAATTACATAATAAGCAGTAATTGCAAACCCAGGAACTTACCCTAAAGATATATTTTAGCAAGTATATATTCAAAAACTCACTCATTATCTATAATCACAAAATGTTAGAAATAATCTAAATGTATAAACACAGGACACTAGTTGAATGAGCCACAGTATATCCTCCACAATGAGTATACTATTTAAAAGGAAAATGAGAAAAGTCTCTGTATAGTGATATGAGTAGTTTCCAGGATATGTCAAGATTTTTAAAAAACCAAATAATAACATTTATAACAGATGATCTTTAGTACAGGAAGAAGATAAAAAGATCTAAATATAATATATACACATTACATATTACTTATCTGCTGCCCCCCTCCACAAATAACCAAGTTTAATAAGAAAACAGTAAAATAAGTGGTGACAGGATAGTAGGTGGAATATGAGTAGCCTTTTCTGGATATACCTCTCGGTACACTTTTGGTTTTAGAGGCCTTGTTATTGTGTTACATATTTAAAAACTAAAGTCTACAAACAGAACTTAGAGTATATTATTTTAAGTTTTTATAGTATGGAGGGCTTCACACATGCTAGACAAGCACCCTGCCACTGAGCTACATCTCTAGCCTGCTGCATCCATAAAACAGGAGGGCATAAAAAACTAATGGAACTAACTTATAAACATTGTACTTTACAGGTCCTCGGTTTAAAAATAAAAGAACTACAAAGTAATCTTGGAGTTAACAGGCTATTTTGTACTGGACACAAATGTGGCAGTTAAAGGAGGAGGCTGGATTTCTCAGCCCCATCTGTATCCCAGTTGCAGGGCAAAAGCCCACAGCTGTCTTTAGGAGCCCACCTCTGCCACAAGGGCTTATGATGGGCTGTTCACCTCCCCCCACCTGGTGGCCACCAAGCTAAAGAAAAGGCCAAGCAATAATGCAGATTAATCCATCTTGGTCATTCAAAAAAATAACTATGGAGGTGGGGGAATACCCAAGGTCTAGGCACTATCTAGAATTTGGAATTTTAACTCCAAGAACCAGGCATCGTCACTATCCTCATAAAGTTTTATATTCTGGTGCAAGGAGACATTAAAAAGAACAAATCAGATTATTCTGTATGGTGCTAAGTGTTATTAAGATACAGGGGAAAAGAAAGAGGAGTAGGTAGGCAGAGGAAGCATGGGTTAAAGCAGTTTATCAGGAAGCACTCTGGAGATGAACTGAAAACTGAAAGGTCATGAACCAACTACAGGAGGGTCTGGAATGGTACTAAAGGAAGTGCAGTAACTCTGAGGCAAAGAATAGAAAGGGTAAATTCTGGAGAGCAGGAAGTAATGCAAAATAAGAGAAGCAGCAGCTGGGTGTGGTGATGTACACTTGTGACCCTGGCACTCTTAGAAGGCTGAAGCAGGAAAACCACAAACTGGAATGCAGCCTGAGCAATTCAGTAACACTCTGCCTCAAAAGTAAAAATAAAAGGCTGGAGATGTAGCTCAATGCAAAGATCCCGGGCTTGCAGATCACGTGGGACTCACAGCTTGGGAATGGCTTTGGATTTTATTCTCAATGGAAAATTTTAATGCATTTACTTTTTAAACAGATTGTTCCACCTCTTGTTTAGAGAATGGAATTTCAAAGTGCAAATGTGAAAGAGAATCTGGTCTAGACGTAGTTGTGGGGCCAGATGAGTTGACTGAAATAAAAGGCACGATGGAGATAAAGTGAGTAAATGGAGTCAAAAGTACATGCTGATGCATTGACACGCAGGGTGAAGAAAAGAGGCCTCAAGACATGGCTCCCTCGAGCAGGTCTGGGCAGCCAGGGGACGTGCTCAATGCCTTGGACTCAAGCAAGCAGGAAGAGTTTAGGGTGACCTCTAGGAGGGGAGTGTGATAAAGGTGTTTGGCAAACAGACCTTGCTGTGGGTCAAAGGCCCTTCTGACATATACTCAAGAGTCCTGACCTGTACAGTCATACAGCCCTCAATCTACCTCCACCCTGTAACCTGATCAGCAGCAAATCCATTCTGCTCCCTTCAGCTTTCTCGGGAGCCCTCTTCCAGGTGGCGGGTGCTGCTCTCTTTCTCTCGTTTCTCTCCATTTCTAGGGGTCTTGTGGTCTCAGATTCCCAAGCTCTCATGCAGCCTCTTTACCCCTACTTCTTTTTCTTTCCTGTCCTTTCTAGTTCTTATCTATCCCCTTGGGTTTCTCCAATCCTCTACACAAAGGCAAGATTGGAACAATGTTAAGTATTTAGACAACGTTGCCAAAAGAATACTGGCCAGTTTCCTTACAGTTCTTTATTAATAAGACAATATCTAAGAAGTATCGTCTTTGGCCACTGCTGCAATTTGGCATTACACACAACAACCTAACATTATCTTCTGGGAATTCAGGTTTTCTTGTATTATTCTCTGGAAATTAGAGGGAAGATACAAGTAGTTCTCAGAGTATGAATGGGTACAGTTCACAAACCAGTTAACTAGAATGCAGTTTCTACATAGCAACAAAACAGTAGAAAGGTTTCTAGCAGTATATTCCTCATCAATTTATACCCCTTATGTATTTGAAATGAAGTCCAGAACCAAGAAAGTCAGCTTGAGAGAGTGAGAGACAGACAGACAGACAAGACCGAGAAGGGAAGGGAGAGGAGCGAGAGAAACAAAGAGAAAAGGAGACCCAGAAACAGACAGAAGGAGAGAGAAAGACAGGGAGGAAATTGAGATTAGGAAAAGCTTCCAGTTCTCAATGCAAAAAGAATTAGGAAAAGTGACTTTAAGGGCTGAGGATGTGGCACAGTGGTAGTGCTTGTTAGCATGCGCATGGCCTGGGTCTGATCCCCAGCATGGCAAAAGAAAGGGTGACTTCTAGCTACATAATATAGTTTGGGCCACTAAACTAAAAATAACTTAGAAAACTAACAACTGTCTTAATTGATACAAGTGAAATTCATTCAATAATACCTTGTCTTCTTTCATGAGACTGTAGTTTTGATCAAAGGATAGTTTGTTGGCTGCTATATCCCTCATACTCATAAGAGTCACTAACTCAGCAGAAATCTGATAAATGTTTTCAGTGTTGAAAGAAAAAACAGAATGGAGCAAGGTGTTCTGGCAGCAGAACATTCATCAAAGATGCTTCATGAATGAAAGATCAAAACAGGACTACAACGGAAAAGCACAATTCAGCAGAAAATTAGTTAAGCCTGAAAAACCAATTGCACCAAGAGATATGGATGAAGGTATAAAGCAGGGTCACAAACCAAGATGCAACAAAAAGAAGCTTGTTACAATTAAAACAGGGGCCATAGAAGTCACTGCATGTAAGTGACAGGACCAAGCTCCTTCCCTACGTGGCAGGACTTCCTGCCCCGGAGCCTGTCCTCTCACTGAACATTTTGCTTTCCTAGCCTGAGCAGACTACAGTTCAAGCTACAATGACTTCATAGAAGCAGGCTGACTGGGGGAAAGAAAGTCTGGCAACCAGCATGCTGACAACCAGGAAAAAGGAGCAAACATATGAAAATGCACAGGAATCTGGCATCGTTTACTTTCAATTTGAATGTATCCAAAACAATGAAAAAAAATACATCCCATGAAAATTTTGCTATTTCAGAACATGATTTGCATGATGACCCATAGTTAAGAAAAATTTAGGTTGAGTTCTCAAAACTGTTTGAAAGCAACAAGAAGTTAGGCTGATCTTTCTTAATTTTCACAAGATTGTAAACAAAACAAGTAAATCATTTAACAGGACAAGCAATGGACATTTTGCTTATGTTGATTATGGTAGTCTCTGATGCTAAGCACTACTTTTGGGGGGGTTTTATTTTGAGGGGCAAGTATGGGACAAGTGCCACACTAAGTCTTTTAGGTAGAGCTCTCCCACTAGTCCTCTCAAAAACTCTGCAACAAAACACAAAAAATAGTCCCACTTTATAGATTAAGAAATTGAGGTCAAAGAGGATGAAAATGTGTCTTCCAAATTGTAGGGACAGGGCGTGGAGCAGGTAGGATTTAAACTCAGGTATATGACTGTAAATTACATGCTCTCTCCATGATAGAAAGCTGTCTTTCTAACACTAATAAACTCAAGTAAATAAAGCATTAACTGTAAGAATCCCAAGTCATGGGAAAATGTGGACTCTCACAAGACAACAGCACTCTGCATCACTTCCCAAAGCCACGAATCTAGAACCCAGAACTATTATTTGCCACCGTTTCTTGCTCTTTCTGTAGCTTCAAAAGACTCAATGCTCAGTGTGACAGTCAAAGAATTTGACAATTACCTTTTATGCATTCATCATGTACCATACTGTAATAAATACTAGTTATTTCTAACATCTACTAATCCTCAAATATTGTCTTAACCATTTACTCTCTAATTAGTAAAAGATAAAGTACATCTCCATTATAAAGCAAAAATGGGCCAGGGATATAGCTCAGTGGTCCAGCACCTGCCTGGCAAATGCAAGGTTGTGAGTACAATGCCTGGTACTAAATAAATGAATAAATAAATAAACAAGCAAGCAAGCAAAAAATGTGGGGCATTCAAATGAGTATGACTGTTGAAGAGGAAGCCAAAATAAATTGTACGAAAATATCAAAGTGAATATATTTCAACTGGAAGTTCAACTTTTTGACAGAACACTACCATTCAGATCTCACCTTTCCCCCTTTCCCTAAGTTTGATATCACAAGGACACTTTTCACAAGTACTTCTTTGGCAAAAGGAATCAGAGTACGCTCAGCACAGGGATGTAATTCTCTTGTCATAGAATATAAGGAATCATATTAACAAATAAACAGAATTGGACAATATTTTATTTCATTCTGCTTAAATAAAATTGCAACTTACCATATCTGTGCTAAGACAGGTTGAGGTAACCCAGATTGAAAAAAAAAGTTTCTTGCTTGATCACCTGTAAATTAAGTGGAAAATAGTTCAGAAAAAAAAAAAACACCACGTACTGAAAATCTTACAGCAAAATTACAAAAACAAGAAAAACATTGGCAATCCTATAAATACTGAATTGAATAGTAACAAAAGGCAAGCAACAGTAAAATCCATCAGCACTGACCTCAGAACTGAAAACTTTAAAACACAAACACACACACACACACACACACACACACACACAAAAGGTCCTAGTATTTGCTGGGATCCACTGTCTACTTGAATTTGCTGTTGATTCAGATGTTAGCTGCCCATCATGGCTGTTACCATTTAGATGTCAAATACCCCCCAGAGGCCTACATGTTAAAGGCTTCACTCCCAACCTGGTGCTATTGGGAGGTGGCAGAACCTTTACGACATAGGGGCCAATGAAAGAACAGGGGTCATTAAAGCTGTGCCCTGAAAGTGCAGAACAGGACCCAGGCCCTGTCTCTTCCTTTCCCTAACACCTGTCCTGAGGGAAGGGGCCTCTTCCATCGTGCACTCTCACTATGATGTACTGTGCACCACAGGCACAAAGTAAGAGGGCCAGGAGACGCCAGCCTGTCACCTCCTAAACCATGAGCCACTACAGGCCTTTCCTTTTTAAAGCTGTTTGTCTCAGGTATTTCGTTATCATGGAAAGCTAACACAATGACAAAACACCTCTCAAGAAAACAACTGATGAGCTACATCTACTTTATAAAAAAGAATTCTTTGCTATTTCCAATACCTATAGTCCAAATTTTGGTTCCATCAAATATATATAATATAGATAGATAGATAGATAGATAGATAGATAGATAGTAACAGTCACTAAAAGAATCACATCAATGATGAAAATTAATAAACTAAAGGAAGCTATGATGCAAACACATCCAAAATCATTTCTTTAGGAAATCTATATTGCATTTTTCCTAAAGTGAATTTCAGAAGAATAATCAAACAGGAAAGACAGCAGAAAAGGCAAACTACAAAAAGAGCTTTAGAGCAAGAGCAATAACAACGTTATATAAATGCTCAGAATCTGTTAACAGTTCCCTGAACTAGCTTAGGATCAAAATAAAGCAAGTGATTTAGCTCCAGGGCCACTGTCTACTCCTACCCTTCTTAGAGAACGTTCATTTGATTGTAACTAATTCCATCAGTATTATGCCCAAATGGTTTAACACACACTGAGGATTACAAAGTTTGAATGCATCACAAGAAAATCAAAGAGCAAACAAATACAAGCTAAAAATCTAGACTAAACTGTCCCCTTCATCATACACACACATTTCTGCTTTGCAAAATAACTCTTCCAGAGATAATCAACCCAATGTTAAGTAAGAATGTGAAAATACAGACTGTAATTACCAGTAATAAATCCAGATATTGGCTTTAAACTGTGGAACTGCTGATCATGCTTTGCTCTTTCCTCTACCGTTATGGCCCAGATATCCAGGCTGCCTACAGTTCAAAGAAAAGACAGGCAAGTTACTCAGCAAGAAAGACACAGCACAATTTCCACAGCACTTTCAGGTTTTATCAATGTGTTATGAACAGTATGATACATTAGCATGGTTTTCCTTGGCAATTATGCATATAAAATTAGAAAATTAAGTCAGAACCAATAAAAAAATCAACAGAAATTCCTTCCTAGAAGCATACCATAATCCTGCAGTTAGTATTACTTGAAGATATAGAAAGTCAATTAATTTTACTGCATTCTCAGGTACTTTAAATGATACAGCCAAATTATGAAAAAAAAATACTGTGGTGATGGTTGTATGACCTTGAAAATTTACTAAAAATCATTGAACTGCATATTGTATATCTTAAATTAGTGAGGCATATGTTATGTGAATATACCTCACTAAAGCTATTTCTAAAACATACTCTGATTAAAAATAATAGCCAACTAAAAAAGAATGGGATGTAGTTTTTATTCTGATTCAGCTCTCTGACTGAGCAGATGTCTCTTGATTTCTAAGACTCTCTCTTTGATCCTTGGTTTCCCTAAACAAACTCAGCAAAATATTTGTAGACGGCCAACATGGGAAGCTTTCAAAAGTTTGACACTTTCCTGAAAGGAACGTGCAATGTAAATGTTTCATATGAAGCATGAGTATAAGCCAGGTGTGGTGACACACACACCTGTAACCTCAGTGCTGTGGGACACTGAGGCAGGAAGACTGCAAGCTTGTTTCAGCTCAGCCTGGGCAACTGAGCAAGAGTCTTATCTCAAAATCTTAAAATTTTTTGAAGTGCAGAGTGTGAGAAGGTCCTGCCCTGGGTTCAATCCCTAGGACCAAAAAGGGGAGAGAGTATGAATAGGAAAATGTCTAAACATTGCAAATCCCCTCTCTACAGCATCTGGAATGAAAGCAATAATGGATATTCATCAGTCATGAAAAAATATTTACTGAATGCTTTGCATGTGCCTGAGAGAGAGAGAATTTCTTCCTCACAGACTTTATAGACCTGTAACTTCTAGAAAGGATTTTCATTTCCCTATCAGAATTGATTCCTGGAAGTATTAAAAACCCCTCCCCAAAAAGGAAAAAAGAATCTAAAAAGCTGAACAGTAATTATGAAGGTGGGGAAAAAGACCCCACAAACTACTGAAGATGCAGAAAAGGCTGCAGATGTCTGCACTGGCGTCCTGTAGCACCTTTCACAGATGTGATCTAAGGATGGCGTTTTGCGCCTCTTAGTCCCTTCCCCCTCAAGACCACTGGGGATACGGTTCAGCGGCATGAGCACCTGCCTGGCAAGCACAAAGTGGTGAGTTTGATCCCCAGTACCCATCCCTCCAAAAAAAGACTAAGGTTAGACAGAGGGCCAGAGCAATCTGTTAACATGGCACACTTTTTTGCTGAAAAGATACCAGGCTAGTAAGCGAGAACAATATGTAATGATTTCCTCATGAGGTCAGGAAAATTACCTGAAAAACACATTTTATGCAGACTGCAGTTTCCACCAGATAAACTCAAGTAAAAAACACCATGCTTCAAATCCAGGGTTTGAAAGAGTATACAATAAACAATACAGTCATTCTGACAAACAAATTGTGAGGAGGAACCAGGGATAAAGGAAAGAGCTTCCAAACTAAGAGACTTTGGAGACTACTTGCGTTGGATGCACCTTCCCTGGATCCCAACTGGAACAGAAACTCTTTATAAAAACAATGGCTTCTGACTACCAGGGATAGTGGATCTAAATTTTATAAGCATGATATAACATGGTAGATAAATTTTTATAAATTTGATAATGGTTATTGTCTTTTTAAATGTCCTTATCTTTCAGATACACGTACTAAAATATTTACAGCTGAAATAATATATGTAAGTCAAAAGAATTCAGATTTAATGAAATTGACCATAAGTTGATAATTACTGAAACCATACGATGGAATACAAGCAAGTTGACTGTACTTTTTCTGTACTTTTTCATTTAAAGTTACCACCACACTGTTTTAAAAATCTACTTCCAAGGTACAAAAGGAAAGAGAAATTTCCAAAAACTTACCACCAAAAGGTGTTGGAAACTGAGCCATGGTTCTGTTATTTTTGCCTTCCTAATTGCCGCCTGTAATTGAAATACAATGTTTAGGTTTATAAGAACTTTGCTCCTGTCTACTTAAAAACATACTAATATGCAATCTTGATCAGAGGACCGAGGCTAGAGGCAGGCATACCTCCTCCACAGATGAAAGCTAACGGAAGGGCTTCACACATTTGTTCTCTGCAGTTTCTCTGAGTAGTGCCTATGAAGGACTAGCAATAAGAAACTCTCAGACTGGTAACAGATGCCAGTAGCTCAGGACAGCCTAGCATATCACCAATGCTGTCCTTGTTACTTTTTTGTTTGTTTGGTTTATTTTGTATTTTTGAGACAGGGTCTTGTTGTGCAGTTCAGGCTGGTCTTCAGCTCACTTTGTAGTTCAGGCTGGTCTCAAACTCACAACGGTCCTCCTGCCTCAGCCTCCTGAGTTCTGGGATTATAGGCATGTACCACCACACTTGGCTTTTACTTGCTACTTTTTCAATACACTTTTCTCTAAACTATCTACAGGTACCAGCTGGTCATAATAGTGTCTTTTTGTTGGGCACTTATTATACACTATTAGGTGATTTATAGGCCTTAACTCTAATCATATGAGAGGCACCTTTTCTATCATCCCCATATAACAGCTGAGTAAAATGAAGGATAAGTGATTAAAGCAAAACCACACATCTGGTAACCAAGCTGGGCTTTGAGAGGCAGCACCAACTCCAGTTTGTGTTCTACCCATGAAAAACATTATCTGAATCACTGCTAAGGATTTTGAGAAAGGCTCTAAACGATTCATATTAAACTAATATTATAGTTTGGGTCAAGCCTAAAGCCTCATGCGTTCATAGGTGAGGCTTTTTGAGAGGTGGCTGTATCCACAGCGTGTGATGCTGGGATTAAGAGTGTGTGATTACTGACTAGGGATTTAGTTCAGTGGCATAAGTGCCTGCCTGGCAAGCATGTGGTCATGAGTTCGATCCCCAGTACCCCAAAAAAAAAAAAAAAAAAGAATTCTGTAAAGAGTGTGTGATTGCTAAATCAGTCAACTGATTGATTTGGCATACTTCTAGCTGGGATTAAGGATGTGAGTGCTACACATGCCATTGGGTACGTAGCCTGCATACTACATAAGAGACGGAAAGAGGCTAGTCACCCTCCCTTGTTGCTTTCGCTGTCTTATGGACTCCATGACCTGTTCTCCTCTGTGATGACCCTCTGCCAAGCCACCCTGCCTTGGAGCCAGCCAATTATTGACTGGAACCTCTATAAACTGGAAGGCAAATAAACATCTCCTTTAACTTTGGGTGTTGGATATTCTATCTCAGCAATGAAAAATACAACAAAGGCAGAATTTGGTACCAAAGAAGAGGAGTCATTGCTGTGACCATACCTGACCATGTGATTCAGGAGCTCTTGGGAAAGGCTTATGAAAAGAGTCTGGAAAGATTTGGAGATCCTGGCTAAAAAAAAGTAGAGCTGCCACGCTTTAGGCTGGAATGCATGGGACATTCTGATCAGAGCTCAGAAGACCAGAACGCTGATAGAAAGTCTGCCAGTAAAAACCAGGCTCAGGAGGTTTCTGCTGGGGAGAAGGACCACGAAGGCTGCTGAACTCTGGACGATGTGTGTTATACCTTGGCAGAAAGTTTCTCTGCATTTCACTCATGTCCAGAGACTTTGCCTGAGCCTGAAATTATGGATGGTGGCAGAATTAATCCAGAATATAGCAAAAGACATTTCAAAGCAGTCTAATGTTGAGATGGTGGCATGACTACTGTTGGGGGTTTTTAGTCAGATTTCTGTTGAGAATCAAGAGCAAAGAGCTCAGCAGGACGATTTAAAACACTGTGAGTTTGCTCAGAAAGGAAGCTCCAGTAAAGCTGGTGGACTGCAAAGCTAGAGCAGAGGGGATGGTGATTGCTAAGAAGTAGCAGGAAAATAGCAAAGATGGCCTGAGGGTCTCATAAGCAGCAGTAGGGCTCGGCCTTTTGTAGCCTCGGAGCATCACTCTCCACAATGGGGGCAGCCTAGGGAAGTGCTCTTTGGGATTTGTTCATAGGCACTCAACCCCTACAGCCAAAGAGAAGGAAGCCTGCTACTGCTATTACTCCAGCTACTGCTCCAGCTGGCAGCAAACATTAACATCATCCATGTGATGCTGGTTTCAAAATTACCTTTTCAAAGGCTTAAAATATTAACAGACCGCAAAAATAACTGAAAATATAAATACAGAAAACTCAAAAGGAGTCAAAATTTAAAAATTTTAGAGGTGAAATTTAATTGAACTTCAAGGAACAAATAATAACTGTTATAAAACTAGCCCACAGAGAAAGATTAAGTATTCCACAATCTACATGTTATAAAGCTAGCATAGTCTTAAGAAAATAATTCCCATCCTATTTGAATCTCTTCCCCCATGCCTTCAACTCACTATCACCAACATTAGACTAAATTTATCTTTTGACCCTTCTGATAGCCATCTCTGCTTTCCCTTCATTTCCCACCCTGTGATACCTGAAAACTAATGCCTTTCATCTCCTCCCTACCTAAAGCCCAATTCCTTTAAAGTTACTGGTCTCAACTAGCTAGTAGCAAGAACTCAAATAAAAACTAAATCACTTGGAGGTGTGAATGAAGGTGCACCTGTAAGGCTTATCTAGTGGCATAATACCCAAATGCTGGTGTACAGATAAGACGAATATTCCCACATACCTTTCTCTTCTAACCACAGGTCCTTCAAATGCAATTCACAACTAGATTTTCCTCAGCTCCTAGGAACCCCAGACAAAAGCAGTAAAACACAGATGAAGAAACTGCATCAAGTGTTCCATACCCAGTTCTATGCTACCCAGACAAACCATGGTGTGATATTTTAGTTTAAGATGTCCTGCTTCTATTTTGATATGCACTTATTATATTATTATAATTTGAAAAAAAAACATAATTTGAAAGGGTCACCATATTTTAGAAAAAAAACCACATGCAAGATTTTAAAATTTCACACACCAGAGTTCCAGTGCTGCTACAAGAATATAATCCCACTACAGCCCTTGTTACAAACCCACTACAGACCCTCTGTCTCACTTAATACTAAAAACCGTGTTATGGCCAGATGTGGTGGTGCATGCCTATATTATTATCCCAGCACTTAGGAGGCTGAGACGAAAGACTCATTGCAAGTTCCAGGCCAGTTTCAGCTACATGATGAGTTCAAGGCCAACCTGAATTACATGGTAAGATTCTATCTCAAGAAACAAAACTCTGGTATAAATGCAAGGACTACTTGAAGACAATAAGAAGTAAACCAAAGTAGACAGATTTAAGAGGGAATCACAGGTTTCCCCTTTCTTGTTTTCTCTTCCCAGGCAGGCTTGCAGTGAGGGTGAGCTCCAGTCCAGGAGCTATGCGCGGAAGCAGAGGTGCGGACTAAAGCTTCACGGAAACCCAGTCTTTCCCATGAAAAGAACCAACAAAAACGAGCCCAGTCGAGTGTGTAGAAAACCAGACAGGAGAAAGCCAAAGAAGGGGATCCCCAACTTTGTGAATGAACCGCACTTATGTCAGGATGACTTCTGAGCTGTGGCTATTCAGGATGGAACTATTTTAGGGCTCGAAAGGTGAACTGAGTGGAGCCCCGTCCATAAAACAGAGAACTGCAGCGCGCTAACAGCCTTCCCCTGAGGACTAGGACAGCATGCAGAACCTATAAGAAACCACGATGGATATGCCAGAATAAAACGTCCTGGAGAGATCCAGACAGAGGGAGATGGATCCTCTTGACAAAGGAAGAAATTAAAATGTAAAAAAGCTCATCAAACACGTCGGGACTACAACTGGAACAGCTAAAAAATTCAGGGACACAGCGTTTTTGCTACGACCCACCAAGTCTGCACTGGCCTGAATTTGCAAATTCGCACTGACCGACAGAGCCGCCCAAACTTGTTCCCGCTGCCACTCACAGGAGCCATGCTGAAGTCGGGGGTTGATGAGCCCAATGGAGAGTGGAGCCGGCAAAGGGACCTACGCTGATCCACGGTCAGTGCTGGGAATGAGACCCCCCTTCATGGGAAGGGCAAGACCAAAGGGGCGACATGTTGGAATTGGGCAGGAGGAGCCTGAACTGGGAGCGACAGTGACTTCAGTTGGTTCCTCCCTCCTCAGAGCAGATTGGTGGGATTTGCTTGGACTGGGCCACGCCCCTGGCCAGGACCCAATGAGCCATCCCAAATCGATTCCCTGCACCTAGCAAGCACTAAGCCAGTGAAGGCCTCTGAAGTTTGGCTGGCCTAGTGGGGAGGTGCAGGCATAGGCAAATGCTCCTTACACCTCAGTGACAAGAGCAAGCAGGACAGGGCAGAGGTCTCTCGCCAGCATGCTTCGGAGGAAACATGGCCAACAGGGAAGGGGGCTAAGACCTGCATTGTAACCCGTGTGGAGGAAGGCAGGACCATGACAGGAGAGAGAGGCAGGAGGAGGCCCCCAGCCCAGAACCCTGAGAGCACTGATTCAGGAGAGGGAAAAACAAGGGAGATTGAGGGCAGCAAACACACAACATCAGACATGGCTTCAATGGACATTAAGAAACATCTTTGGGACCTTATAGATGAGCTCAAAACTGAAATATTAAATCAGGTAAAGCAAGATATGAGTAGAATAATAAAAGAAATGCTCTCAGGAAGCACCTCTCAGGAAGATACAGACGGAAGAAGGGAGGAACACAAAAAGACAGAAACATTCAATAAAGAATATAAAGAAAATATAGAATAGATGAAGCAGATTCAAAGAGACTACCAGGAAATTAAAAACTCCATTTAAAGCTGGCAAAACTCCTTAAAAGAAACTAAGGATAGACTATCAAAACTTGAAGACAAGTTTGCAATGTGTGATCATGAAAGGAAAGATCTCTTAAAAATAACTAGGAAACAGGCAGTAACAATACAAAGGCTAGAAGATAACAAGAGAATCTACAATTTAAGAATAAGAAATGTAAACGAAGAAGCAGGAATACACACAGGTGAATTACAAAGGCTATTCATGGAAATAATTAAGGAAAACTTCCCAAGCATGGGAAAAGAAAATGATATTTGGTTGTGTGAGGCATACAGGACTCCAGCCACCTACAACCAAAATAGAGCTACACCCAGACATATA
Source organism: Hydrochoerus hydrochaeris (assembly GCA_004027455.1). Lineage (NCBI taxonomy): Eukaryota > Metazoa > Chordata > Mammalia > Rodentia > Hydrochaeridae > Hydrochoerus > Hydrochoerus hydrochaeris. The sequence continues at coordinate 190,235 of PVLA01001185.1, forward strand.
ATAATCAAGATACCACAAATTCAATATAAAAACAGATTAAAAGCCATCAGAGAAAAAAAAACAGATTACCTATAAAGGTAAGCCCATCAGAATCACGGCTGACTTCTCCATACAGACCATCAGATCAAGAAGAGCTTGGAGCGAAGTATTACAAGCCCTGAAAGAAAATAACAGCCCAGATTGATGTATCCTTCAAAGCTGTCACCAGAAATTAATGGAGAAACAAGATGCTTCCACAATAAAGAGGAACTGGGGGAGTTTGTGACCACCAATCCAACACTACAGAGAATACTGAAAGACATGAGAGAGAGAGAGAGAGAGAGAGAGAGAGAGAGAGAGAGATACCAGTATTTTAGGAACAGTGGCAGAAAGGCCTCAATGAGTGGGGCAGGCAGTATCATGAAGGAGAAAACTAGACAAAGAGGCAGAAAAACAGCATAGCATGGGAGAAATGAGGCAGAGAAGGATGGCTAGAATCTCTAACATAGATGGCCTTAATACACTATATTGTTAATAGTGCACCAGGATTTAAAATACACATTACTCTCACCACTCTGCTTAGATGTATTATATTCTGTTCCAGTCATTCTACCTGTACTAGATTTGAGGGCACAGACAGTAATCCTGAAAATAACAGGATATAGTACGGTAATCATTCTTAATTTCCTATTAACTTAATCTAAAGCTCTGTAAAACCTACACTGTTTTACCATGACTGATCATAATTGAATCTGGTTTGTTGGATCGCTGTTTTGTATTGATAGATTTTATCGAAAGCTGTTATGATTGATAGTATCAAGTCTGAGAGTATAGGCAAATGTACTTAAGATGACAAGATCCACTAGAATATCCACTATGGTTTGATTATCACCTGCCTTTGAAGTATTACACTGTCTACAATGTTTTATTTTTACTAATATTGTTATGTACTGCTATATTCAATTATACTGCTATATTTTTTTCAATTATGCCTGATGATATAGACAATTCTATTGAAAGTAATAAGAAACAACACAGTAATCATTGTAGATCACCTTGTACTGTGGTTTTATACGACTTTTTGGTTTCATGTCTTTATAGGAATATGTTTTGTTTTGTTTTGTCTTGCTATGTTTTGTATTTCCCTCTAATACAGAAAGGATAGAAATACATGTAGAGACTCATGCATGCATAGCTGTTTACAGTCTCACTGTTTGACTATCTACTTTGTATGCTTTAATTTTGTAACTTGAACAACTATTTCTAAGAGGACAATATGTAATTTATCAACTAGTAATTTCTTACTGTTCATCTTTTTTTCCCCTTTTTTTTGAAATTCTGTATTATCTCTAACCTTTACATTTTTTTTCTCTTTAAATAAAAATAAAAAATAAAAAAAATATTAGTACAGCCAGTTGTGGTGGCTCACACCTGTAATCCCAGCACTTGGGAGGCTGAGGCAGGAGGATTGTTGCAAGTTCGAGGCCAGCCTGGGCTACAAAGTGAGCTCAAGGCCAGCCTGAACTGCAATCGAGACCCTGTCTCAAATAGACAAAAAGAAAAAGAAAGAAACAAACAAACAAACCACAATGGCCACAATGTAATCCAAAATTACTTACGTACAAAAAAGTAGGGAAACTTTCCCTCCCTCAAATCAAGCAACCAATGCATGCCAACTCCAAGGTAAGGCACAATTTGAAATTATGTTAGGAAGACTTTTAAGTTATTATTATTCCTACATTTCATGAGGTTAAGGTAAACACAAATGAAATGAAAAATACAAGTTCTCAGCAAAAACAGAAAAACTAGCTTAAAAAGAATCAAACGGAAATTTTAGAGAAATTTAGGAATGAAAAATAGAAATGGTAAATATGGATAAATGCAAAATTATTTTTCCAATTAAGCTCTTTAATATATGTAAACTACTGAAAACAAATATTGTAACATTGTCTCATAGGGCTTTCAATTAAATACAGTGCATACTGTAATCATAACATAAAGGGCTGTAGGGGAAAACTAAAAGGAATTATATGGTTGTGAGCCCTATACAGTCCACTGTACCTGAAGTGATACAGTATCAACTCTATGTAGACTATGAAAGGTCAGGTAAATATAATTAATCCTTCGAGTAACTATTTAAAAACAAAATACAAAATGATAGCACCAGAAAGTCAATACAAAAAAGAGAAGTGGAATGCTAAAAATCCAATGATGTCAGGAAAGAAACTACAGGAATGAGAAAAATGGGGGAAGGACCAAGCAAAACCAATAATAATGTTGCACATTTGATTCTAAAAACAAATATGCTAAATGTGAATCTAGACACAACAGAATAAAAAGAAATGCAAACTAAACTAAAAGTGGAAGGGTACAAATAAAGATATGAGAAGATATAAAAGAAACAGACAATGGAAAAAATTAGGCTAAATTCTTTGAAAAAAACTGACAAACCTCTAGTGAGTAGTGGGAAGGACAACAAATCGTATCAGAAATGAAATAAAGGTGATCTCCTTCAATCCTAACATTTAAATCCCAAAGCATTTAACAAATTCTAGAAACAACCTTTTGCTACAAATTTGATAAAAGAGATAAACAAATTTCTTAAAAATAAAAACATTAAAATTGGTATCAGAAGAAACAGAATATCTGAATCCTACTATACTTATTAAAGACATTGATCTGCCAATTCAAAATCTTTCTAGAGTGAGGTATGATGGTGGATGCCTGCAGCCATAGCACGATGGGAGGCTGAAGCAGGAGGATCTCAAATTCAAGCCCATTTTGGGCAATACAGGGATACCCTAACTCATAAACGAATAAATAAATGAATGTTGGGAATGGAGCTCAGTGCAAGGGGCTGGATTTAATCTCCTAGGAAAGGGAAGGAGGGTTCAGACAAAAAGAAAGTGGTAGTTTCAGATAGTGTCAATGGTGAATTCTATCCAACATAAAGGAAGAAGTAACAGAAATTAGGCAAACTTTTTCAAACAAAAGTGGGATCACTATCATTGCGGTGTCTTTGGAGGTCAGCATAACTCCCATTGAGTTACATTCCCATTACTTTTTCATTTTGAGACAGAATCTCTCTAAACTGCTATGATGTCCAGGCTGGGCTCAAACTTGTGGTCCTCCTGCCTGAGGCTCCCAGAATGCTGGGATTAGAGTAATGCGCCACCATACTGGGCTAACAAGCATGATTTATTTATATTTATTTATTTATTTGCTTTTGTTGTCTTTTTGATACAGGGTTTCACTATGCAGTGCAAGCTGGTCTTGAACTCACTTTGCAGCCAGGCTGGCCTCAAACTTGCAGCAATTCTCCTGCCTCAGTCTCCCAAGTGCTGTGATTAAGGCATGTGCCACCACTCCTGGCTTCAAGCTTGGTTTATAAACAAAAGTAAGTGTTAAATTGAGTTTCATCAAAGTAAAAAGAAGAAAAAAGTTCTATAAAAGATATTTTAAAAAACAGCAAATCAGAGTCAGAGAAAACATTTGCAACATATACATCAAAGTACTTGCATCCAGAATGTATTTAGAACTCTTACAACTTAAAAAAAGGTTAACTCAGTAAGCAAATAACTTGGAACGACTTATACAGTGAGTAAACACAAGAAAAGATGTCCAGCATCATTAACCACCAGGAAAAAGCAGATTAAAATCATACAAATGTGCCACTCTGCTTTCCAGCATAGTTAACATAAAAACACGGACACACCGGGTGCTAACAGGGATGCAGAGCAGATCAGCTCCCCCATGTATCACTGGGCACAGGTGTGAAAGGGGACTGCAGTTTTGAAAAACTGGTCCCCGGGAAAGGTGGTAGAGACTTTAAAAGCTTCAGCCTACTACAAGGTAGTCAGGTAAAGAGGGAAACACCTTAGGAGGGACTGAGATACTTCTCACAGCATCCAGGTAGCTCCTAAAAGGATGGAATGGTATAAAGCAAGTCTGACTGTCTCTTGCTGCCACTGCTGCTGTTGCTGTTTCTGCTGCTGCTGCTTCCACCTCCTCTTACTCTTCTTCTTCTTTTTTCATTTCAGTTTTTTGAGACAGGGTCTTACTACACACTTTTAGCTGATCTTGAACTCACTATATAGGCCAGGTTGGCCTGGAACTTGTGATGATCCTCCTGCCTCAGCCTCCCAAGTGCTGGGTCTGCATGTGTGCACTAAATCAGCTGTCTCCTGCTTCCTGGACTGCCAGTGTGATGCCACACACCATGAGGCCCTCATGAAAGCCAAGTGCACACTAGTGGCACACTCTTGAACCTGCAGTACTGTGAGCTAAATAAACCTGTTTTTCTTAAAGTTTTATATCTGACTTTCTATCCAGCTGCTAATTTCTAAATGGTTAGCTAAAAGAATTTATCTACTTCCTGTATAAAGGTCCACATCAAGCTTTATTTTTAAGCCAAAAACTGAAACTCACAGCATCTTAAATTGTGCAAATATCAACCAACTTACAAATGGGTAAACTGCGATCTATCCATACAATGAAATATTACCTAGCAATACAAGCTGTTACTATATATAATAAAATGTATGAATTTTTAAAAGTCCAAGAATATATATGCTCTATAATTTGGTTTCACCAAATTTATAAAAAATATAAATTGACCAATGGTGACAGAAAACCAATCAACTACTTGGAGATGGGAGTAGACAGGAAGTCAGATCCTGCAGAAGCTTAAGGAGGGAAGGGCTTTCTCTTCCAGTAGTGGTGAGGGTTTTCACAGGGGCAGGGTGAGGTTAAAACTGACCTAATGGCACCCTTTAAGTATGTGCAGTCCTGTGCAGTCACCTATTAAATGACAACATTTTGGTCAATGATGGGCTTCAGTACAACAGTGGGCCCTTACACTGGGCTATACACATTTCTAGCACCCATGAGCTCCCAACCGTTACGCCATCGCAGAGCAATGCATCATTCCAGAGCCTGTGGCGAAGCTGTATGAGTGACACATACAGAGTACAGCACCTGCAGTTAGGTACAGTACACAACACTTGAAAATAAGCCACTACTGGATTGCTTTGTGTCTTCATAATACAACTGTTATCACTACTCTAAAGTGCACTTTTTGGGCCAGGGGTTTAGCTTAGCAGCATAAGCACCTGCCTGGCAAGTACAAGGTTGTGAGTTCGATCCCAGGTATCAAGAAAATAAATAGATAAATAAAGTGCACTTTTTTACTTATTAGAAAATACATTTAACATAAAACAGTATGTTGCTGGTTCAGTCGTAGGGCATTTGCCAAGCAGGTGTAAGCCCATGGACCTGTAAAACAGACCAGAAAACAGTATGCTATGTGTTGCTGGCAGCAGCTTCATGTATCTTGTGTTCAACTTCTTGATCACATCTTTTTTTTTTAATGAACAAAGTAAAAATGGTGATACAGAATTTCAAAACAGTACCAGGAGTTTAACAATGCTTAATGTGCTTCGTATTGTTGTCAGGGCAGTTGTTCGGATTACCAGCATATGAAAAATGATCAAACAATGAAAGCACAAACTTCTTTTTGTTGGGCTGACAGAGATTAGTATAAATAGTTATCGTGTGTGCGTGTAATCTTGTCCCTTCTTTCTTTTCTTCTTTTGTCCATTCCAGCTGTTCCTTCCCTTTTTGGTCATTTCCTCCCCTTTCACTTTCACAATATCTATTGTACATTTTGAATTCCACTAACTCCTTCAGTTTTTTATACTAGAGAAAACACTATGTTCACCCTTGTGAGTCCAAAACATTTCACCCCAGAGCATGATCTCAAGTTGCATCCATTTACCTACAGAGCCTTGAGATTATCCTGCTTTATAGCTGAGTAGCTTTCCTTTGTATAAAAATACCATGTTTCTTACCTATTCCATAGTACTAGCCAGATGGGAATCTACCCTTGCTTTTTTCTTGCTCTGTGTCACATAGAACATTGTTTTCTCTCTTTCAAATTTCAGTCTATGAATTTCCTTTCAAGCTAAATGTGTTTCTTGTATACAACATAATGACAGATCTTGTTTCTTGATCCACTCTGCTTATGTTTCTTTTCATTGATGAATCAACACCATCTACATTAGTGGTTATGGCAACATGTACTGCTCGTCTCTGCCATGTTATTTTCCTGCCATCACCTCCCTACTTTTCCCCTCTGTTCAATTGCCTGCCCTGCCTGGTGATCCCCCTCTACTGCTGTTTCTGGAACCATGGTGTTATGATTTATGTCAGATGCCCACCCTACCCCAACCCCTGCCGTCAAGTCTCATGTAATCATGGATGCGGATGAATGTAGCATTTGTAATTGGTTTGTTGTCCACTGCACAGATTGGTGGTGTGAGTGCTACACCCACCCAGGGGTGGAGCCAGCACACAGTGTAATGGCAGGAAGAAGGTGTATCTCTCTCTTGAATGGTTCACATTTTGCTGCAAGGGTGACGATGAACAGCTGCCATGCCATGCCACCTTGCCAACTGTAAACAGCTGAATATGGACTAAAATCTCCGAACTGTAAGAAGTGAACCTTCCCTTCCCTAAATATGGGTGTCAGGTATTTTGTCTCAACAGTGAGAGAAAAGTAACCAAGACACATGGTCAAATTTATCTCTCTCTAGAATATCCTTCAGCACCCTTTGTAGGGTTGGTTTGGTGCTCATGAATTCCTTTGATTTTTCTTTGTCATGGAAGTATCTTATTTCTCCACCAATTTTGAAAGATGGTTTTGCAGGGTACATCAATCTGGGTTAGAAGTTGTTTTCTTTCAGGATTTAAAACACTTTACACCAGGATCTTCTTGACTTGATGGTTTGTGTTGAGAAGTCTGTCATGATTCTGATGGGTTTTCCTTTATAGGTGATCTGTTTCTTTTCTCTAACAGCTTTTAATATTCTGTTCTTGTGCTGAATGTCTGGTATCTTGATTACATGTCTGGATGTAGATTATTTTGGTAATGGCTAGTTGGAGTTCTCTATCCCTCACTTATCTGTATGTCAGGTCCTTTTCCCACGCTTGGGAAGTTTTCTGCTATTACTTCTGTAAATAGCCTTTTTGTATCATTTGTGTTAACTCCTACTTTTTCACTAACACCTATCACTGTGTCATCTTGCAACCATTGAATTGTTATTTCCTGATTCACTGTTATTTTTAAGAGATCTTTCCTTTTGTGATCATTAGCTGCCATCCTGTCTTCAAAGTCTGAAAGTCTATCTTCACTTGTGTTCAGGCAGTTTTACCAGCTTTCAATGGAGTTTTTAATTTCCTAGATATATCTTTGAATCTGTTTCATGCATTCTAATTCCTTCCTATATTGTTCATTCAAGGGTCCCTTCATTTTCCTATGCTTATCTTTTTTTAATGTCTCCTTTAGATATGCTCAACAATCCATTCATTATAGCTGTCATTTCTTTTACCTGAGATATTATTTCTGATCTAATTTCTTTTATGGCCTCATGAAGTTGTTTCTCAAATTCAGTTGCTATCATTTCAGAAATTTCAGGTGTGCAACTTCCAATTTCCACTATGTGTGTCTGCTGGACTTGTTCTGTGTGGGTTGGAGGTCTGAGATTATAGTTTGCTCCTTCATCTTAACATTTTCCTGGGTGCTTCCAGGTGAGCCAATTGTGGGATCCCTGGTGCTCACCATGCTGGCGGCTCCTCCAGTGTAAGAGAATGGACCAGGTGCCTGGGTTTCTCCGAACTTAGTCTCCTAGGGAGATGGTGAGGCATGGGGCAGGCTTCTTCAGACTCTCGTGGCTACATCAAGGCTTCCCAAATGGCTGTGGGCATGCGGGGGTTGGGGCTGCTTCTTGTGGTTCACATTGGCTACCAGTGGGAAGGTTATTGATGGCAGCCAGCAAGCGGGTCCCCAATGGTGGGCCCATCATTTTTTCTGGTGTCTGACTTAATCTTATTTTATCATGGCCCTAGGACCAAGAAGCTAATAAGTATATTACAATATAATATAATATAAATATTGTCTCAACAATGAGAGAAAAGTAACCAGGACGCATGGTCATCTTTATCTTTCTCTAGAACATCCTTCAGTACTTTTTGTAGGGTTGGTTTGGTGCTCATGAATATATCTCCCACCTGTAACACACATACACAGTCCATATATAGGTGTGTAGAAGGCTGTGTTACCTAGGTTTGCTTACATACATTCTAGGATAACTGTAGAAGGTCAAAATTGCCTAGCAGTCAAGGAACACATGACTATACTTTAACAATACCTCAATAAAGGTGAAAATATGCCAATTGTGGTGGTGCATGCCTATAATCCCAGCACTTAGGAAGCCAAGGCAAAAGGATCACCATGAGTTTGAGGCCAGCCTGGGCTACATATTGATTTCAAGGTCAGCCTCAGTTACATAGCAAGATCCTGTCTCAAAAAAAAAAAAGTAAATAAATAAAATACAATTGAAAAAAATGTCACAAAGCACGAGTATTAAGAATAAAACTCAAGAGTTCTGCAATCCTGTCAATTCAATACAAATTAGAATATCTACACGAGGGGAATTCACATCTTTTCTCCAAGAGAAGTAGAAATTCTCAATAATATCAACAAAGACTTTATCTTTAAACATGTATTTACTTGAATTTCAACTTACAAGCTTAACTGAAAGAAAAGAAGAATGACAGACACTAAGGCTCCTGAACAAAAATTAAGCAGATCTCAGGTTGCAAATAAGAACTATAAACAACATCATTTATGTAGTAAGCCTGACAGAATGTTTCTTTCTTTAAAGTTTTTATGGTGCTTTGGTTTCCTTTTCATTTTTGTTTGCAGAAGTGGGGTAGGGTAAGGTGGAGTCTATGATTAAGTCAAAATGCTGGAAATTATAATTATTCATCTTAAGTTCAACATGGCCAGTGCTAATGGAGTTTATAATTCTACAGGGATGGAAAATACATATCCAAAAAAGTACACATAAGCATCGAATAATAACAAGGGCGTCGTGTTCACACCTTACCTGTACTAACAACACTATGCACTAAATAATATTTCTATTCCATCTTACAGGTAATGGAAACTAAGATGTAGTTTAAAGTTTGCTTAAGATGCTGGGTAAGAGTGTGAGTCTAGACCCCGTGATTACAGCCTCCTGTTTTAAAGAGTAGGAAGTATATCGAATATTCCAGAAGCAGTAAGCCTGACAAATCAACCAAGTATATGGGAGATTTCCTCTGAAGGTGGTAGCCACTGTTTCACATTACCTTGTTTTAAAGTCCTGTACTGTTTTCACTGTTTGGTTTGGTTTGGTTTGGTTTTATCCTGTTTTGTCTTGTTTGATTTTATTGTATCTGCTGGCATGAGCAGCTATTTCAAACATAACAAGATATATTATGGTAACAATTTTGGATTTACTATTATCTTGTTCTGAAGTCCTGTACTGCATTCATTGTTTTGTTTTATTGGTTCTAGTCTATTCTGTTTTGCTTGATTTTACATTTAATGGTATGAGCAGCTATTTTGAAGACAAGAGGACTTATAGTAGCCATTGTCGATTTCCTATTATCTTGTTTTGAAATTCTGTACTTAACACTGTTTTGTTTTGATTGGCTTATTGTTTTATTTTGCTTGGTTTTATTTTCTTTAAAATAAAAATTGTTTTAAAAAATTAAAAGAGAAACATAAATCAATCAGGTGGAGCTGTGAGATACTGTTCCAAGTAATAAAATCCATAGAAAATAAAAAGGAGGAAAAAGCAGAAGCAGGGTGGGGGGACCTATAGTATCGCAATAAATTACAGTAAAAACTGAATGGGGGAAAAATTAATACTGACACGTAAGACCAAAAACTATTTGCTTTGTACACAAAATATGGAAATTTTCTGAAATGCAAGCATCTATTACACAGAAGTTGGAAGTCACTTTATACTTTTTTTTTTTTGCCCTCTCAGTACTGGGAGGCTTCACACTGCTATCAGGCAAACAGCTCTACCACTGAGCTGCATCCCCAGTTCCCTTTTACTTTTTAAATTTGCCCAGGTGGGGCATGAACTTACAGTAATCCTCCATCCTCAGCCTCCTGAACAGCTAGAATTACCATGTGTGTAAGCCACAATGCCTAAATGGAAGTCGACCATTTAAAAAAAATCTAACAAAATCTAGAGCAATTTTTTTAAAAAAGCCAAAGCACAGGTTCTACTGTATGACAGGATTCCTGCAGCTTCGGGTAAGTCACCTAGCTGAAAACAGGCAGAAATCTACCTGAAACACTGTTCCCTCCAGGACGCCTGGCCCTTCCACTCAGAAGCAAGGAGGCACTGGAAACTGAAAGATGGGCACTGGACAAAGCCTGGGCTCGGCGCTGAGTGAGGGTCCCGGTTCTCTCTAAGCAGCAGGAGACAACGCAAAGAGCGCAGAGTCACCAAGTGGGCAAGTGTGCACTGTCCCTTTCATTACTCGCTCTCCTCCTGAGACATTTTCAGCTTACAACAGCGCTTCCATCCCTTCCATCGTGACTGTTCACACTCCTCCTTCAACAAAGAGGGACAGATGACCACTGTAGCAAATGTAAAAACTGAAGAAAGGCAAAGAAGAGGGGAAGGTCCACTGTTTTACTAACCATAGACAACCTCTATGGGCAGCTTGGTATTTGTGTTTCCTTTTCACCTTTTCCCAACAAATACACAACTGTTTCTTTCTTTTGCATATCTTTCATAATAATACATACTTTTGGAAAATTATTAAAACTTCATAAACATATTGCTGGACTTGGTATTGTTAGTGAGCAAGCGCTCCTATATTTATATACAACAACAAAAAAACACCCAGAAAAGTACACCCAATACGGAACAATGAAGAAACAGCTAAACAGCTTTTCAAACGTTGGATGCCAGGACTTTTAAATCAAAGGCAGATCATACTGAAGAAATCTTTAATTTTTCTTCATTTTAGCTTCAGAAAAGAGAACATAATTATAGAAAGTGAAAATAATAAGTACTAATGTATAATTTTAGTGTTTACATTAAAATCCCACATATTTATATATTTAAAGTAGAAGACCTCTATATGCATGCTTAGAAAATGACTATCCTTAAAATATTACTCACTGAAATGTCATTTTATGTAATAAAGTATTGTGAAACATGTTTGATATTTAATTTCCAGTGCTTTACTTTCATAAATACAGAGATTATGAGACAATATGAAATAATGTAAAAAGCCAAATGAAGAACAAACACGTATAATTAAGGATAAACACTAAATTTAGCCATTCAAAAAGGCAAAATGTAATCAATAATATTTCTGAAGTCTAAATTACTGGCATAATTAAAATTTTCTAACCTTATTATTAAACTATAATTAAAAAAAGTTATCATGGTAGACTTTTTAAACTGTATCAAATTTTTTAATAAGAGGAAAAGACATACTAAAAAGTATGCAAAATAAAAATGATAGTTCAAATATACTTGCAGAAAAAGTAATCTTCAAAAAGTGTATATTCAAATAACTACTAGATTTCCAATATAACAAAACAGCTAATTTGGGTTCAGACTAACACAAGATTATAAATATAACTTTTCCCTTAATTACTGGCCATTCCTTCACAGAAACCTCATGATCCTCTTATATAAATAAAAAATTCACTCCAACTACCATTTACAATTAAAACCTAAAAACAGGGACCCCGTAGCCAGAGATATGGCTCAGCAGCATAAGCACTTGCCCGGCTAGTGCACGGTTCTGAGTTCAATTCCCATAACAAACAAACAAACAAACAAACAAAACAGGGACCCAGCAGAAGCCCAAGCTGTTCAATATAAGGATGCCACTGATCTATGCTGCGGGACTCATAACCAAAGAATAGTTTTGGACCTACCTACTGTTGGTAGACAGGGTATTTTTATACAGTGGAACATTTGTAAGTAGATCAGGCTTACATTCTTCCCTGCTCTCCTCAGATTTGCAGGAGTGCGACAGATTAAGTGTGGACAACTAAACATGTAACCCCAAAGCAAGGCAAATGCCAGCAGGTACCAGAAGACAGAAGGGAAAGGATGACAGGTACCCATTGTTTCTCATATTTAGTGTACAATTCACTTTGGGCTGGCATTTTTATGAGTCCATTGTCTACACCCAGTCCACAGTGCCCCTTCCCAATATTGAGACACATTCATCTGAAATAGATTTTCACAGTACTTAGGTAATAAACTTAATTCATCATTTACAAAGACTTAAATTTTTTATAAAGTTGTTCAAAAACATTTAAAGGACCTACAGAACAGTAAGATACTGAATAGAAAAGTAAAATTCTTAGAAATTTTGTAACAGTGAAAAATGGAGGGCAAAGAAAGGAAAGAAAAAGGTTCAAATTTGGGAGAAAATGAAAATACGAATAGAGATCCTAAAGGCCTCAAAAATATCCTCAGCAATAAAAAAATCTATACTGTGTTCTAGTCACATCCGATTATCTGATATTTAAGAGTTGTCAGGGTTTGCTCTGGGATATTATTCTACCTATATTTTAAAAAATACATTTTTAGAATAAACTTTTTTTTTAAATTGCACACACACACAAACACACAGAAAACTTCATCTCTATTTATTTCCCTTTCAGATGCTTTGCAATTCTACAAACTCAAAACTGGAAAACCTTAAAGAAAAATCCATGAAAATAACTTTCTGCTTTAAATTAAAAAAGTCTGTAGTGAATGGAAACAACTAGACAAGCCTGTACCTCTGTTCTCTAAGTGAGGCATATACCAAATTCCTCTCTTGTGATGGCTGTTTGAGCACAAGACGAACAAAAGGCAGAGAGTTGCCCTGTAAGATTACACACAAAGGCAGGAGGTACACAAAGCTCTTTTGAAACACAGAGAAAAGGTACTGAAAGCCAGACTATAAATGCACAAAGGAGCTGACAAATCCCAAGCATATAGCCAGCCTCATCAAGGCCTTATTGTCATGTCTGAAGCCATAAGCCCCAAATCTGACTTCTGCATGTGCTATTTGAAGCACAGCAAGCAGACCTCAAAGGAATATGAAGCTCATTCACAAGATTTTCAAACTGCATGAAGGTTAAAAACCCTGAAGTAAGGGGTGGGGGGACCTCACTGCTGAAGCTGAAAAGTTCAGTGATATGACAGACAATGGGAGCTGAGATGGAAACTTTCAAGAATAACCAATCTCTTAGCAATCACTGTCAGGCCCAGTGTCACAATACCATTTGGCAACATTTACTGGCATGTTAGATGATTTGTCCCTTTTCTTTTGCTTACTTCCCTCAAGAGAAATGCCAATGTACTTAGCCTGGAGAGCTTTGATAAACAGATTTTAACCTCAATTCTTTTAGCGTACTACTTTATACATGCCACGGGACAGAGCTGATTAGAAAACAATAAAACCAAAACAATGCAAAGGTAAAAGCTGAGGGATAACAATGAGAGAGGAATTCCTGTTTCAGAAAGAAATGGACATTAATAGCCCCATCTTTGAACTCTCGTTTCTTTGAGACTGTCCACTACTAAAAGCAACATTTCAAAAGTCATTCTCTATACTTTGTCTAATTTATTTGTAATCAGGCTGTAAACCAGGTGTAGTGGCTTCTGCCTATAACTCTGCTACTCAGGAGCCTGAAGCAGGAGGATCCTAAAGTTCTAGGACAGTTTGGGCAACAGGGAAAGAGCTTGTCTCAAAATAAGAAAAACCAGACTGTAAAGCACTGTAGCTGCAGGTAGGAAAACTATTTGTAAAATGCCAATAAAGTAAGTAAAGGACTTTAATTCTTTTGTATGGTCCACTTTCAGGTGGATCATTAAGAAAAATTTTGTCAAGGTGATAAAAGCTAGAATTCCTAGAAAAAGCATACAATTCAAAACCAAGTATCAAATGACTTTTAGAACCACTCAGCAGAAGAGCACCTCAGATTATTTTAAATATAAATGTTACAGAATAATTTCAGGATTATCAGCCAAATTACTAGAGCTCATATAAACTTAATCTATTTTCAACTTTTCAATACCCTCCATACAGGAGTTTTGTAAGTGGCAACATGAACCAGGTGAAAAGAACAAAATGCTGTCCTTTATGTAATGTGAATATATCCAGTCACTAAAGACATTAAACTTCCATGCTGTGGCATAAAAACTGATAGCACAGTTGGTGTTAAATTAACACAGTGCCCTGATTAAGTTCTCTGACCTTTACCTTTAGTAACCAACTTGGGGAACTCAAAACACAGCCAGCAACAGAGGCTGGAATTACCAGTTCCACTGCAAGAACAGTGCTCCAGACTGGGCAGAAAAAAGGTTTAGAGAGACTTCAGCTTACACCAATTGTTCAAAGTAAAGCAGCAACACTGAAAAGAATAAGCAAATAAAAGTGTTTTCTGCCAGATTCTTAAGCCTATTTTAACAAAATAGTGCAGCAACTTCAAGTGAATGAATTAAATATGGACTGACAGCATAGTAAAAGAAAAAATGAGACATATATACTATACGAAAAAAAACATGGATTAGAAAATGCTCTACCACTAAAATTAAACTGGCTATGCATAAGTCTTGACAATAAGATCACAACTGAGAGCTTGAGGAACATTTTAACAGTACCGACGTCTTCACAGACAGTGCCACAACGTAGAACAAGGATAGTTAGACTCTCCTATCAGATACACCCAACTCCTAATGCCAGTTAGAAATCAGAATACTTCTCTGTTGAGCTTTTCACTTGCTCTAACAGCCCTTGCTGAGGACAGTTAAGCATCTGTGTAACCAGGAGATAGAGAAAACCTGATTGACACACGGACGGACGGACAGACGGACGACCTGGTCCACATGCTGGGTGCCTCCTGCTAGAGCTGGAAATTATTTACCCAAGTGTGATGACTGGGTGAAGTCCAAGAAAACAGAGCCTGGCTGCAACATCAATGAAAAGTGACCAGGTGTCGGGAATGAGAGCAAAGGACAGCACACTCATTAAGGAAACCAACTGCACTGTGAGGAGACTTAGAGGGCATCTGCGCACAAGATTTATCACCACTAAGAAGTTTCAGTACTAAAAAAAGTTCAATAACATTAGCATCACTGAAACACAAAGAGACCACAGAGAACCAGAACATTTTAGAAGACAACAGATATATGATTCAAATATTCAATTTCACTTCACTTGATTAAGATGTACTAAAACACATTTAAGCCTGAGAAAATAAGGAAAAGTTGAAAAGAATCCTGCTGCTGCTCATCTGTACTAGGAATTGCACTCAATTTTTTCAAGTGGATCCAGCTGCACCATTAAAGGTCAAAAAAAAAAAAAGTTTGGACGTTTGTTAAAAAGTCACAAATACACTATGACTTGAAATTAAAGAAAAAAAAGAAAATCCAAGATTATCTCAATTCCAGATTTTCTTTAGAAAGTTTTAATTTTTCCTAATATTAAAAAAAAAACCAATTTTATATTTAAAACATGTTTAGATTACAGTCCAATTTATCAGGATTTTTAGTTTAAGCACGTTTACACACTCAAAAGTTGACAGAATTTGGTTCCATTCTTGGGAAATCCAGGAGAGTTATTACACTTTAAAATTCAAAACAACACTGAGGTTTTGAAAAGATAACTATTGTGACTGAAGGGAAGAAAAGTTAATTCATTCAGTATGTATTTTGCCGAGTAGTGTTAATTTAGCTGTGGGCCACTATGAAACTACCTCTTCCATTATTTCCCCTAAAAAGCTTTTATTTCCTGGACACCTTGATTTTTAAACTGAATCTTACCCAGTTTTTAATCAAAAGAAAATTTCACTTAAGAATCTAAGCCAACAACACACTTAAAGTCAACCTACTCAGAAAGTTCACCACAAAAGGTGAAATAAGGCTTCAAAATAATTAAGTTAAAAACAGATTTCTGTTATTAGTAATGGTATAGTAAAGAGAGCCCTCTCTCGCACTGCTAATGGGAGGGCCAAGTGTTATAACTCCTTCAGAAAGCCATGTGACAAGATACATAGCAAAAGTAGAAGCTGGGCCACACAGTGAGAGGTCAAGGCCAGCCAGAATTACATAGCAAGATCCTGTCTCAAGAAAAAAAAAAAAAAAGTAGTTAAAAAAAAATACAGTAGTAATTAAAAGTTTCATTTGGAAAATGCCCAGAAAGAAAAAAATGCAGCAAAAAAATAAACGTTGGATAAATTGTTGTGAATAGTTTAGCCAACAGTCTAAAACTTACACAATGATTCATAGCTACTCCTTTCATATATATTATACCAAATGCATCTCATAGGAACCTGAAAGCCCAGAAGAAAAAAGTAATCCCCCACCCAAGAGTAAGAAACCACTTTCCTGAATAAGCAACAATGAGTATGACTTAAATTAGGAGCATGATAGAGACACATTTGGGAACAGCATTCCAGGGTAACACAGTGTGAAGCAGATGGACAGAGAACCACATTATCATCCAGCATACATCAAGGAGCAGGCCTGACCTGTAGGACTGTATGAGAGCTGTGAGAGATGCTGGACCCAAGAAAGGAACCCAGCAGTGAAAGGTAGCCGAGAAGACACCTGACTTACTACATAAAACCTTACTTTTGTGCACAGATCTTTTTAATATACACAACAGAAGCTCGAGAGAATAGCAACAGGATAAGCCATTTGTATAAGCAGTTTCTCCTTAGAAAACTGAAAAAAAAAAACAGCACAAAAATGGTCACCTTTGGGGAATGGGGATTTAGCTCAGTGGCTTAAGTGCCTGCCTTGCAAGTGTAGTGTCGTGAGTTCAATCCCCGATACTGATAATAAAAAAAAAAAAAAAAAAAGGAAAAGAAAAATGGTCACCTTTCACAAACCACTACCATTTAGAAAACAGCTGATTCATAAAGCTCACAGAGAGTAACTCACCCAAATTTGAAGACCTTTTCATGAAAAATTAATATTAATATTTAAAATTATCCTTTATAGTTAGACTATCTAAAATCTGAGTATCTTTTCCTTCTTCAGTGATTGTACTTTAAAAAGTGGCATCCAGTAGGGAGTGGTGTCACACACCTGTAACCCCTACTACTCCAGAAGCTGAGGTAGTAATAAGACTGTCAGCCTGGCAACTCTGTGACACTCTTTCTTACAATAAAAACAGAGCTAGAGAGGCAGCTCAATGGTAAAGCCCTCACCTAACACACATTAGGTCTTGGGTTCAACCTCCATCAGACAGGTGGCTTGTACCACCAGTGGTACAAATGGACCCAATCAGATATACTGATTTTAATAAAAAGTTCTCCAATGGGAGAGTCATGCATATACCACCAGTGGTTCCAGCCAGTCCTCAGCAAGACATATGAATTATGACCCTGTCATGAATGAGTTATAAATACCACTGCACTGTACACTGAGGAAATCACAGCCTTTGGGAAAGCACTGACAACAGCCAGACCAGCAGTCATCCTAAAATTCAGGCAAACCTTATTCTCATAGGTTTGCAAGAATTACTTGAGTACCAAGTCTAGACAAGTTACCAGAGAAGAAGCATTTCAGCAAGTGTGGAAGCTTGGGCACTTAACTGGCACTGGCTCTTTTGACTTGGTTGGGTTCTTTCTAAGCTCTGCATACTTCATCTACAAAATGCATCTATTAATCACATCTGATTCAAAGGCTCCTAACTAGGACAGTGACTCTCCTTGACCAAAATGCCAGACTTTGTGCCCCATCCTCCCTCAATCCCCTCCCCTTGTCTTCAGCCTTATCTAGCTTAGTTTTAGAAAGAATTCCATTGCTGGACATAGTGGCCCTCACCTTTAATTCCAGCACTCTTGGGAGGCTGAAGCAGGAGGGTCACAGTGAGTGTGAGGTCAACTCGAACTACATAGTAAGTTCAAGGCAGCCTGAACTGCATAGTGAGACCCTGTCTCTAAAAGGAAAAAAAAAGAATGAAAGTGAGAAAAAGAGAAAGATAAATAAAAAGAGAATGAATTCCACCAAGGCAGCTTGAAACCAGTCAAGTTCCTCACCCTTCACGTTTGATGGATAAATCCTTGACCAGACTTCAGGAAGAAACCTACCATGTTAGTGCTATGAATCAAATGTTTGCATCCCCCCAAAACTCACACATTGAAGCCCCAATCATCATGGGTGCAAGTAAACAGGGTCTCCTGATTGATAGGTCCCGCCTACTTGCCCAGGCACCTGGGCACTCCTCAACCTCCTGCCTCAGGAGTACACCATGGTGCCATGAGCTGAGGGAGGCACTGAACAGCTTTGAGTGCAAGGGCCGGATTCAGCTTTCACAATGCCCCCTCCAGGACAGTGCAGAAGCTGGATTTGGGGAGGTGGCACAGTGTGTAACTGTGAAGAGACTATAGACATTGCCCATCAGCAACCAAACTGGAAAGAAAAAGATCTAAGCATAGACAGTTAGCAGAAACACAAGAGAAAGATGCTCAGAATTGCTGCATTACCAACCCTTGGCTACCATGAATGTTTGACCCCACCATACAACTACTACAGTGAGTAACCATGAACTAGGGAATGAGTCTCACACAAAAACTGAGTTTCCACCTTGCAGAACACCGTCTCTGTAACCCTCTCTGCTTGTCTTTTCTTGCCATTCTAAACCAAGGTAACATGTCCTGTGTGAACCCTAGAAGAGTTCCAGAGATTTCCTCTACTGTCCTCTTTGCATGCATGAACTGTAGCTCTACACCCACTGTAAATTGCTGTTCACTTTCTCTCATACAAAACTATTTCCTTGAGGGCGACTTGTCTCTGCATCTCAGCACCTGTTGCATGGTTCTGCCTATAAAGGGCACACAAACCATGTACACTGGATGTGTTTGTGAATGAATGAATGACTGACTGAATCAATCAATCCATGCAGTACTGAATAATCTATGTGATCACACTTCCACCTTCAGTGATCACTCAGAAATAAAAAAAGGAGTCTTATCCCATTCAGATTTCTGCTATGGTGTAGTCTCACAAATATCTGGAAACCAACTTACCTCCCTAAAGCAACAATTAAACAAAGCAAAAGAAAAAGTAATTATTTTAAAAGCTGGTTTTGAGAGCTGAACCCGGAATTATCCCACATTCTCAAAGTTGAGGCAGGAGATCATAAACTGGAGGCCAGCCTTACAAATAATGACTTCAAGAACAGCCTGGTCTACAAGGGAAAACTTTTAAGACCTTGTCTCAAAACAAGTAACAACAAAAAAATCCAAATAAATAAATAAAAGTTGGTTTTGATACCAGATATAGTTTCCTAAATCTTGTAATACTATAGTAACCATATAATTTTCCAGTCAGTTACCTGGAGTTTTGAGGGGAAAAAACATAAAGCAAGTACAGTCCAACTAATAAAGCTAATTTTAAATTTATGTCTTTTCAAGAAAAAATGAAGCAATCAATTGAAACACTATTAACACTTTTAAAAATCAACATAAGCAAGGCAGCTTTTGTTTAGATAAATCAAGTAATTACAGAAATGTACTATTTTGGAATTGATAATCAAAATGTTTAAGAGGTTCCTTTTATCTGCACACAGTATAAGCTTCTCTTAGAAACTGTCTCCATTTATTTGGCCTGAAAATCAAACAAATTCAGTTCAACATCAGAGGTTTCCTTGTTTATTTTATTTACTAGGTATCAAAGCATGTTCTTAAAGGACCTTCTTTTAAAAAAAAACAAGGTAGTTTTTAAAGAATGCTAATTCAAGTTGTATGACTAAAAGCAAGCTATGTTCAGGCATTTCAAAACCACACTCAACTCTCCCTACATGCTTGAGATGTGCCCTAGTAAGTCATCTTATTTATTCCTGTTATTTGTTGCCAACTTAACAAAACCCAACCATTTGAGTAGGTCAATATAACAATGAAACAAAAGAGATGCCCCTGTGTGAAAGAGAAGTCTATTCCCTGACCTCCCCCGAAGTCAGGCTTTCAAATCATAAATCAGTCAAAACCTAAACACATCATAGATTATCTCATTATGTGAATAGTTCATGCTTATATGCATCTCAGTATGTCTGGAAAACTCTTGTAACTATTGAGTATAAGGCTGGCCAGTTCTGGTGAAGACTGAAAGAAAAATGAACCTTCTGCAAAACATACATGAAATATGTTCAAACTAAAACTCAATCACGTTGGCCAGTAACAAAACAACCCAAATCAGATAAGAGAATAAATGCATAAACACATAATGTTAATCCAGAAAAACTGGGCAGTCTGGTGATTGGACTCTTGTCTCAGATCTGCTTACTTGTTCTGCTTTTTAACATATGCCATGTAACATGAAGGATCTCATTTTATTAGATAGCATTAATCATCCCTGGAGCAGACAAGTAAATCACCCATTCTGAAGTTTAATATTTAGAGGAACTGATAAGAGAAGATAGAGTCAGACAAAAATTGAGCTCAATACAATCCTGCAACAGAGCAACTGATTCAGACTGACCAGTCACAGTGAAACACGTCACTGTCAACAATAACTACACCGGAGATCAGAAAAGCCGGGCAGGTATGCAGGCAAGCATGCAGCCTCGTTCGGTTACCTCATCATCGACTTAGCTATATCCAGACTCAACACTGAGTATTAAAAATAGGACACAAGAAAGTTTTTATGGCATCTCAGGTAAGAAATACTTTAGAAAATAAATCTCAAACCAACTATCAGAACATATACTAGGAAAAGAGAATGCAGTATATACATGTGGTGTCAAAAACACAAATCAAGAAAAATGAGATATTAATAACACCTTGTTTTTATAGAGCATCTGTGAAGTAGCTCAAATATCTTCATAATTTTTTAAAAACTCCTAACTACAGTAATTATAACAATATCCTTGTGAAATAGATAAAATATACATATAATTCTGTTTAGCTACTGAGAAAAAGACATATTTAATCACATTGCTAATTAGTGATTCCTGATCTAACTCAGTCCATCATTTCAAACATAACATTAGCAAAATCAACAATTACTTTCTAAACTGTAATGAAGTGCAGTCCCCAAATTTTCAGGTTCAAGCACAAAATCCTAAGAACAAGTGTATTAAAACTGGCTTTAGCTTTAGAAGGAAAACACTTCAAGTGTCTGAAACAGTCCAATAAGTCTATTTTGTTAGAAGTCAATTAGGAAAGTTATCATTAAAGCCACCAAACAAGTGGAAATTGCAGGGAAAAGTGAAAATTCTATTTCCCACACTCACCAACAGGAACTGACAGCTTTATCCTTCAAACAACAAAAGAAACTGCTTAAAGTGCAAGGTCAAAGTATACAAAAAGACACATTGGCCTGGGAAACCAATAGGTTTAACAACAAAAGACAAGTCAACCAATGCTTGCAGATCTCAGATACTTGAAAAAAAACTAATTTTATCCATAAAAAAAGAAATAAATTTATCCCACTGATGGCTAAGATAATCTTTAAGTGTTTTATTTGTATGTTTTAAAAGCTATTGTTATAAAGTACCCTTAAAGGCCAGTATATTATTGCAGTGTTAAGGAGTATTTCCTAAATATGCCCACTATATCTAACTCTTCACAAAGCAAACTCCTGATGAAATAATTCTTCCCTTCCCTTCAATAATTTAGATAAGGAACAGCCAAAGCAGTACTAAACTTCAACTTGGTTCAAGAATTTCCAAACAGAGGAACTCTGCAAATTCATCCCTATTTAAAAGACAACAGAAACCTGAAGAAAGTCCCTGATTCCCTGAACACTGAGTACCCATTGAAAATATGAGCACTTTTCTTCAACTCTAAGTTCTTTGGTGTGGAGATTTTCTCTTTAAAATTTTATTCAGGAAAAAAAAAATTCTTCATTCAGCTCTAAGATTCTGTATGAATGCTTAAAGAGTAAATGGTTTCTACTGTCATTATCAAAACAACTGGCTTTAATGAAATGACATGATGTCTACAATTTGATTCAAAATTGGGGGTGGCAGGACAGATCAAACAAGATTGGTCAAGAGTTAAGTGTTACCAAAGCTGGTAATAGATACCGTAAGTGAGGTTTTCTATTCCCCCTTCTTTTGTAGATGCTAGAATTCTTAGATGTTGGAATTTTTCATAATGAAAGGTTAACAAGAGAGAAGAAAGCTTGTTTTAGAAAGTAATGACTCTCCATTTGCCTATTTCTCTAAGAATTACTTAAAAATTCAAAAGAAAAAATTACAAAAGAAATATAATACAGCTATTTATTTCTTAAATTCCTTAGTTATAAAACAATTAGAATGACCCTGCAGCTTCTGTTGTTCATTCCGGAGAAAAAAGGCTAAATTAGGAAATCACTTGTCAATAGAGTAATAGTTTTTCTCCCTTATATGTCACTGCAATTAAGTCTGACTTAAAAGAATGACTGATTTTTTTTCCTTATCTTGAAAACCAACATTCTTTTCAAGATAATAAATAATAAAAGGAAATTATAAGGTATTCTAGGGAAAGAGAAATTCTTTCTACCCCAAATACAGGCTTTAAATAAAACTAGTAAATACTTAACTATCCCTTCTATTTCTAAGAACAAGCTTTCTAAAACATTACCTTAATATTAATAAACATTCTCATAAATCATGCTATCCTACATTTAAGAAATTTCATTCTTTAGGATCTTGAGAATTAAAACACAAATGAGACAAAAACCCTATCTTTAAATAGTATGAATACTATGATGAATGACAAGATGCACTCATCTCCAGAGATTTAGACATTCAACAATCAAAATTAATGTCTGACCTGTGGGTTAACCTTAATAATGAATACTTTTCTTAAAGGAGATGAATGTTAAATTACACGGATGCTCAAAGTTACTACTCACACTTCCTTAAACATTATCATTACTCTACTGATACAGCCATCATGAAAATGTTTTAATATAACCGGAAACATTAAAAACTATGGTTGGAGATACTGCTCAGTAGCACAGGGCCTATGTGGCAAGCACAAGTCATGAGTTCGATTCCCAGTACAAAAAAAGAAACAAAAAACACTGAAACCAAAATTAAAATCTAGGAGGGGAACGAAGGCTAACTTGCAGGGATTACATCATCTCTAACAGATGTTACAAAGGGAGGGGTGGTCCTTTTTACCCCATCTCCTCTTTGACCTGGCAGCTTTACTTAAGGGCATCTGCTTCTACTGCAAACATGCACATTATTTACCCTGTCGTTCTACACACATTCCTACCCTACTTGGCAGAGTAAAATGAACAGGAACTACAAAAATTGAGCTAGAGAAATGCATCAAAACTAAAATGAAAGCTGTTCCCTAGCTCCTTGAGTCAATATTAGCTATTTCAAAATATCTGGAACTTGCATTAAGTACAGGAATTATTCAAAACAGTTTAATGAATAGTTTAATCATGTCATCTATACCCACCCAGGTCTTTTTGTTAAACAGACACAAAAAGTACCTTTTGGTAACGTATTTATAAGGAATGTAATCTGTACCTTACAGGAGACAAACCAGTTCTGAGATTTAGAGCAAGAACAGCACTTATTTCACACATTCACCTCGGCAGGGTGGATTTCAGCACTAGGAAGAGCCAGATGACTCAAAACTCAACAGTGTTTCCAAAGCTTGCACTAAAGATGATTAATGATACAAAAGAATGAGGCATGGTGAATTCGCACAATGGCTTGCTTACACAAAAGATCACTTGCTTGCTAAAAAGCACTTCAGCTTTCGATAAACACTGCCCTCCTCAGACAGGTTCAAGCAGGGGCAAAGTACTTCAGTAAATTACTTTAAGATTTTCTACTGCATCAGTTACCAAAAGATGACAGGACTAAAATCAGTTTCTCCAGTTCTTGACTTCTACATCATTCAAAAGATGGAAGAATTCAAGGAGGTGAAAAAGTGATCTCCTGAGTAGAAGAAGAAAAGAGTGCAAGGTAGATTGCTCCCCAGAAGCTGATCAGCCACTCCAACAATCACCTGTGCACCCTACTCTTCATGCCATCTTCTACCTTTGATCATTCAGGTCAATTCCATTTTTGCAATGGTGGGAGAGGGAACCAGAAGCAGGTTTAACTTTTTGATTCAGAGACTGGTTCATATAGAGAAAAGTGGGGAAGAAAAGGACAGGGGAACATTAAACTTATACTTAAATATTTCACACATGAACCTTATAACTGCTCATTTGCAACAACATAATTTAAGCAAGAGATACTCCAAAAAGTATAGTCTATAATGATTACAGTATAACCACAAACATGAACAATCAAAACTATGGAGGAAAAAAAAAAAGAAAATGGAAATATAGGCTATATTATAAAACATTAATAATTTTCCTAAGTAGCCAGAAAGAACATAGCGTTTATCATGTTACTATCTGGCGAATGCATATTTTTCAGATTTTCTACAATGAGTATTTAGTTATTTAAAAAAGAAAAAAAACACACAGGTTTCTGATATGGCAAACTGATCCTCCCAAAAGTACTTTTCATTTTATACATAATAGGTGCTATTAGAGAAACTGTTCTATAAAACTGTCCCAAGCTAAACCACGAAAGGAACAAAATATGAAAACTATCAATTGATTTCCTTGCTATTGTTAGAAATCTTTGTCTACTAATTCAACATTAGGCAGCTGCCATACATTAGATACACTTCCTGCAAGGTCCTCCAAAATGGTAAATAACACAACTGCTAAGTTCTCCTCGTGGTGCTGGTAAGAATAGGTGTTGTAAACCTTCCTGTCACAACCTCTACTTGAATACCCCTGAGAAAGCCTATTAAAATGTCACTACATTTATATACATGGATACACACACACACACACACACAGTATTAACTGCCAAAGTACTTGCTATCCTTCTCTTGAAAATCCCTTCCTGTGTATCCCTGCAGAGGAGTTACGTTCCCACCCATGAAGCCATGCAAAACACTGTGACTTACTTTTGACCAAGAAAGTATGAGCAGAAAGGAAGAAATGCTTTTCATTTTTTTAAGAGAAATAAAACCAAACAAAATAAAACTAATCAAAACAGTGAAAGTGATACAGCACTTCAAATCAATAGGAAATCAACAATGACTGCCATAATGCCTCTTGTTATCTTCAAAATAGCTGCCCATACCATCAGACCTAATAAAATCACATAAAACAGAACAGAATAAAACCAATCAAAACAAAACAGTGAAAGTGATTTAGGATTTCAAAACAAGATAACAGGAAGTCAACAATGATTATCATAATATATCTTGTTATCTTCAAAATAACTGCCCATGCCATCAGATATAATAAAATCAAACAGAACCAGAGTAAGACCAATCAAAACAAAACACTAAAAATGATTCAGCACTTTTAAACAAAATAATAAGGAATTAACAATGGCTACCACCCTCCCTTTTTACCATATCTATTGTACATTTTTGATCCCACTAACTCCTTCAGCTTTTTATACTAGGGAAACAACATGATGTTCAACTATGTGAGTCTGAACCATTTTACCCCACAGCAAGATCACCAGTTGCATCCATTTACCAACAAGAGCCTCATGATTATCCTTCTTTATAGCTGAGTAGTTTTCCATTGTATACAAATGCCATATCTTCCTTATCCATTCTGTAGTTGATGGGCAAGCTACCCTTGCTTTTCTCTGGTTCCCTGTCACATGGAGCATTGTTTTCTTTCCTTTGACTTTCAATCTATGAACTTCTTTTCAAGTTAATGTGTTTCATGTATACAGAATAATGATGGATTTTGTTTCTTGATCCACACTGCCTGTGTTCCTTTTTACTGGTGAATTGAGGCCATTTACATTAATGGTTACAGCCAACATTCACTGGTTCATCTCTGCCATGTTTTTTTCCTGCCGTTGGCTCCCTACTTTTCCCCTCTGTTCAACTGTCTGCCCTACTCGATGATCCCACTTTGCTGCTGCTGTTCCTGGGAACGTGGTCATCTTTATCTCTTTCAAGAATATCCCTTAGCACTCTGTAGGGTTGGTTTGGTGGTCATGAGTTCCTTTGATTGCTCTTTGTCATGAAAATATCTTATTCTCCATCAATTTTGTAAGATAGTTTTGCAGGGTACATCAATCTGGGTTGGAAATTTTTTTCTTTCAGGACTTGAAATACTTCATTCCAAACTCTTCTTGACCTGATGGTTTGTGTTGAAAAGTCTGTCATGGTCATGATTCTGATGCATTTTCATTTATAGGTGATCTGTTTCTTTTCTCTAACAGCTTTTAATATTCTATTCTTATGCTGAAATTCTGGGGATCTTGATTATTATATGTCTGGGTATAGATTTATTTGGTTATGGCTAGTTGGAGTTCTCTGTGCCTCACTTATCTGTATGTCAGGTCCTTTTTCCCAACTTGGGAAGTTTTCTGCTATTATTTCTGTAAATAGGTTTGTTTTTTTTTTTAATATCGTTTGTGTTGACACCTACTTTTTCACTGACAGCTAGCACTCTTAAATTACTTTATGTCATCTTATAACCATTGAATTGTTATTTCCTCATTGTTATTTTTAAGAGATTTTTCCTTTCACAGTCACTAGCTGCCATCTTGTTATCTTCAAGCTCTGAAAGTCTATCTTCAGTTATGTTCAAGCAGTTTCACCAGTTTTCAATGGAGTTTTAATTTCCTGGATATCTCTTTGAATCTGTTTCATGCATTCCAATTCTTCTCTATATTGTTCATTCAAGGTTTCCCTCATTCTCCTATGCTCTTATTTTAAAATATTCACAGCAACCCCTTTATTA
Source organism: Hydrochoerus hydrochaeris (assembly GCA_004027455.1). Taxonomy (NCBI): domain Eukaryota; kingdom Metazoa; phylum Chordata; class Mammalia; order Rodentia; family Hydrochaeridae; genus Hydrochoerus; species Hydrochoerus hydrochaeris. Next base: position 216,826 of record PVLA01001185.1, read on the forward strand.
TGTTTGTCATTTTCTTTTACCTGAGATATTATTTCTGATCTGATTTGTTGTACAGCCTCATAAAGTAATTTCTTTACTTCAGTTGCCATCACCCCAGAAATTTCAGGTGTGTTACTTCCACTTTCTGCCATGTCCATGTCTCCTGGACTGTGCTGGAGGCCAGAGATTGGTTTTTTGCTTTTTGTTTTTTTCTTTTTCTCTATCTTGACATTTTCCTGGGTTCCTCCAAACGAGTGGGTTGTGGGGTCTCAGGCACTTCCCATGTTGGCTATCCATCCACAGTGTAGGCAGATAGGTCAGGCATCTAGGTTTTTAACCCAGTTCCCGAGAAGGCAGCGGGGTGTTGGGTAGGCTTCTCTAGACACTGGCAGCTTCTCCAAGGCATGGCTGGCAGGTTCTCTGGGCTTGCACTGGCTACCTATGGGAGAGTCTTGATGGCAGGCAGTATGCACATGGGGGATGGACTGGCTCTGATACCTTTTTCTTCTTTTTATTTATTTTTGTTCATATTTTTGCTGGTATTGAGGGGTGGTGTTGATCCTACAGCTTTCACAATGAATTATATCCCTGTTTCTTTTTTAAAAAATTTTGTCTTGAGACAAGTTCTTCCTAAATCCCTGAGGTGCCCAGGCTGGGGCTGAACTTTCTCTCCTCCTGCTTCAGCCTCTCAGAGTGCTAGGATTACAGGTGTGCACCACCACACCTGACTGCACATGCCACTTTCAAGCAAATGCACTGAGAAGGTCCTAACATGGTCCTTTTCACTCTTTCATCCAGAGCCCTAGAATGATATCTACAAAGGGTACTAACTTGAGAAACTTTCATTGAAGTAAACCACAGAAATGTGGGGATTGCTACTGCAGTGCAATTCAGCAAAAGCTGATTAATTCACTACACCCCTGACCATGTAAAAAGTAGACAAATGATACTTTAGTCCCCAAACTCAATGATTGCTTTGCTTTGTTCATACTCCAAAAGTCTGAGCAGGTCAACTTGCTGAACTTCAGAGATTTGGAGTTGTCCTCTCAGACAATCCTAACCATGTATGAAATCTCCTTCCTTAAAGGAAACCCTGGGAACATGGCAGCCAATGGAAACATCTCACAGCACACAAGAGAAACTTCTTTCCAGAGTGTCCAGAGGAATAAAATCTAACAATTTCTCTTTCAAATAAAATAATTAGTGGTCATTTTTAAAAATTAGGAAGTAATTGTCTTAAAAACAACAGGATGCAAAAGAACCTATTAAAAATAGAATTATGAAGAGAGGCCAAGCTAAGTAGAAAGATAACTGAAATTAAAAGTTTAAAAAATGGTAAGATTTTATCAAAAGTACACAAAACTTGCTAAATGTAACAAAACAGGATTTGAAGGCAAAAGCTGCAAGTATAATAAAATATTTTGATAAAATATTTGATATATTTTCACAATGAAAACAAACATTTGAGAAACTTTATATCCTAATAACATGAAAATTCATGAGAAAAAAACCAAAGGCAATCTTTTTGTATTTACTGTTTAAAATATAGAAGAAAGGTATAACTTTTTTTAAAAAGAAAGCTGTAACTTAAAACACAAATAAGACAAGTTTCTAATTAACAGAGTGGCCAGATAATAAAATACTCAAACTGACTTAGGACTGATATCACAAAATTAGCTAATATCTAGGAAACATCAACCTGGTACGTATCAGACTAACAGTGTAGTAAGGCATTAAAGACAAAGTACAGAAGTCATGAATTAGAGTGTTTACAATTTAATAAGGAATGAGACAACACAAATATTATGCATATACATCAAGGGGAATATATGTTTACATGTATGAATAACAAACCTAAAAGATAAATATTTACATAAAAAGGCTATACAAAATGCTTTGGCTTGGGATTCAGGAAGTACTCCTTAAAAACAGTAAATATAAGATGATGTAACTTCATAAGCTTCCTAATTACAGAGTAAAAATACTGTACACAATTCAGAAGCAAAGAAATCACACTCTTGGACAGAAATTTTTCTAAATAATTGTTCTATTCACGTTTCTTCTTTCATGTTAAAAACCCAGGAATTGCCAGGCATGGTGGTGCACACCTGTAGTTCAAGTACTCCAAAGGCTGAGGCAGGAGGATCACCACAAGTTCAAGGCCAGCCTGGGCTCCATAACAAACTCAAGGTCAGCCTGAACTAAAGTGAGACCCTGTCTCAAAAAAATCCTCAGGAATCATATTACCAATTGTATTTATTAAATAGCTGGAACATTGCCAGAAACATCAAATTAACATCTTTTATTTCTTGTATAGTCTTAGAATAAATTCTTATCCTCTAAGGAAAACTATCTTTAAACTTTGTCAACCAAGAAAATTTTCTGTTTAAAAACAAAAGACCTGGGCCAGGGATTTAGCTCAGCAGCATAAGCCCCTGCCTTGCAAGCACGAGGTCATGAGTTCGATCCCCAGTATCCAAAAAAAAAAAAAAGGACCTCACACAGAAGGTCAAGACAGGAAAGCTGAGCCACTCTGATTAAAGTGGGGGTGGTACCTAAATGCCATGTGGTGCCTACCACCCACCATTTTTCTAAACTAGGCATGCAGCTAAAGTGCTAGGGACTCACAAGAGAACAAAACAGTCTCTACCCTCAAGGAGCTTACATTCTAAAATGCTAGGAAAACTAATAAACATGTTCACTTCAAATACACAGATCTACTCTGAGGAAACAAGACAGGGCAACTGGGGCAGACTCAAAGTGGTGTTTGGGGTTTCTTCATGAACCTGCCCAAGAAAAGCCAGTCTGAGAAAGGATCAGGGGTGGTTCTAGCGATCTGGGGAAGTTCCAGCCAGTGCGAATACCCAGAACACCCAAAGAGCAAAAGAGCGTCTCCAAGGGATAGCAAAAGACCAGTTTGGCTCATGCAAGTAATGACAGTGCAGACAGACAAGAAACTGGGGAGAGGTGAGAAGCCAGATGAATCATGGTGGGATCTGGATTTTACTTTAGAGTAACACAAAATCTTTAAAAAGTTTTAAGCAAGGGAAAATATGATCTGATTTATAACGAAGAAGTTATTGGGCAGAACAGATTATAGGCAGGCCAATAGAACTGGGAACACTGGCCAGGAGACAAGTTGATGCTCCCGTAAAAGTGGCGGCATAGGCTAATGCTTTTTCACAGTGGATATGAGCAGAAGAAAGACCAGAGGGCTTCACAGTAGAACAGATACGAGATGGGTGGCAAAGACAGGCGTACAGTCAGGTAGTTTCTGGTCTGCACAACTGGGTGATGAATGGCACAATTTACTAAAATGAGAAAGATCTAGGGTGTGAGCATTAGGGTGGGAATAGCAGTAAGAATTCTCTTTTGGTCATGTTAATTTAGAACAACTTATTATTAGATATCCAAGATCTGCCTACTAGACAGCTGACCATCTAAAAACTGATAGTTCTTGAGAGCAACTGGCGCTGGAAACACCCATACTCCAGTCCTTCCTCAGCTCTCCTCCCAGGACAAATCCTTTAGGGCGTCTAAGGATACCCAGAGTACTTCTCAGAGTAATGAAACTGAACACTCTATCTCCAAATTGTACCCAAATTTCACTCATGTTTGCAAAGTGTGGCCAAAATATATATTAAGCAAATGTAAACTGCATTTATTCACAATATAACAAACTCATTTGCTTGTATCAAATTACACATGGTTTAAAGATTTTAGTGAAATAAATGAAACCATGAAAGTGCTAGAATTAAACAGAGGTTAATATTTCTAAAATCTAGAAGTGAGAGAGGACATTATTCTTGACACCATAGGCAGAAATCCTTAAAAATATTTTAAGGAAATAAAACATTGGTAATTAGTCTATAAAGCATGTGACATAAGAAATTAATACCTCTCATAAGAAATTAACACCTCTCATACAAATGGAGGAAAAAAGATTAATTCTACAAGAAAAAGTAACAAGGACAAGAACAGAAAAAAAATTTTAAATATATATATATATATATATATATATATATATATATATATATCCAAATGATACATTTTTTTAAACTACTAAGCTTCTTATCAGTAAAAGAAAAACTGAATTAAAGCAAGGAGATACTACTGCTCATTATCAAACTAGCAGAATTGAAAGCTATGAGGGTAGACTTGGAGTTTGGGCACAGGCAGGCAGGATTAATGGGAACAGAAATGACCCTGACCTTCCTGAAGACAATCTAGTAGCACCTATCAACCACCTTAGTGGTTTCTGTTTATAGTCTGTCTATTTTGGTGCTGGGGACCAAAGCCAGGACTTCCACCTACCAAGCATGGTTTCTACCACTGAGCTACACCCCCAGCAAGAACATATTCTTCAGCCTATCAATTGCATTTCAGGGAATTCATTTAAATGGAAGGAAGGGGGAATCAATGTTATTTAAAAAGATTTCAGTACAATTATGATTTTCAAAATAGGATAGTATGTGCCTATAAAACACTGCCTCAAAATTACATCTAATCATATTTTCAAGGTAATACAGATCAATGGACATATTCACATAAAGAGATTTCTAACAATAAAATATAAGAGTATGCTGTTTGGAAAAATTCTTTAGGATCTTTCTTCCTCTTTCATCATGACCATATACTTTTTTTTTTTTTTTCCTTTCTTTCTTATACTGGAAACCGAACTTAGGACTTTGCACTTGCCAGGCAAGCACTGTGCCACTGAGCTATATCCCTGGCCCATATATACCCCTTATACAATAAAATTTAATTCTGTGACAAAACAAAAATCTTATGTATAATAGATACTAAGTGAATAAAAATTAACCAAAAAGTAAGAGAAGAATCTTCCAATGGTAAAGTATATTCTGGTGCAAATTTTCTTCTCTTCTAAAAGCAGCTTTTTTCTCTATATTTATGATATTTTCCATTTCAACTCTTATAAAAAAAATAAAATAAACTCTAAAAAATCACATTATTTCCAGGAATCAGGTGTGTCAGCACATACCTATAATCTCAGCTATGCAGGAGGCTGAGGTTAAGAGGACTTCAAGTTTAATGCCAGCTTGGGCAACTTACAGAGATCTTGTCTCAAAAATAAAAAACTAGAAACCTGATAAGGATATAGCTCAATGCTCCCTGAGTTCCATTTTCATTACTGAAAAAAAATATAATAAAACAGATTACTTCTAAATCTCATTTTTTTTAATCTTAACTTGAAAGACTATTACAACTGGCATGCAACATTTGCAAGAGCTTATTCCTTCTCTTCACATTCCAACACACACATTTTCTTAACTGTGCTACTCTCTCTGGGGAACACAAGAGGATTCTCTCCCAAAACACACTGAGCCCTATATGTCCGTTTCTATTAACACCACTGTTTCTATTAACATTGCTGTTCCTATTAATACCTCAGTCTTCAACAGGTTGGCCCTATTGTTCTCAATGTCTGATCCCTAGACCAAAAGCACCAGCAAAAACAAGGAGCTGGTTCAAAATGCAAATTCATGGGCCCCCTCTAGCTCCCGTATGCATGATAATATCTGAGAAATGCTCAGTGTCAGCCTTTATGCTTTCCTAAAAAGTCAAATCCAGAATCTTCCCTAAAAAGTCAAATAATATATAATATAAATTATATATAACATAAAATATAATATATATTTTAAATTTTATAACTTATAAACATATAACTTATATAAATAAATATGTAATTTATATATAACATATATAGCTTATATATATAATATCAATTATTATATAACTGATATTATATACCTTACATTATTTTTCTAAAAATTACAAGAACAAAACATCAAGTCACTCACAGGGATTGAGCTGCTAAGTCTTCAGCAGCTGAAAAACTTGGAAAATAAAGTAAAAGAAAAGCATACCTGTATGGACGTCTTTAAGGTACCAATGAATCCTTGAGACATCACTTCAACCCCTCCACACTTTCAGAAGTGTTGAAACACACCTGGCTTCCTCAGGGAAGACACTAACTACAAACTCACTTAATTACATAGTCAAAGGCGGGGCTACACAATCACTCAACCACATTCTTGGGTAATAACATCCCAGCCATATCCACACAGAAATACATCAATCATGTGTGCTAAAAAGTTCAAAAATATTTTTTTATCCTGAGCTAATCAATGATCCCATTTGAGATCTACTGAGGTTTGATGCCATATGTCTTGGTTACTTTTCTATCATTTAATGGTACAAAATACCCAACACCTCAAATTAAGGAAGGAAAGGTTTATTTAATTCACAGTTTGTGGAGGTTTCAGTCCATAATCATCTGGTTCCAAGGTGGCATGGCACTGGGGCAACACTTCAGGGCAGCAGCCAAGAAGAGCAGCCAGAACAAAAGAGGTGACAAGAAGCCTCTTTGCCTCCCTTATATTGTATACAGGCCACCCTCTCCCTTGTCCCCCAAGGCAGATGCAGCACTTACGAAACCTCTGGGTCTTCTTCTGGTAGAGAATGAGAGTATTTACAAAGTAAAGATCCTGCTGAGTCTCTTAGTTAAATTTCTAAACTTCTCAACTTGACAAAATGTATCAACCATAACAGCATAATTAGCAAGAGTTCTTTGCCTATAATGGAGGATTAACCATGATAAACATGAAATGAAGTTTATGCACAGCCTGAAGTCAAAAACGCCAGATCAGTGATGAGCCAGGTATTGAGTTGGCACTAGTGACAAAAAAAAAAAAGCGACTAGGGGCTGGGGATTTAGCTCAGTGGTTTAAGTCCCTACCTGGCAAGTGTGAGGTGAGGTTGTGAGTTCGATCCCCAGTACAAAAAAAAAAAAAAGTGACTGACACATTCTTGCTGCCTTCCAGAAACCCAAGGTTCATTTGGAGAGGCAGGACAGATAGCAATCACCTCCCACAGAAGGAATTTATAGTTCTCTAATACATATTAGAGAGAAAGCTGAGGATTTTCAAAGGTCAAACCATGTCTTAAAGCCACCCAACTCCCTGCAAGTCCAAGTTCTATCCTGCCCTTGAAACTAGTACTGTCTTTTTTCTTCACTGTGTACACTTTGTTGTATAGTGTATAAAAATGTAGAGAGTGAATTTGGGTTTTTGGTTGTTTTATTTTTGTTTCTGGTGACCTAGGGATCAAATCCAGGGCCTTGCAAATATAGTGAATTGATGATTTCGGTTGGGTAAAGTAAATAGCTACACTGTCTCCTTACAGTTATCATTGTGAGTGTGTTGTTAAGAGAAGCTAAAATCTACTTTCTTATCAAATTTCCAGTACACAAAATATTATCATCAACTACCCTCATCAAGCTGTATGTTAGATCTCTAGATTTATTCATTTTACATAACTTCCTATCTTTGTGAGTCCATACCATGCCCAAGAATTCAGCTTCAAAAACTTTGAAATCAGAGGTTTTCAAGGAAGCAGGAAGTCAGGCCACCTATTGCCCCCTCACACATTGCTTGGAACTCCCACCCTCCAAGGTTCTAGCTTTCCCTACACCACTGGGAAGGTCTGTGGCTGCCAGCACAGTGCTAATTTCTTCCCAAGAAGTTCAGGACTGAGGAGTGGCCACACAGCCCAGAAAATCCCTGGAGGTAAAAGTGTTTAAGTCAAAGCAAAGGAATTATAATTCCCAATTTTGAACATTAATAGATCTGTACTTGTCTCACACTGCCTGTGCCAGCCTGAGGGTTAGCCCGGACAAGCTCTCTACTTCACCTAGAGAGGGATCTGTGGGAGGAAGACAGTGAGTAAGCAGAGGAGGAAGTGGGAGGAACATCCTCTAGGTCCACTCCTCCTTTCTAGCCCATGGCTGGAGACACAGTGACCTCAGCGATGAGAAGCTGGAGGGACCCCCACCACAGCCACCCTACCCTCTTAGAGAGGAAGAGAGACCCCAACACCACTGCTATGGCTTGAATATGGGTATTTTCTCCTAAAGACTCATGTATAAAGGTTTAGCCTCAGGAAGGCACAAATGGGAGATGCTGTGAGCCTTTAAGAAGTGGAACTTTAGGACACAGGTGGGAAATGCTCTCACAGGGAACTGTGGGGTCTCTATTTCCTAACTCCAGATGTGAGCACTCCTCTGGCATATGTGCTAACATAACATGCCCACACCAATGGGACCACCCAATCTTGGAAATGAAAAAATGCGAGCTTAAGAAACCTTTTCTTTATAGATAACCTGTCTTAGAAATTTTATAGTAGGAAGCTGAGTAGTCCAATCACTAATATTTGTACCCAATGGTTCCACTGCATTTAAAAAAGGGTATCCTTTTTAACACTATCTCCACCTTCAAGTTTTTCTTTCATTTCCAGTCATTAGTAAAATCCTCTAGAAAAGTTCAAACAGAACTGATGCTTGATCCAAGTACATATATAAGATGCAGGAGGTTGGGGGTGCCACAGAAGAGTTCTTCTTACAAGCTATCATCCAAGCCATTCTCTAGGAACAAAAGCCAGCAAACCACACCAGATGCATTCTAGGCATGACATTAGCCCCAGTCTTCTAGCTAGACTAAACTTTCTCTCTTTAGCTAGATGATACAGATACAGATACAAAAAGTATTAGAAAAAAAATCCACCACCTACTGGCTCAATTAAAAATTGGCAGGTCAAAAATTCAAGACATCAGCATGAATAAGTTTAAGTCACAAGAGGGATACAAAAGGCTTTTTCTGTTACATTAAGATTAGAAACTTATGGATAGTAATTAGGAATCCCTAAAACATAAATGCAAAGTGGTATGGCACAAGACTCAGCGCTGGGACTCAAAGGGAAAATGGCTCCCAGCTGGGGCAGGCGCAGAGCTTCTGGTTACTAACACCCAGCTTGACCTAATTAGTTGGGGCAGTGTGAGCAAGCAGAAGAAAGACAGTCAAGGAACATGCCATGTGGGATGAGAGGCTTTGGTGCAGCTCAGTGGTGGGGTGCTTGCCTAGCATACACAAACTCTAGATCCAGTCCCCAGCACCAGAGGGGGAAAGAGGGAAATAAAATGAAAAGGTAACGCGTGACAAAAGGGTATTCTGAGGTGGAGGTGGAGGAGTTCTAAGTGGTGCGGGCCAAGCAGAAGAGAAAAATAGGAAGCCCAATAAGATCCAAACATAAAACTCTCTAACTGGGCTGTGGGTAAAGATCTAGACTGTAAACTACAGGGTAGCAGTTTTCAAAGTGTGTGCTGTGGATCCCCGAGTCCTATAAAACCAAAGCTGCTATCACAGCAGTACTCATACATGACCTGCCCTTCCTCTGTGTTCATTCTTACTTACACTGGCACAAGAACAATGACTACAACTGCTGCCACCTTGGCAATGGTCACACACTGTACTTGCACCACTGTATTTTTCACTGCCACAACTCCACATTAGAAAGAAAAATTTTTAAAGCCAGTTTCACACCACAATATCTTTGATGAATATAAAAAAAGCACTACTTTATTAAATCTCAACCCTCAAGGACACATGTGTAATGTACTCATTTGAGCGAATTCTCATAAAACACTTTTGTGACACACAACTGTGAAGGGTATCTAGAGGAAAAACACTAGGACAGTAGTTTAAATTGTGAAGTCAACTAGCCATCATTTTCATGGAATACTATTTTTATTCTGTTAATGAGGAGAGAGGTTCTGGGGAATTGAAACCAAGGGCAAAGCCTGGTGTGGTGTCGTACCCCTGTAATCCCAGCACTTGGGAGGCTGAGGCAGGAGGATCATTATGAGTCTGAAAACCAGGCTGGGGTACAAAGTGAGCTCAAAGCCAACCTGAGCTGTGCATAGTGAGACACTGTTTCGACAAGGAAGGAAGGAAGGAAGGAAGGAAGGAAGGAAGGAAGGAAGGAAGGAAGAGAAAGAAAGGAAGGAAGGAAGGAAGGAAGGAAGGAAGGAAGGAAGGAAGGAAGGAAGGAAGGAAGGAAGGAAAGAAAGAAAGAAAGAAAGAAAGAAAGAAAGAAAGAAAGAAAGAAAGAAAGAAAGAAAGAAAGAAAAGCAGAGCATAGCTAAGCTGCAAGTTCAGCCTTTACTCTGAGATAAGGTCTCAACAAGCTGCTGACCTGGCCTCCAACTCGTTATCCTCTTGCCTCAGATGCCTGAGGAGCCGGGATTATAGGCTCGCACCACCAGCTTTATTGTGTCAATTTTAAAGACAACAGAAAAACTGTGATTATTCATGCTTGGGTATCTGACAGTTTCTCAAAAATAAAAGTAAGCTACTACTTGCTTGAAGGAAAACCACTAAATAGTTTTTGATACTGATGACAACAGTTGAGCTTTTGGATGAAAATTAGAATTCAGAAAACTCCTATCTGCTATTGAAAGCTAGATAGCTTCCCAGTGTTTAAAAGATTTTCAAAAGACGATGGGTGATGATGTTACTTACTGAAATGTGTCAGCCTCCGCAAAATCTCCATAACTCATTTTTCCAAATGACCAATACACAGTGTCATAAAATGATATAGAGGTAAAATGTCCGAAGTATAAAATGTATCAATAGATTTTAACAGAGTATGAAAACTTCCCTGAGATGACTTCTGATTTCATATTACAAATAACTACAATATAGTACTACTGAATAACCTCAATTTTCTGAAAATATTATTAAAAGATTCTGACTGTTTCCAACTGCATATGTGAAAGGCCAGATTTTCTTCAAGTATTTCAACTAAAATATTTCACAACAAAATTACTGTAAAAGCAGATAAGAGAATCCAGCTATTCTCTATTGAGCAAGACATGAAAAAAATTTACAAAAACATAAAACAACGCAACCCTTCTCCCTAACTTTTTTTGATTTGTTTCATTAAAATATTTGTGTTAATATGTAATGGGCTAGTCAGTTATTTTAAGTAAATTTGTTAAATGCTTTTGTAAATTTCTTATTTTAATTGCTTATCTAGTAAACAGTGATAGAGAAAAACCCATGTGAAAAGCTCTTATGGTCCTTATTGCCCTATAAGTCTACAGACAGATCCCTGACAGTAAAGAACTTTGAGACTGAGGCTCCTTTAGGAGATGGAAGGACAGAGAAAAAGAGTACTATACACATTGAAGCAAGTAGATTCCTCCAGCAACAGTGTAACACAAAATGAAGTGCAATAGGAAAGTCAGACCAGTCAGGAAGGACAGCTGGTAAGAGTAAAGTAAAAAAATAATAAAGGCCAGGATGAAAACAGTAGTAGTGGGAACAGAAAGGTACAGATTCAAGATATTTTGGCAGAAAAGTGACAGAATTAAATGATCATTTTTTGCAATTAAAGACAGTCCAGATTGCCAGCTTTTAAGGAAAATTTGTAATTATCTGTTAATCTATCTAGCTCAAGGGCATGAACTAAGTCTACACTGCATAGACATATATTGGTATAATGTAGGAAGAGTCTGAGCTTGGTTCTCTAAACACCATTCTCTGGTGCCAGCTAGGTGTCTTAGGATTCAATTCAATTCTGACGCAAAGTGTGACCCACAAATTTAGAGGTCAGTCCCAGAAGTCTTCTTCCACTTCATACACCAGCATCAAACCTTCCATATCCCCAAGCCACCAGCACATCGGCCAAGCTGACTACAAATTTGAAGGTTCTTGCAAATTCCCTTCCAGTTCAGTAATTTACTAGCATGACTCACAGAAATCAGGAAAGCACTGTGCAACTCAGGAAGGGTCAAGGGGAAGAGACTCACAGGACAAAGTATGGGCCTGGGGAGGGGCTTCCCAGATCGCTCCTCCGGGGACACAGATGCTCGCCTTCCTGTACATCACTGTGTTTGCTGGTCCAGAAGCTCTTTAAAGTTCACCATTCCTGTTTCCATCTGTGACTCCACTATGTTGGCAGGACTGACCGACCAATGATGATGTGACAGAACCCAATCTCCAGTGCCTGCCCCTTCTCCAGAGATGGCAGTGGTGAAAGGCTGACATTCCCATTCCCAGGCAAGTGACTGCGGCTTTTGTTCCCCTGCACCACCCCTCAGTTTAAGACACACAGCATCAACCACTCCACCGAGAAATATGCACATTCAAGGAAGACAGGAGATAACAACATCCCCAAGCTACCAGCACAACTATCAGGCTAGCTACAAACTCCAAGGTTCCTATGAGCCCCCTTCAAGTTCAGTAGATCACCAGAGGAAGCATGTCAAGGAAGGCAACGCTGAGCAAAGGTTAAGGAAGGTAAATAGGACAAAGAAGACAAGGGAAAAAACAAGCATAATCAGATTGGGGCTTACAGATCCACAAATTAAGCCCTCTTTTTTATCTACCTATAATGCCCTGCATGGTCTGGCCCTCCCTCTCCAATTTCATCTCATCAGCCGTGGTGGCTGTCTTATCAAATATTGTGTACCTTTATGCCAGGAAAGCTGAGAACATGCTGTTGAAGTCAGGGTTAATAAGGGAAAGGATTTAATACAGGACACATAATTTATAACATTATTTTCTAATATTCACCCAAAAGAGTCAAATGCAAAAGAGTGCGGGAGATCTGTCCACACACTAAAGACCCAAAGAATCCATCACATTGCTGAGGGCCTGGATCCCACAGCAATGTCCTGCACGAGTCCAGTTGAAGACCTAGAGCCCGTGACAATGTCTCATGCAAGTCTGTACCAAGGATCTGCACTGGGAAGGCACAAAAGTCCGCGGTGGAAGCAAGAAAGTCTTCAGCAGTTGGGTGAAGGACCTGTGCCAGCAGGCTGAGGGTTCTGCACTGGAACCAGGAAGGGACACTCAAAGTAAGAACCGGAGTTCCCCGGAAAAGAACCACAGCCGCCCTCAGCAATGGTGAGATCCTGAGCTCCTCCAACAATGAGAAGAGCTGAGTTCACACCAAGAAAACCAGTGCAGCGAGCTTCTTCAGGAGAATCAACAGCACCACCATCTTCCCCTCCAGTTCTTTTTATGCAGTTTGCAACAATCTTCAGGTGTCCCCCCTCCACAACCAATAATACCATGTTGCTTCAGCTCAACTGGGTGTTACAAGTTGACCACAAACTGTCAATCTATCACACCTGCTATTTCTTCAGTTATGCCTTGTGTCTAGGTGGCCTCCTTAAACCTCACTGAGTCATAAGTAGGGCTTTTTCAGAGGTGCCTGGATCTAGGGTCTGTGACTCTGGGGCTGATCCATGGTGCAGTGCTAGGCTGAAAGGCACTAGGATTAAGGGTGTGAGTACTATGTGCTTTAAGGTTTGGAAGCCTGGATAAGATGTAAGTGGTGATGCAGGACTATAACCCCAGCACTAGGAGGCTACAGCAGGAGGACTGTTGAGTTCAAGGCCATTTTGGGCTACAAAATGAGTTCAAGGTCAGCCTCAACTACACAGTGAGACTCTGTCTCAAAAAGAGCCCCCCCCCCAAAAAAAGAAAGCACTGTGATCATCCCTTGTTACTTTGCTGCCTTCTGCCCACCATGAACTGTTTCTCTTCTGCAAAGCCTGTCTGTCATACCACCCCATTTTGGAGCCAGCTGATTATGGACCATAATTCAAGCCTAGCCTGGGGAATTTAGTAATTTAGTAAGTGTTATGGTTTGCATCTAGATGTCCCCTCAAAGCCTCATACAGTCATGGAGGGTGGGCTTTTTTTGGAGGTGGCTGACTCTAGAGTGTGTGACTGATTCATAGTGCAATGCTGGAATTAAGGATGCTGAGATTGAGTTGCTGACAGCTTGATCAGACCACTGATTACATTGACATCCCCCTAATCCCTCTAGAATAGATACAATATAAGGGACAGAAAGAGGTCTCCCTCTCTCCCTCTGCTTTTGCTGTCTGCTGCCACCATGAAGGGCTGCCCCTCTGCCATTTGCCACACTGCCATGGAGCCAGCCAATTAGGGAATAGAACCAACCTCTACAAACTGTAAACTAAATAAACCTTTCCTCTCTTAACTTGTGGGTGTTGGGTATTTTGTCTCAGCAACAAGAAAAGTAAGACACACAGCCTGGAAGAGAACTTTTCCTTTTCTTAATGAATTCCATAAACCTTTCCTCTCTTAACTTGTGGGTGTTGGGTATTTTGTCTCAGCAACAAGAAAAGTAAGACACACAGCCTGGAAGAGAACTTTTCCTTTTCTTAATGAATTCCATATGTATTTCAGACCACAAGTAAATGTCACATCTTTCCTGGACTCTATACTGTATTCCATCCTCCTGAACACTCTCCATAGCCCTTGCAACAGCTGGGAATCCTGTGTGTGTGTGTGTGTGTGTGTGTGTGTGTGTGTGTGTGTGTGCGCGCGCACGCACACGCACGCACATGTGCATCTGTGGAAGAAAAATATAAATTAGACTAAAGGTAGGGACCTAGTCACTATTCTCCTTCTTCTAACTGCCATACTACCTGGCACATGCAGGCAAATAGGACATGACTCTAGAATGGCACATGGTTTCAGAGGAACCAGGTGAAGACAATCATCTAGGACACAGGAAAGGAAAGCTGCACCTCCAACTTCCTTCCCTTTCATTTTATCTCAAGGACTTAAATGTGGATTCCCACAAGCTATCTGGGGACTGGGTAGCAGGTGCAGAAGGCAGGCAGATTCACTTCCTGTGTGAAGTTCTCAAGACTTGAGGAAGAAGGTTAAATTCGGTACACTGTCCATGAGGAATGGAGTAAAAGCTGAGGAGCATTTATATGACAAAGCTAAGCATGTAGACAAGTCTATTAGGTTATGTGGTTTTCTTCCATTAACTTTTTTTTTCCTTTTTTGAGACCGAGTCTCACCATGTAGTTCAGGCTGTTCTTGAACTCACTACATAGCTCAGGCTGACCTCAAACTTGTGGCAATCCTCCTGCCTCAGCCTCCAGAGTGCTGGGGTTACAGACATGCACTACTATGCCTTGTTCTTCAGCTGACTTTTAGGAGCACAAAAGTAGGAACCAACACAGACAGTTGGTTGGCCTAGGGATGGAAGTTTGCAGAGTAGAAATGACATAAGAACAATGGGGTAAAGACATAACCGATGTGACCCACTCTGAGGTCTCAGCTTCATAGGGAAGGAAAAAAAACTAGGAAAAAACTGCCAACTCAAGACACAAGGGAAAGGTCAAAGATATTTCTAGATAGGCTTGTGATCAGTATTTGCTATAGTAAGGTGTGAAGCACAATATCTTATCTATCATTTTTAAAATGAATGTAACAGTTTGACACAGTGGTACATACCTATCATCCCAGCTACTTGGATGGCTGAGGTAGGAGAATCAAAAGCTCAAAGTCAGCCCAGAAAACCTGGCAATACCCTATCTCAGAATAAACAAAAACAGTTGGGTTTGTAGCTCAATGCTTAGTTCAATCCCCTGCTAAAAACAAACAAATACAACATTTTTTAAGATACTAAAAACTTTCACCAATCTTAGAGCAACAACAACAAAAAATCATTTTCAAAAATAGGCCCATGTGGTTCAGAAAAAGGTCAAGTTGCTATCTCTCCTGATCCTTAACAGGAAAAGCAGATCACTGCTGAAAGAATGCCTCTTTCCAGCTCATGCTTCCAGCAGTCCTAGATGAGCCAGCAGTTAAGAAGTGTCTCAGCACAGGCTAAAAGAGAAAACTAGCAACATAGCCTCAAGCACTGAAAACTCTGATGCAGATAAACTGGTTAAAAAATAAAAAATCACAGCTGTAATTAAATTAAATCTAGGCTGGGTGTGATGACACACCTATTATCTCAGCACTCAGGAGGCTGAGGCAGAAGGATCCCAGAGAATTGAAGGCCAGTCTGTGCTACACAGTGAGTTCAAGGTCAGCCTGAATTACACAGCAAGACCTTGTCTCAAAAATACAGATCATCTAACTAGACTAGATGAACCTGCCAAACTTCACTCTACGTAGTTTCAATCACAGAATAGAACATGTTTTGTCTTAAATGGAACAACATAAAATTCAACTCATAAAATATGAGCATCCATTTTTAAAAGTAAGCTTCACTGAGAAGAAACTTCATATACACCTGTGAATGTTTTCATGCGCTTGTATTGCTTTATTAAAGACCACCATTCAAAAGGAAAAGAGTCATGGCCCCTCCCCATATGATTACGGCATAGAAGGCTGCCTTGGTCATGTTTCACATTCCTCCTCCACTTAAAGATCTCACTTCTCCTCCCTTCCATTCACTCCGGGAGTTCAGACAGTGATTCACAGCAATTGGTATAATGGGTAGACCCAAGGCTCAGGCTGCCAATGACAGTGCTGCATTCTCCTAGCTATGGCTACAGCTTCAGGCACAGGACCAAGCCAGGTCAATCAGTCTCTCCTAGTTGGCAAGTAGGAGAATCCATGCATTTCCAGTCTGAACTCCCTCCACTTGCAAATGTCAAAGCCCAGACACACACAATTCTGAATAAGGAAACTTCAGGCTCTGAAGCAGCCTCCCTTTCTTTTCCTTCTACTACAATCCTTTTCTTTTCTTTCCTTTCTATCATTTTTTTTTCTTTCCATACCCAACTCCTTTTAGGTAGCAAACTACTTAAAATTAACCAATGAGTTTTTCTAGTCAAAGATTCCTGATATATGATGTTATCCTAAAGAGAAGAGCTACTGTAAGAACTAAGCTCAACCTCCAGGTAACTACTGTGATTAAATTTCTTGATATCTGGATATTCAAGTTCAGATTATTTTAGTGGCCACAAACAGATCTCAAACCCACACCCTACACAGATGCACAGAATGCTGTACACTGACTATCTCTAGGACCATGTTTTGCATGAAGTCAACATTTTATACGTATGTGAAAGGAAATAACACCACTGAAACTCTAGGACATTTGAAAGTAAGTTCAAAATCTCTTCCTTCCTGTTTCCCCTCAGCTAGAGATCTGTACTGGTTTAACAAAGGTCAAAAAGGCTGCATCCACATTTGGAAAATAATGTTTCTGATCAAATCATGATTACATGCCAGGTGTGGTGGTGCACCCCTGTAATCCCAGCACTTGAGAGGCTGAGGCAGGAGGATTGTTTTCAGTTTGAGACCAGCCTGGGCTACAAAGTGGGCTCAAGGCAGCCTGAACTGGGCAGCAAGACTCTGTCTCTCAAGATGAAAAAAAAAATCATGACTACAGAATTAGATTAAATGTGTAAACCATTGTCGTTTCTTACTCTCCTCTCCTTAATTCTTTATGTTCTTACATAGAGAAAACAACAAATTCACATCTTCCTCAGCAAATAGTTAAGAAATACAAGACAAGACTAATCCTTAACAGAAATGGTTTGGACCAGAAGTATTGTAGTTTTTGGAGATCTTTGCGAGTGTGTAACATGTGCACAGAATTTCAGTGAATTAAACAGAATTTAAGAAATTAAAGGGCAACTAGCATTCATTATTATTTGAGGAGTTCATAACAAGAAAAATACAAATTAGGGCTGGGGATGTAGCTCAGTGGTAGAGTGTTCCCTAGCATGTATAAAGCCCTGAGTTCAATCTCCAGCACTGATGGAAAATTAAAACAAATTAAACTGGCTAAGATTTCTTTGAAAGGTTATGTCCAGTACTGACAAGGAAAGAGGAAATAGGTATATCTCATATTGCAAAAGAAACACTTTGGATAGCAGCATGTTGTCAAGGCTTCGGAACCACATCTTTTGGTCCAAAAATTTCATGTCTTTATTAAAGCACAGAGTCAGTAAGTGACTGCTTAAGTAGACAGTATTCACAAAAGGTTGCAATGTATATTCATTAGATAATGAGTGAAAAATACACGGTACAAACCTGTATGGATCTGAGGTTACAAACTGGCAAGCCAACAAAGATAAAATTCAACCTCAAGAGACTAAGTGCTGAGGGCACAGCTCCACACAGAGCTCCTGTGAGCACACACAGGGCGCAAGGTTCAATTCCCCATACAAGCAAGAAAACAGAAGGAAAAAACAAAAACAAAAAGGAACTTGCACGTTAAATCCACATTTCCAGGTACAGTGCGCAGTCCCCAAATGACCTTTGCACCTCCCAGACCAAACAGCCGCACAGGAGCCACCTGCCGGCTCATGTGAGCATGGTGGCCCTTGCAGAGGACAAGCACTCATTGCCACTGGTGGGGAGATTCTCCGTAGGCTTTCTATTTACCTACCTACGTGCTCAAAAGCTTTTCTTTAATAAATATGTATTGTTTTTGTAGTAAGAAAATATGTTATTTAACTTATCACATCATAATCATAACATTACTTTTTCTAAAGGAATTAAAATAATTACAGATAATAGATAATGACTGTACTATAAAATTAACTGAACTAAGTAGTACAGTAATATATAACAATACAATTACAGGATTTCCCTCCCTTTGATACTAACTGAAACTCCAAAGTGGACAGCTAGCTACAGTATTTTACAAGTCTGTCTTCAAAGAAAAGGACACTAAGCTCTTAAAACAGCTATTTGAAGGATTCCCTTCTATACATTTAAAGTTCCTTCCACCAAGAAAAGCAAGCAAAAATTTCTCCTGTGGGAAACCTATGTTCATAACCTCACCTGTGTGTGTATAAAGTTAAATTAGTTCTTGATCTTTATCTAATTCTGCTGTTTTATCTGATCAATAATAATATTACAGGTGCTTCCAAACTGACAATGGGGTTATTTCCCAATAAAGCCATCAGAAATTCAAAACACGGTAGGGAGAAAGTGCGTGGCTGCCACTACCCATCATTTTGAGACACGATCTCACCACACATTACTAACCCACGAAAAAAACAAAAGTACAATTGAAGCCCACCTCCTTCCCTCCATTTCTCCCTCCCCACCCCTCCTTCTCTCTTTGCAGTACCGGAGACTGAACACAGAGCCTTCATTCTGGGCCACATCCTCAGTTTTTATTAACTTTTGGGACAGGGTCTCCCTGAGTCACTCAACTGCCCAGGCTGAGTTGTGACTTGTAATCCTTTTGCATCAGCCTCTCAGAGGGCTGGGATGACAGGCATGTGCCACCACACTCAGAATTTCTTTTTCTTTCTTTAGTTTTTTAGGAACCGAGAATGGAATCCAGAGCCTTCCACATGCTACGCAAGCAATCTAGCACAGTCACATCCCAAGTCCTTTCTATTTACAGTTCTGCAACCAGAATGATGGAAAGAATTAAGTTTGCAAACCAAGGTACCACTGTAATTTCTATCTTGCAATGGGTTCTTGCTAAGTGTCCAGGCTGGCTTTTAACTTGCAATTAATTCTCCTGTATCAGCTTCAAGAGTAGCAAGGACCCACCAGGCTTTGTATCACCAACCTAGTTTAAAGTACCATTTTTATTGAATGCACATAGCTTTTGCACCATTGCAAAGTGAAAAAAACAGTAAGTTGAACCATGTTAAATCAGGGTTTTATGGGGTTCTCTCAGGAAGCTTCCAAAAGGAAATAAGACTCAGAACAATACAGAGGGCACTCCCTCCTGCAGCGGACATCCTAGTAGCCCACCTGCTAGGTTTCTTCATCCTCAATTTCTCTTTCTACCGCCACCCCCATGCTGCAGATTGAACCCAGGGCCTTCGTGCTGAGCTACATCCCTAGCTCTATTTTCATGTTTTTTCTTTTGACACAGGGTCTCGCTAAGTTCCCCAGCTTGCCTGGAACTTGGGCTCCTCCTGCCTTAGCGTCCCAAGTAGCTAGGATTGCAGGTGTGCACCACCACAATGATCTAGCAATTGATTTTTATAACCAATGGATCCCCAATGAGCAGATTCTCCTTATAGACTATGCACAGGAATTGTGTTTACACATTGGCTTATAATGCAACATATTACCCACATAAGAACAATAAAACTGCTGAGGAAATTTGTCTTAGAGAGAAGTAATTAGCCCTGTCACACAGACAGATGAATGTATACACACACACACACACACAGGAACAAACTGCATGGCTACAATGGTATCTCGTTTCACTGTTTTTACTGTAAGAGCCAGTGTCCTCCTTAACTACACAGTGAAAGCACAGTATTACAAGGCGGTTACCTGGCTATTTCTACAAACTATATCCATGTCTTGCAAATGCATGTCACCAGACACCAGAAGGTCTCGCAGACAAAATACAAGGAGAAAAAAAAAAATCAAATGCTCTCCACAGCAATCCAGGATCAAAAGCACAGGCCTCTTCTGTCAAGAAGAGGACATTTAATTTTAACCATCAAGGACATAACTTTGGCCAACAGCTATGACCTCGCTATTTTCTCATTCACATTCATTTGAATCCAACACTGTCTCATCTCTTAGTTCAACTCCTGGCTCTAGCACTCAGTGAAGAGAGACATGTACTCAGCACCATCCTGTGTGCCCTGAGCGTGTGCGCGCGCGCACACACACACACACACACACACACACAGAAGAGGTGTGGGTGGCCGCGCTCCAAGTTGAGCCATGGTAGTCTAGCTCAGCTGGCAGACCAACTCAGGCCATGGGAAGCCACTACAGTTTCACCGATGTTCTCTCGGGGTGTTAAGACAGTTAGGCAGAGAGAAAAAAGAATTCAGATGTGTTACGTGTATGTACCAACTCCCCACGATGAATGTAATCATTATACACTGCAAACGCTTACTAATAGAAAATATAACAACTTAAAAGAGAATAAGGCAAGCTACCAATCACTAATTCTACTAGAAAAAGGTCAAAAGGGATGAACGTTTGATCCACAACTTAACTTGTTTGAAATTCACTTTGTTAAGGGGCTACAAACTTTAGCTTCAATGATATTGTATACTAATATATTTATTTTTGAGACAGTCTTGCTATGTAGTCCAGAATGGCCTTCATTACATAGCCCAAGCAAGCCTAGAATCCTCCTGCCTCAGCCTCCTGAAAACTGGGATACAGGTATACACTACCTCTCCCAGCCACTTATTTATTTATAATTTATTTATTTTGAGGCAGGGTCTCTGGCTATACAGTTCAGGCTGGCCTTGATCACACTTTGTAACCCAGGTTCGCGTCAAACTTACAATAATCCTCCTGCCTCAGCCTCCCCAGTGCTAGGATTATGGGCATGCACCACTACACACACTCTGGCCACACTTATTATTAGGTTTTTTTATTCATTTTTAAGCACTCATAGTGGAGCTGTGACAGCTCTCTCTCTACACTGAGGCCTTTGCATTACTGAACTCCTTCAGGCCCCTTCAAATCACGCAAACTCACTGACAGCGTCTAAAAGACTCCTAGCTATTTCCCTCATCACACTTCTGGAGTTTTGTGTTCCCAAAGTACACACCACAACTAATTGTAGGTATTTTCAATTTTTACTAATCTCCATCACTCTCCTCCTGTTTCTCATGCAACACAACATGAGGAAAACCATTACAGAGTAAAATATAACAAGACTGCTTGGAGGGATGAATGTCAGTTTATGAGGCACATTTGTGAATCAAATTCTATGAGCAACTTTTTGATGAGAAGGATACAAATATGTGCCCCACCTAACTAACATATGCATTAACACATGTCCAGGAACTCCACAACAGAAATTAGGTATGTGAAAATTACCCCCAACACACACACAACATGTCTGGGGAACAGGTTAAGAGTTTTTTGGACTCTTGTCAAAAATCAGTGCAGCCACTTGCTGGCCAAATTAGTTAACTGGTACTACAGTTTCCTAGGCATATTCTTCTGTAAAATGAGAGACACTGTGAAGGTTAAGTGACTTAATGTATATAAATACTGCAAAGGGACCTGATAGATACTAGGTATTGGTAATAGAGCTACTTTGTGATTTTCCATAACCCACTACTAACAGGCATTACTACTACTAACCCACTACTAACTATTCCTTAAAGAAAAAACTCAATGAATGTCACTGGTTAAGTCATTCTAAAAAGAGGGTCATAGAGGAGGGTACAGACTAAAACATTCTGGGACCACAATAAGTATAAACTACTACAACCTTTCAAAATGGCATGCTCGAAATATGTATCAAGATCTTTCAAGTTTAGCATATCCTTTGATTCCTGCAATTCTCCCTCTACAAATCCATCTGAAAAATGAAACCCCACAGGTGTATAGAGATGTATATAGGCTAGTCACTTCAGGGTTACTGGTAACAGTAGAGAGAAAAAAGAAACTAATGAGTAGCAAAATTAATTTGGTTAAACTATCAGAGATCCACAAATTGGGATATTATTCAGTTACTAAAATTGTGTAACTGACAATACAGACATCCAACATTCATAACATGGTAGCCCCCTCCTCCAAAATCAGGCTAGAAAAATCACCATATATAAACAACAAGATTCATTCTTATCACCAAAAATTGTACATGAATAGCCACATGCACAAACAAAAGGATCTTAAAAGCCTGTACTCAAGCAATAAAATTCTGAGTATTTTATAGTTTCCTACTATTTTCCTATATTTCAGTTTTTCCATGTACACTATATTTTTAAATAAAAAGAGTATCAACCAGATGCGGTGGCACAGACCTATAACCCCCAGCACTCTGGGAGGCTGAAACAAAAAGATCAAAAGTTGGAGCCTACTCTAGACAACTTACAGAGAACCTGCCTTAAAATTACAAAAAATAAAAATAAAAAGGGAACTGGGTATCCTGATACACACCTGAAATCCTACTACTCTGGGAGGCCAAGGCAGGAAGATGTAGATTTGAGCCCACTATAGACAATTTAGCAACTCAGTAATATCTTACATCAAAGTAAAAAGAGTTGAGGATACAGCTCAGTGCAGAAGCCCTATCACTAAACAATAAAGTTAAACTGAAAATGACCAATAAAATTTAACTTTATTTTTTAAATCTTATATTTACATAATTATTTCATAGCCTAAGTGCTTTTAATGTTTAAACGAATTATTCAAATTGTTAAGGTATATGATTTAGTACCAAGAAATTAGCAAAAGACTTTTTTTAAATCAATAGATTTTTACTTACTGCCATAAAAAAATTAAAAGAGTTAGCTTTTGAATTTCACAAACTTTTCTACACCCAATTCTTTCAAATCAACAGTAACCACAATTTATTAACAGGGTATTCCAAAGCTTGAGTAAGCACTTTTAAGTATTCAAACTTTATTACTATTCTTTCCATTTTCCGCTGATAAAATTGAGGCACTAAAAGTTTCACTGACAAGATCAAAGTCACTAAATCCAATATTCTCCAGAGTTTGTGCTTTTAACCATCCAATCCTCAACAGTTTAATCTGTTATTTACAGGATCCAATGGTAGACTCTGAAAAAGGGGAGTAACACTTTATTAGCATGAAAAGTGAAATTAGAAAGCATACCAACTGTGTATTTCCTGGGAACATTTTTATAGTATGATGTTGGTGTTATCAGAGTTTATAAGATGGCATTCAACGCAATGATAAATTATGTATCATTACACCGTGACTTAAGTTTATCTTTTGAGTCTATAAGCACGTTTTGCGAGCAGCTTTCTTTCCAAGCTTATCACCTTGAGTATCGAAGTCAACGAAAGAGTATCTCCTTTCAACACTAACCAAACTTCGAGAAATTACTAAGATATAGTGCTTGTTGCCCTTGATTTATAAAATTAGTGACAACTTCATGATGTGATTAATTTGACAATAAAGGCTTTAAAAATTGGCCTTACTACCATGTAGTTCACTCATCACTCAACAAATATTTAATTTGGTTTCTGTAGGCACTAGGGGTGCGATAGTGAGCAGAAGTCTCTGCCATTATTAAGCGTAATTCACATGTACAACTACATATGTTAAGGTCATAGCCAAGAAGTTTTTATTAGCGGCCTAAGGTACTAAACTTACTCTGCCACTTGAGAAACTTGCTATCCACTTGAAGAAATAGTCTTACGGGTTATTGAGTAGGAAAAAAGCACGGATGCAGTTTATTCTCAAACTTCACTGCTTGGGAGGAATTCCCGCAAAACTTTTTATAAGTACCAATTCCAAATCTCCTCCTCCAATTGTCTGATTCTGAAGTGAGGCAAAGGAAACTTACTTTTTTCCAGTACTGAGGATTGAAGCTAGGAGCATTCTACCACTTAGCTGAGTCTCCAGTCATTTTTAGTATTACTTTATTTTTTATTTTGAAAGTCTTGCTAAATGGCCCAAGCAGGACTTGAATCTGTGTTCCTGAACCTCCCAAGAGCTAGATTTTAGGTATGAATCACTATGCCTGGCTAAAAACCTGTTTTTTTAACATGAGTCTCAATCGAGGTTGATTTAAACAATCTGAAACCCAGACTGAGAAATCCAACCTGTAAGTGGAGCCATTCAGGAGAGTGATCATCCAAAAATGTAAACCTGGCACATCCTTTAATCTCAGTTACTGTACTGGGGAGGCTGAGGTAGAATGAAAGATGGAACCCAGCCAGGGCAATTTACTGAGACCCTGCCTTAAAATAAAAAAAGAGCTGGATGTGGTGGCATACACCTGTAACCCCAGCACTGTGGGAGCAACGAAGCAACTTAGCGAGACCCAGTCTCAAAATTTAAAAAATAAAAACAGCTGTAGATACAGCTCAGTGAAAAGATCTGGATGCTATCTCCAGAATGAAGGAATGAATGAAAAAATGAAAGAAAGAGAACAAAAAAAATTCCAACAAAAAGGCAGACAAGCAGGCTGGAAAGCAACCTTGGGTTTGACTCCCACTACTGCCAAAAACCAAATAAACAAACAAAAAAATCATCTAGTTGTCTGACTCTTAACCTTAATTTCTAACCTCAGGTAATGCTAGTGTAAGAGATCAGAGTTCCAGACTTTGAGAAAACCAATCAGAAAGGAGGGCCATTCAGGAGGGAACATCATTCACAAGAGACCAGTTCTGTGGCAGTGACTTGTAAACTGAGTGATATAAACCCACAATCAATTAATGAATTCTCTACAATTCACAAGTTCAGTAAATTAAAAGATTAGTATGATGAGGCTGGGGGTGTAGGTCAGTGGTATAGCATGTGCTTATCATCTCCACCCTGAGCCAATCCTTCACACTACCTAAAAAACCAACATGAGTATGAGTAGAGGAATTTCCTGGTACCTTTCCCTTAATCTCTAACAAGAGCTGGGTGGGTGTGTCTCAATCTAGGCATCTGGGGACACGATAAAACTAGGCAGAATTTTACAGTCAAGATTGGAGACGAGAATTAAGAAAAAAGAAATGGCTAGTCCCCTGCAAAAAAGAAAAATAAAGTGCTGAGGTAGATTTCATAAAACTAGATACCACTCATTTTATGCCCTATTTCACAATGCTTAGTATCTGAACAATCCAGAGTTCCAAAGTACATTAAAAATTTGTTCCTCTCTTGCTCTGGCAGAATAATGATGGCATTTTGTGAAGCGTATGCTAATCAGTTTCAACAGATACATTCTTAGATAAAGAAATACCAACCTTAATGTACTATCAGAAAACAACCTTACTAGGTTAAAGGTATTTAAAATATCTTTAAGCCCATCACCAAATCAAACGTCTCATTTCTTAATTTAGATCATTTAAAACTTCCCAGTGTCTCTGCAAACCCAAGCATTGTCATTTTTTTAAAAAAATGTTTTTACTTATGAACAACCTCCCATGGAAACAATATAAATGCTTTAACCAGAAAAAACAAAAACAAAAAACACTGTTTTGTTCAAAGACATAGACAAATCGAAGTGATAACTAATAAGGAGTATTAAGCTTCTGTACACTCAAGCTTAAAGTCATCTAAAAATAAAGGAATCCCAACAAACACATTCCTCCTATTTAGGGGTTTAGAGTGGAACCCAGCAAACCAGCTGGTCTGCTGGCTCCTGGCCCTGGTTCCTGCCCTCACATCCTGTCCACTACATAATCCACGAGCTAACTCTCTGAGCCTTTCTCTTCATCTGTTCAACGGGATTAGTAAATCTGCCTCCGCTGACTGATTTGAGATTTTTCCAGATGCATTAGTTCGTATGGCATTTGCTTTTAGTATCTATACATTTCCTTGGGCTTCTTTTTATTATCTGCATATTTTTGACCACCGAAATAACAAAAGAAGGATGAGCACAGCAAAGCACAAAGAAGCCACATCTGGCTGGAGTCTCCATCTATCTAAACGTTCGGGCTGGTTGTTTTCTAAACAGCCTCGACGATGATGGCAAAGTTCGACAGGAAACTTTCATATTCAAGAAGTTATCAAAAATCTCCATAGCCTCCAACTCAATCAAGAAGCCGCTCAAGTGCTTCTTCAAAAGCAAAGCCTTGAGTCTGAATCACAACAAAAGACTACCCAAAGGAAATGTAATCTACGAAACTGTCTCCTGATCCAAAAGCAAACAGAACTGAAGGAAGGTGCAGCCTATTCCTCGTTGGTTTCCTTTTTTCTCGGAATTCGGATTACATTTCCTCACACAAACCAGAAGACACTGCAATTGTGCCTTGGGTCCAGACCAGAAACCCGAGTCCGTGCGTAAAGGAAAGACGAAGCGGGGACCCGGGAGACGCGCTCACCCTGCACCGGGAGCCTCTTTCTGTTCAGTACCAACCAAGGCGGCCCCGGCAGCACTGCGCAGGGCCACTCGGCATTGACCGTCCTTCACTGACAGGATGGTGCAGGCGCCCGGGAGACAAGAGAAGGGGATGAGCCAGGGACTCGAGGCCGGGGACGGGCGGGTGCGCGGCGCTGCTCCCCGCGGGCTGGGACTCCGGAGAGGCTGGCGAGGAGCGAGGCTGGGCCGGCCCGCCACCCTCTGGCGACCGAGGGCAGCGAGGTCAGCCGCGGAGGGACCGCCCGCCCCTGTGCCTCTCTCTGCCGGTCAGAGCTGCGGACGCCCCTTCGACCCCAAGCGCGTCCCGCGGCCACCACCCCCACGGCCAGCCGAGGCGCCCCGGCCTCGGACGCCGGTCAACGGCCCCCTGCCTCCGCCCCCGGGAAGACGCGAAGACTAGGCGGAGGGCGGCCGATGCCCTGCCTCCCGAGCGCGCCGCGCAGGCTGAAGGGCGGCCGGGGGGACGCGCGCCTGGAGCGGCCATCGCGCCGACCCCCGCGCCGACCCCCGCCCCCGCGCGCCTCCAGTTGTCCAGGCCGCCGCCGCAGTCAGCCCGCTCCTCACCTCATCTCCGCGCGGGACCGCGCTGCCGCCCCAAGCATAAATCAGTGCCGTTCACACGCCGCGGGGAGGGACGCAGGAGCCGCAGCCCCGCACACCATCCCCGCCGGCCCGCCTCTCCGCCCGTTCCCGAGCCCGCTAGGGATTCTCCCTCGCGAGCCGCCGTACTACGGAGCAACCAAGCTGTGCTCCCACCCCTCGATCCTTCACTCTTCTCTACCTCCTTCCCTCCCTCCCTCGCTCCCTCTCTCCCGCCTACCTCCCCATCTCTCTGCGGCCACCCCTGCCCCGACCACCCCTCCTTCTCCGCCCATAGACGGGTGGGGACAACCGTCTACCAATCGTAAGAAATAAACCACGCCTCCTCCCCGCCCCTTACCGCTAGCCCCGCCCCCGAGGGAAAAATGAAAGGCGGAGAGCCGAAAAAAATGGAGTAATGCGGAGCGACAGCCAGAACAACCAATCAGCACGCTCGAAGAAGACGTCCTTTCCCGCCCCTTATATCTCTTTCCCAAAAAAGCTTAATCACACACTTCTTAGTCTGAGGCTTTTCGAGATTTTAGATCCATAATTTGGTACATCTGTTCGTTTCCGTACGCGAGAGTTGCTAGGATGTGTTCAACTAGATTGCGGAAGATTTAAAAGCAGAGAATAACGTGGAGATGAAAAGGAAGGCGAGGCACTGCCCCGAGGAACGTGTTCTAGGTCCTTTTGGACTAAGGAAGGTGGGGCCTTTAACTCAAATTAGCATAAAACGGAACTTATCTGGGCGTTTCCAACCAGGTTCGTTCCTTGGTAGCCTTTGGGCGGTACCGTGTCGTTCCCCCCACCCCGGGCCGAGCATGCCGGGAGATGTAGTTCTGAGTTCGGTTGCCATGGCGTCTCCTACAGCCTTAGCGAGTCCTGACCTGCCCAGCAGGAATGACGAGCGACCTGACCAATGGGAGCACCGGTTGGGGTGGAGGGGGTGGGTTCTCTGCAGAAGGACTGGAAGGTGGCGGTGGCGGAGGCGCTGGGCTTGGGTTTGCTCGCAGGCAGGTGAGCCTTGCTAAGCGCGTTGTCTCTGTCGGAAACGGGTCTAAGGGCGAAAGATGGAGAGAGGCCCAGAGGAACTGTGTAATCTTGGGGAGGGGGCAGTTCGTGTCGCACGACAACTCGAGACCCGCTCGGGCTCAGGCCTAGCTTTGCTGAGGCCACCGAGGGGCGGGTGAGGCTGGATTTTGACGGGCAATTTCCTGGTCTATTTTAGCTGTTGATTATCGGTTTTATCTCCGTTTCCGTCTTCTTTCACAATTATAGAGGCAAAGGTCTGACTCCTTAGTTGAATTTTTCCCTCTCAGCTTCTGTTTGTGCCTGTTTTATCTTTCATCATAACTTCTCTGCAATGGTTTTCTCACCCGACGTCTTCCTGTTTTCTGTAAGCAGCTCCCTAAAGCAAGGCTCTTTGCCTTTATGTGGCCGCAGGACTAGATTTAGCCTCATCCTTATGCCTTATACGCTGGAATGTTCTGGAACAGTTGGTAAGGGTCACCTCAGGACCTGCTGAAGTGCAGATCTGATTCTGTAGGTCTGGACCTGAGAATTAGCATTTTACCAAGCCTCTAGGAGCTGCCAGGCCAGGTTTTGACTAACGAATTTCTACATCACCTCTGTACAACAACTTGAGCCACTTAAATACTTTTAAATGTCATTCACAGTTAAAAAATGAAAAGAAACACGTGAAATTTTATATGTTCATTTAACCCAGTGTTTCCAAAATACGGTTTGAACTCAGAGTCTCATATTTTAAAAATTAAATATTGTATACATTTTCCTTTAAACTGTTACAAATCTTTTTTGTTTTGTTTTTTTAATTTCATTTTATTTTTACTTTAATACGTTACCCTCTTTGAAACTTTTTGATACGGGACCTCCAAATGATAGAGGAGACATAAATGTAACTCCCAATATGCCAGATGTCCCATACACTGAGTTCATGTTCCCCAAAGTCGAAGAATGAATTCTAAGGAACTACAGAGGTTAAGAGTAGAACAATTTATTGGGGAAAAGGAATGAAGAATAGGATGGAGGGGTTCCAAATAGGTTGCCAACAAGCCCATTTCTCAAAGGAAGTTTTATAGAACAAAATCAGTAAGTGGGTGCTATGTGCGACAAAATTATGATCAACCAACCAATGTAGTATGTTACCACATGCCTGTAATCCCAGCAATTGGGAGACTGAGGCTGGAGGATTGAAACAAGTCTGAGACCAGCCTGGGCTACGTAGCAAGACCCTGTCTCCAAAAAACAAAACAAAAATAACCAACTAATAAGATTACAAATTAGGGTCAGGCATGGTGGCGCATGCCTGTAATCCCAGCACTCTGTGAGGCAGGAGGATTGTTGAGTTTGAGCCCACATTGGGCTACACTGTGAGTCCAAGACTATCCTGTACTACATAGTAAGTCCCTGTCCCAAAGTAAAGAAAAAAAAGTAAAGATTTCAAGTATAGTCACTTGGGTAATACTGATCCAGTGGGGAAGCATGTCACATAGTGGCTGGGAAAGAATGGCCCACCCTGCCTTTAATGAGATGGTAATGGCTTATTTATATTGGAAATCTCGAAAGGATGGTACCAATCTGAAGTTCCACTTGTCCCTTAGGGAAGTATGTAAACCTGGCCATTGTGACTTTAATCTTCAGACTCTAAACTGCTGTGTTCTCATCTTCACTGACTCCCTGGAGGGCCTAGCCCTGTCTGGCTGCATGTAATATTGATACCTAACTTAGCTGTCTATAATGCTTTATTTCTGTTTTCCAACTCTGATGTGCATTTTACACTTATAGCACACTTGAAGTGCTTAGTAGCCACCTGTAGCTATTGGCTACTGTTACCACAGTTTAGATTCAAATAGTATAATGAACCACTATAAAATTAAAGGTGGTAAAGTATGGCTGCATGTGACCAACTCTCTTAGTTACTTGTCTGCTTTCGGAGACGAAATACCTGATGCCCAAAGTTAAGGAAGGAAAGGTTTATTTAGCTGACAATTTGTAGAGGTTTCAGTCAGTAATCAGCTGGCCCAAGGCAGGTGGCTTGGCAGAAGTGAACAGTTCATGATTGCCAGAAGATAGCAAAACAAACGAGACCTTACCAGCATCTTTCTGCCCCTCTTGTATTGTGTCTAGGCTGCCAGGATTAGGGTGGTGCCAAACCAATCAGTGAACTGATTTAGTAATCGCCTGCCTTTAATCTTAGCACCCTTAATCCTAGTATTGCACCATGAATCAGTCACACACTCGAGATCCAGCCACCTGAAAAAGCCCAAGTATGAATGCATGAGGCTTGAGGGACATTTCACACATGACATAACACCATCCTTTTGCTGCTTTGCTGTATGGCTTCAGAACTATTTTAGAGGCTGTCTTCCTAATTATGCAAATAATAGTAAAAAAACAATATTTATTGAAAGTCAGGTCTTGTAATGAGTGTTTTGCATATATTACTGTAATCCTTGCAGCAGTCCTTCAAAATCTCATGGTGTGAACAGATTCACTTAGGATTTACATACATCAATCACTACAACAGATAATACCTTTTATGACTAATTTCACCTCATTGATGCTTCTCCTCCAGCCTTTGGACAGGATGAGATGTTCAGATTTAAAACAGTTACACGTATAATATCAGGTTGCCTGCCATTTCCTGTGAAATAGTTTGGTAGTATCATATTTCTCCATGATGCTCATTTAAAATCAAAGTTCTGGATTGAAGAAGTGAACTAAAAACCTGAAACAGATATTTAGGGCTCCAGATCAGTCCTGCATCTTGGGCAGTAATACATGTTGATTCATTTTTATGCCTTCGTGAAGAAAGAAAATGGGAGATATTGGGAATTGTTAACATGGTTTATGCAGAGCCAGGCATGGCGGTGTATGCCTGTAATCCCTGCAATCGGGAGGTTGAGGCAGGAGGATTGCCATGAATTTGAGGCCAACCTGGGCTACACAGTGAGTTCAAGGTCAGCCTGAACTGCAGAGCAAGACCCTGTCTCAAAAAACAACCACCAAAAAAAGTGTTTTATGCAGGGTGTAACGGTGCCATGTGCTTGTAAGCCAGCATGCTGGAGGCTGAGGCAGGAAGATCATTGTGAGTTCAGGCAGCCTGGGCTACCCCCATAGTGATTGCAAGGCTAGCCTGAATCACCTAGGAAGACCTTGTCTCAAAGAAACTGGAGGAAAAAAAAAAACAAAACTTTATTGTGGCATCAGTGTTTGTAATGAACTTTTCTTTTTTTAAGTTGCTGAATATGAATGTTTCTTTGTCCTTATAAAGTTCTGTAGACTCTTTCAAAAACAATTTTCTTGCCTTTCTGTTTGTAGTCCCATTAAATATTACTGTACTAAGCTAAGGAGCTCTGAGTACAGGAGCAAGAATACACACTCACAAGTAGTAAAATGCGGGTTTTTGCAAAGGAATTTCTTTAGTATTTATACTATTCATGTTATGAGATTTTGAGTTTTTTAGTAAATATTTAATGAAAATGAAGTTCATATTTTGCATTTCAAACAGAAAGTGTTTTCTTCAAGACCTTAACGTCAGTTGGAAAACTACAATAGCAGTCACATTATAATAGTAGTAGGTGGAGATTTCCTGTTGGGTGAGAGGGAGACTGGGATGAACAGTCAGGGAGGACCCTTCAGCTGCCTGCTTCCCCTATTACCATCCTGCCCATGTTGTCACAGTGTCACCTGATGAAGTCACTGTGAAGGAGAGATTATTCACCACACCGTGGATGCTTTGCCCTGTAGCAGAGTGTGGAAAAATATGCTAACTCAGAAATTTAAGTGCAAGTTTAAGTTTCTTTTGCTCAGGGTCATACCATATCAAATGGCCATATATTAAATACTAACTGGACCAGAGGTTCCTCCCTCTAACCTGTGGGTTTTGGCAGCACAGTGCCTCGGTAAGAAATCCTAGACTCATAAATGAGAATTGTTTGGTATGGATTCTGTAAATCAAGGGGTAATATAAGTAAAACTCCCTCGGGATGTAGGGGAAATATTCAAACATTCCTTTTTTTTTTGTACCAGGGATTGAACTCACAACCTTGCGCTTGCCAGGCAGGCACTTAGGCCACTGAGCTAAATCCCCATCCTTCAAACACTCCTTTTAAGAGTCAAAAAGATCCTAGGACAAGGTGTGATGTTGCACACCTGTAATCCCAACACTGGGGAGGCTGAGGCAAGAGGATTGACATGCGTTCCAGGCCAAACTGGGCTACAAAATGAACTGAAGTTTAACCTGAACTATATAATGAGACCCTGTGTCAAACCACACCCCCCAAAAAGAGAGAAAAATCAAAAAGATCTTATTGGGAGCTTCTCTGCCCCAAACACACATGATTAGAAGCCACTTATTGAATAGTTAACACTTAGCATCTCTAAGTAGGTATCTTTTTTTTTTCTGCCTAAAGTTTATATCAAAAAGAAAAAGTTTTCTTTTTTTGCTTTTCTTCTATCTTTAATTCTTACCTTGCACAAAATGTGGAGAGTATACCCCACATGTATAAATAAATATGGTCTTGTTGGTATTCACAAAATACTGTAGATCGTCATAATCAGAAGACACTTTAACAGTCATTTGATTCCTCTGTCTCACTTAATATTTGAATGCCCTTTATGAGTCCCTTATAACTGTATATCCAGTCTCTGTTTAAACCCTTCTTGTGGTAGAACTATACAATTATATCAGTATAAAGGTTTCGCTGGGCATGGTGGCACATACCTGTAATCCCAGCACTCAGGAGGCTGAAGCAAGTTCAAGGCCAACCTGGGCTGCAAAGTAAGTTTACGTTCAGCCTGTACTAAAGAAAAAAACACACACACACACACACAAAAAAAAACATTTCTTAAAGCACATATTCCTTGCTAGATTTACTTTCTGCAATACAGCCAAGTGTAAGCCACTGTCACAGCATCTGCAGTACCTGTCTTGTAACAGGGACAGAACAGTGCAGCTGTTCGCACCAGAACACTGACCCGTGACTTATTCAGGGCATCCCTACAATATACAGATTTCTATAGACTGTTGCCTGTACAGTGCGGAGAGGTGTTCTGTCACCACTAAGACCAGGTGTCCACTGTCCTCTGTGGTGTTTGTTTTTTGAGACAGGGTCTCTTTGTGTAGTTTAGGCTGGGCTTGAACTTGTTATATAGCCCAGGCTGACCTTGAACTTGCAGGATCCTTCTGCCTCAGCCTCCCAAGTGCTGGAATTACAAGCATGTACCACCACAACAAGCTCCCCTTCCCTCTTGAAGCACAGCTGGCCTGTTCTGTCTGGTTAGCAATGCTATCCTCCATAGCCTGCAAAATACAGTATTTGAACCAAATCACCAGCTAGTTACTTTGATTATGCTTGTGGTTGTAAGTTGATTGGTTGGTTGGTTGGTTGGTTGGTTGGTATGAGATAGTGTTTCGCTATGTTATTTAGACTGGCCTTGAACTCAGTGGTAATCCTCCTGCCTCAGCCTCCCCAGGTACTAGGATTAAAAGTGTAAGCCACCACACCCAGTTTCACTGACCATTTTTTTAAAACCAAGTACTGCAGCTAGGCATGTGGTTAAACATCTTTCTCTGAAGTGAAGATAAGTATGGAGGGTCTCACACATTAGTAAGAACATTGTTAATTAAGCCAGGCATGATGATACACACCTAGGATTTAGGAAACTGAGGCAGGAGGATCTCAAGTTTGAGACCAGCCTGGTCTATATAATGAGACACTATCTCAAAAAAATAAAATAAAAACAATCTTAATATTAAATCACCTCTTCCCAACAGATCAAAACATTTCCCCCTAATAATCTAACTAGTATTATAATGCTGGGCACAGGTCCTACAGATAAGAAATAGGACTTTGGATACCAAGACAGTTTAAGGGAACTTGGTTTAGTGACAAAGTTGAGCATATGGAGCCACTTTTCAACTTTGGACTTTTCCGGAGCTTAGCTGTTTAACAGTGTATCTTTGCTTTTCTTAAAAATGAAGGTAGGGCCAGGGATATAGCTCAGCAGCACAAGCACCTGCCTGGCAAGCATAAGGTCCTAAGTTCAATTCCCAGTACCAAGGGAAAAAAAGGAAGGTAAGTTAGAGACAGCACTGAACTCTGAGTCTGAAGTAGTCATGCATGGTATTGCCAAGTTTGTGTCACAGGCTAATGAAGAAGAGGAATTAAATAACTTTGAGGAATTAAATTGGCCAAGAGGAGAAAGGGAGATGAAGCTCCAGGCCTCAGACGTCACCCATACTGAGGTGTTGATCCCTAAAACGAGCAGGCCAGACAGGACACAAAGGAAAAGAATCAGCCACTAACTTCAGGTGGTAATAGTTATGGTTACACAGTTATGACTGAACCTAAGAAGTCCTCTGATGGCTGAGGATTACAGCTAAATCTTGTTTGTGGGGAAGATCAATCCAGTTTTACATCTGTTGATTTTGAGGCTGATCTGATACTCGGGACACTTTGGGCCTGAAAGGGTGGATAACGATCTGTGGAGGTTTGGTTTCCAATTACTAATAGATGAGCTTCTCAGGGTATTGAGTATAGCAGGAAAAGGGCCAGCAGAGTTCATGTTGCTGTTGTAAAAGAGATGAGACCATTTGAAATTACTTCCCCTTGATTTTTTAGGAATCCCTATGCAGATCATGCCTTTGCTAACCAGTTTCATGAGAAGCAGGGGCCGGGGTTGTAGCTCAGCAGCATGGCACCTGCATGGCAAGTGCAAGGTCCCGAGCTCAATTACCAATACCAAAAAAAAAAGCTACTGGTGGGTAGTAACCCCTACCTAATTACAAAGCAG
Organism: Hydrochoerus hydrochaeris; assembly: GCA_004027455.1. Taxonomy (NCBI): domain Eukaryota; kingdom Metazoa; phylum Chordata; class Mammalia; order Rodentia; family Hydrochaeridae; genus Hydrochoerus; species Hydrochoerus hydrochaeris. The sequence goes on from PVLA01001185.1 coordinate 251,595, forward strand.
AGTGTGTAATGGCTTTTAAAAAAAATTACATGACTCTTTGAAATGTCATTACAAATATACTTAATTTTATTTTACAAGGTATGCAGTTGTTTCCTATATGAAAGTATCCTTATATCTGGTAAAAAAAAATTTTTTTATTGAATAATAGACCGGTGTTCCATTTAATCTGGACCATGGCCTAGAAATTATATGGTCCTTGAATATCACCCATTCCACCTTTTTCTTTGTGTGTTGAGAGATGGGGGGTGGAGGAATTGGAACTAGGGCCTTCCCACTGAGCTACATCCCCAACCCTTTTATTTTGAGACCAGGCCTGAGTTGTCCAGAATGGGTTTAAACTTGCAGTCCTCCTGCTTCAGCCTCTCAGGGTACAGTAGTTTGATGTGCACTGCCACACCCAGCTACCATTTTCTTGGTACTAGGAAGTTGGTATTCCTTTTGGGTAGCCACAAGAACAAATCAATATTGCATCATTGTTTTTCTAGCCTCTTTTGTGAAAACACCTCTTTTCTTACTTTGTAAACTTTTAGAATATTCTACACATTTCTTAATTGGACCAACCAGACCAGCTTGACCATTGGAGAAACTGTTTAGCATGATTTGACAAAAAAATACAGGTGTTCCTGGGCATTGTGGCACATGTCTGTAATCCCAGCCCTCAGGAGGCTGAGGCACGAGCATCACTGATTCAGAGGTCAGCCTGGGTTACAAAGTGAATCCAAGGCCAGCCTGAACTACATAGTGAAACCTTGTCTCAAAAAGACAAAAGTGTGTGTGTGTGTGTGTGTGTGTGTGTGTGTGTGTATTATTATTACATGTATAATATTTTCCTCTGGGGACAGGGATATAAGCAAACATCTCGCCTTCCACGTTTTTGGAGTAGGATGAGGCCCGTGCAACTGCTCATCTGGGCCACCTGCCCTAAGTTTTAAGACTCAGCAAACACAGTGACATCCAAAATACAAAGAGTGGTGCTTTGAAATCAAGATTTGACACATAGTTTATTCCTTCTGGAAAAGACAACCTTACTAGCTCTAGACTAAATAGGAGCAAAGATTTATTTATCTAATGATAAAGGGTGTTGATTCAACCAAGCAATAGTTTGGAAAGCCACCTAGTTAGTAAGTAAATAAAACATGGTTTTATTTGTCAGCATGGAACAAAATCTAGAAGCCTGGAACAGATGGGGTAGATTGACTGTCACTGGGGGTGATTCAAGGCAGCACTTGAGCTTTACTTGCTTGGCAGAATCTATAGAGTTGGTACAGCATACTTGGGAAACAGGCCGTGTGCGGAAGGCCTTGAGCTGGGGTGTCACACTCCGACGAGGACAGAGTTGTGGACATAGTTAAGGATTGGGAGAGTAGGTGTGCATTTTAGAGAGCCTTGAAGCCAGGCAGAAGAGGTAGGAGGTATATGCTGTCTGTGCTTATTTTCTTCCTCCCCAAGGCCCTAGCAAACACTGACACAGAGACCTGTCACCAGAGGGGCAGAAGATAAGATATAGTCATTTAATCATGCTCATCTTTTTGTTTGTTTATTGTCAGTACTGGGAATTGAACAAGGCCTTCTCAGCTACATCCCCAGCCCTGTTTTATTTTATTTTATTATTTGTTTTACTTTGAGGGGTTTTGTTTTGTTTTGAGACAGTCTTACCTATGTAGTGCAGGTTGACCTTGAACTCATTTGTGTAGCCCAGGTTGACCTCGAACTCATAGCAGTCCTCCTGCCTCAGTGTCCCAAGTGCTGGGATTACAGGAGTGAACCACAACAACCAATTTACTATTTTTTGAGACAGGGTCTCCTTACATCACTAAACTGACTAGGCAGGGCTTGAACTTGTGAACCCCCTGTTGGGATTACACACATGTACTGACCTTGAACTTACTAAGTAGCCCAGGCTGGCCTCAGATTTGTGGTAACCCCCCTGAGTCCTAGGATCACAGGGATATCCCACCATGCCAGGCTACCCTCACATTTTCAAGCCAGCTGTGTTAACAGGTACTGATTGTCAGTCCTGAAGGATGAAGTCTTCTAGGTTTGAGTGATATATCTTAATAGGAAGATCAATAGGAAACCACTAAATACTCTAATAATTCAAGTGTTTATTAATAAGTGATAGTAACATCGATTAGTGCAGTGAAATAATTTATAACACAAGTGTCCAGCCTTTTGCCTTGCCTAGGTTGCATTAAGTGAAGAAGTGTTGTCTTGGCCACATATAAAATAAGTAATATAATTTTTATATATGTAGTGAAACTCCTTTTTTATATTTTAACTTATTAAGTTACTTTATAAAATAACACAAGCCATAGTTTAATAAACAAGAAGCTTACATGTTATGTCTCCTACTGTGACATGAGGATATTCACTTTTTTTGTTATTGTTATCAGTACCGAGGATCGAACTCACCACCATGTGCTTGTACAGCAGGCGCTTATGCTGCTGAGCTAAATCTCCAGCCCTGAGGATATTCACTTTTAAAATTAGACACTTCACACATGTGTGCTTTTCTGTGTGTATTTTATGTCTATAAAGTTTACGTTTAAAATAATTTTGCAGTGTGATTTCTATGGAAATGAAACAGCTGTGGAAATGTTAGATGCTTCAAGAGGTCTACAGAATACAGGTGTAAATACTTGCAGTAAGTGGTTTTAGGTAGACTGATAGAGAATTTGGGCCACAGTTTCAATCAATGTCTTGATGACTCACTTGTCCTTTGCTAATTGTCTCTTAAGACTGTGAAAGCCCTTGAAAATTTGCACCAGCTTCTTTGCCCCTCATAAGGGTTTGGTTTTTTCCCTAAGGACATCAATGTCTTTTTTAAAATATGAAAGTGAAATTCAGAGTGCACTTGCCTGTGAGTAAAGCCTTTATGTACCAGGACACACACCAGGAGGTGGTTGCATGTTCTCACGTTTTATTACTTTAAATGAAAAGTATTGTCTAAATCTGCTTGTTTGAAAACTGCATTTCTATCTGCCATTTTATCTTTTGCCAACACTATTTTTCAATTTTTGCTTTCATTTGGTCTGTATTTTATTACATGTATCTTACTACATGTATTTTTTTAGGTGACTATGAAAGGCTTATATTTGCAACAGAATTCCACAAATGAAGAAATGTTTGTATTTCAAGAAAGGGTAAGAAACATTTTTTAATCATGTACTGTAACAAGATAGTTTTTCGTTTGGTTGGTTGTTGCAGTGGTGGAGATTGAATCCAGAGCCTCGTGCATGCTGGACCCAAGCCATGTCCCAGTGATGACAAACCTTTTAGAGCTTTCAGTGATGAGAAACAGCTGGCTACAGCACACGTGCCGTAGGTTTGCCACCAGTGCCCTAACCCTAAGGTAGTATACTTTCCAAATGTAATAGTTCCACTTTTAAATGACCTGTTACTCAACCTAAATGCTCATCTACTGAAGAATGGATAAAAAATACATGGCATTTTTTATACAGTGAAGTACTACTCAGCCAAAAAGAAGGATAAGCTGGAGACTTTTCTAGGTAAATAGATGCAACTTGAGAACGTACTCAGTGAAATAAAAGACACATGTGTAAACATCGTATTTTATTAGTGTGAGAGGCTTAAAGAAAAAACATGTAAATGTGTATGTATATGTATATAAAAAATAGTTAAAATAGTTATACTGCTGATTTCTTTGAGTTCACTGAAGAGAAAGATTTGTGCTGGTATTATTCAGACAGTTGAATACAAATATCTCATGCCCTGGGTGAATGATTTGGGCATGACAATGGGTAATGTATGTACCATTGTTGACCCAGATTGACCTGTTTTGAAATTTTGTTGTAGCTTTTCTTTATTCTTTTTATCTTTGAAATAAAATGGATTTGGAATAAATGAATAAAATAAATAAATGGCCTGTTACTAATTAGTTAACTAAACAAGCAAGTTTCTTAAATTCCTTAAATTTCTTTCCTTTCATCTTTATGCAGAAATGATGGTTCATATTAAAGTATAACTACATTCTTAAAGGGTTGCTGCAAAATAGTTTTTAATTCTTCAGAGGGTAGTGTTAAAGGTATTAGAAAAACAGAGTAACTGCCACAACCCATGCATCTCCTAAGGTTCTTGGAGTTAAGGACCAGGAGAAAGTGAGAAAAATAAACCAGAGATAAAGCTGGGGTCAGGTGGAGCCCTTACTATCCTGATGGGAGGAAAGGGACTGCTCAGCCTCTGCAGCATGTTTATCTGCATATCAGGAAGGATGATATCAATTTCAGCCCTTCTGCCTAGCGATCCACTGGGAGCGTGGTGTTTTTCTGGGCTACAGCAACTTCTTCCTGTGGCTGACCTGAGCTCTTGGTTTTTGGGTAGGATCACGTCAGGGTCATACTCTACATCAATTTCCAGCTTCAACAGCTCCCAACAGATAACCTTAACACATTGTAGATTTAACTCATTTTATTCTAAACAGAATAAAGCATGTTTTCAGTTTGTAGTCATATTTTAGGCAATATACTATTATCATAATCTGCAATTAAAAAGTAGGAAAATTGCTTTCCACACAGATTTTGGAGTTTGCCAAATTACCTCATTCACAAAGCTTTAAATGATCTCTAGGGTGGGGGATTTAGCTCAGTGGCTTAAGCTCAAGGTCATAAATCCAAGCCCTGGTACCAAAAAAAAAAAAACAAAACAAAAAATAATCTCATGTTTTTTACTACTTTATGCATAAATAGTAAGATTTTCATTTGGTAATTATTAGAGAGGTCTGTGACAAGCCAAAATCATTTCACTGTAAATTTATAGATGAAAAGTAAGTGTTATATGTACATCAGCATTTTATAGTAATAATAATAATTTCTCAGGGAAATTATCTTGAATATAATCCAGTTTTTTCTCTCCTTTTTCACCAACTCCAAAATATTTACATCAGAAGTCTAAATCTCAAGAGGGCCTGCATTTTGCTTGAGTCTCATTCAGAATTGTCTCTAGTTTATACAATCATGAGTAAAACTCAGATTCATTAATATGATGTAATAACCTCATAATATCACTAAATAGCAAATCTGAAGTTTCAAAAAGATACTTCCAGAATATTGTGATTGTGACAAGTAAAATATAGTAATCCCTTTGATAAGTCATAGGAGGAACTATGTAAGAGCTCTTGTTTGTGAGCTTTAGATCTAATTTTGAGCGTATGGGTTTGAGGAAGAGTATTTTAATTATTGGTGACAGGATAAAGGTATTTGGAGGATGTGATAGTACTGTATATTTAATAGTTTTGGTTGGATGACACTAAATGCCTGAATTTGATGTATTTTTATCTTTTTAAGTTATATCTAGTTGCAGAATATAAAAGGAAATTAAATTGCATTGAGTTTGTATTTTGATCCCAGAATCCCACAAGACATACTGAGGACATGATGAGGAATTGACTTTAAATTTCATTTATAGTATAAGAAAATTCCAAATATTAGTAAAGAATATTTTATGTGTGTAAGGATATCCCTGTATGAAGTCTGATGCTCTGAGATTATTTAGATTGAAATAAGAGTTTAATATTTGTTTCTCCATGTTGGTATTTGACATTCTAAAACATCTAAACTGTAAAAGATTTTGTAATTTTGTTTTAATTATCTATGAGAATTTTCACAACATAAAGGAATATTCTCATAGGAATTTTTTTTTGTTAATATTTGATTCTAGGAAAATCTTCCTGGGACAGAGGATTACTTTGTGAAACTTCAAGTTAAAGCTTGTGCTCTGAGCCAAATAAATACAAAGGTATTGGTGTTTTATAATGAAAGACAAAAGTTAAATGAAAGTTTCATAGTATATTTAGTGTCCAAATATAATAACTGACTTCTGAGTGCCAAGAAAGTATTATCCTAAGAAAAACTGAACAGAGGGGTTTAGCTCAGTGGCATAAGTGCCTGCTTGGTAAGCACACAGTCGTAAGTTCGATCCCTAGTACCAAAAAAAAAAAAGAAAAGAAAGGAAAAGAAAAGAAAAATTGAACAGGACAGATAAATAATATGCATTTGTATATTTTTACATTGAGATGAGTTATTACACTGGTTGGAGAGCATATATTTTAAATTGTGTTAAAATATTTTAAAAACTTCTAGGGCTGGGGATTTAGCTCAGTGGCATAAGTGCCTGCCTTGCAAGTGCACAGTCGTGAGTTTGATCCCTGGTACAAAAAAAAAAAAAAAAAGATAAAATATTTTATAAATTTCTTCACAAAATGTTGGGAACTTATAGTTACTAAGGCCTATAAAGAAACAGATCACCTCCCCTATACTATAAAAATGGAAGCTAGAAAACAAATCAATTAAGTTATTAACCACCAATTCTGTACATAATACTAATTAATTTCTTTACATATAATTCATACTCTTCTATTTCCCTTTCTCTCTATGTCTCTCTATATATACCTTTGTCTTTCCATTTCCCTCCCTCTTCTCTCCCAGCTCATAAATATATATCTCCAATCTTGCACCATCCCACAGTAATCTATCATTATTGACCATAAAAATAATGAAAATTCTAAAAATGGTACACCTTGGTTAAATGTGCCATGGTAAGTAGAACATTTACTCCGTTGTTACCATTGTTTATTGGACCCTGAACTTACTAGATTACAATGTGCATGCAATTTCTATAAAAACTTTTTAAAGTTTTCTTTGATAAAGTCTAACTGAAAATTACAGAACAAGGTTATACATCTCCACTGAACAAATGTGTGAGATGAACATTACTTGAAACATGAATTTGTGAGCTTTCCTTGAAATCTTTTCACTAAGAATACAAATACTGGGGCCGGGGGTTTAGTTTAGCTCAGCGGCATAAGTGCCTGCTTGGCAAATGCAGGGTCGTGAGTTCAATCCCCAGCACCCAAAAAAAAGAAGAATATAAATACTGTTCAGTGTGGTGGCGCATGCCTGTAATCCTAGCTCTTGGGAGGCACAGGCTATTGAATTGCTGCAAGCTGAAGGCCAGCCAGAAGTGCATAGCAAGACCCTGTCTCAAAAGAAAAAGAGAAAAAAAAAAAGAAGACTATTAGTATTGGTCCTTGTCTACAGATAATCTATGTTCAAAAGATACTCTTTTTAAAAGTATGAGAAATCTATTAAAATCCAAACCTAGGAAAGACCCACCCTAACAGAAAGAAATGATAAATTATGGTATAAGTCAACTGAATAAAATAGTACACAACTGATAAACATAATGGTTCTGAAAACTGCAGTAATGTACAGAATCCTCATGGTAAGTGAAGAAAACAAAATACAGTTGCTAAAGCCATGGTAAAAATATATATAAGAGGGGAATGTTGTAGGGCATGGTGGCTCATGCCTGTAATCCCAGCACTCGGGAGGCTGAGGCAAGAGGATTGTTTTGAGTTCGAGATCAGCCTGGGCTACAAAGTGAGCTCAAGGCCATCCTGAACTGCATAGAGGCCCTGCCTCAAAAAGACAAAAAAAAAAAAAAAAAAAGAGGGAAATGTAGCTTGTGGCTGTAATCCCAGCATTTAGGAGGCTGAGGCAGAAATATCATGAGTTCAAGGCTAGCCTGGACTGCACAGTGAGGCCTGTTACTAAAAAAAAAAAGAGTAAAGTATGCAGTATTTCTGTAAGAATATCATGTGAATATCTTGGGAAAAGTGTAAAGTTCAACACTGAAGAAGATTTCTGGCAAGCAAGCATACAGACGGGAGCTCTAAAAAAATAAATTAAAAAATATACAAGAAAATTGTTTGAATTACTTTGTATTTACTATTATTAAAATAAATACAGGTATGTCTAGCATCTCTTAATATTATCATTGCAAAAACCTAAATACAGGTTTATCTTAGTAGACTCAGTTGAAAACAAAGGCTTGAGCCAGGGATTTAGCTCAGTGGCATAAGCACCTGCCTGGTAAGCTCAAGGTCATGAGTTCGATCCCCGGTACCCCCCTCAAAAAAAAAAAAACTTAAAATGAAATTGGTCAGAATCTTAACAAAATATTAATCTCTTAAAGCTGTAGCTTTAAAAAAAGAAACCTCACTAACCATTAGTCTGAAAGCTATGGTAGTTCTCTTGTGAGTATCCATCACTTCTCCCCACCTGCTTCCTGACCTAAGGCTTGTGAGGAAAAGTGAGGTCCTTTAGTAGGGCCTAGGTGTGCAGAGCCTTTACTTCTCATTGGCCACATGTCCCTTATTCAAAATGTGCTCTCCAGATGCCCCTGCCTCATCTGAACAGTTTACTGATAAACAGTGTGTAACCAACCAGGAGAGGTTTTGACCATAATTCTGTATACTTGACAAAGGTGCTAAACAAAGGAAGTTACTGATTTGAATAATAATACACATGCCTAAATCTTATGTATCAACTAACTCCCCAATACACTCTTGATTTCCTGCCCTACACAGAAACCTGTTTTATAAAGTTATTTGCTTTGTCTTAATTCCAAAAATTGAATTGTATTTGCTTTTTCTGTGGTTTGATTTTTGTTGTCATTTTTTCATGTATGACAAGTCCAGGTTTATTCTTGACAATAATGTGCTAACACCTTTTGTTGTGATTTAGCTTCTGGCAGAAATGAAAATGGAAAAGGATTTCTTTCCTGTTGGGAGAGAGGTTGCTGGAATAGTATTAGATGGTAAGTTTACAGAAGTAAATATTTATCTTGTAAAGTAAAAGAAATTGAATAGTAGCTAGTTTACCAGTATGTAAAATATGTATATCGCTTCAAATATAAAATTTAGTTATGCAAAATGTCCCTATTTAAAATTAAAAATGGGGTTTAACTGTTGTAATTGCTGATTACAGTTCAGTAAATATTGAGGCCCATGTTTAAATTCACATGTGATTATATATTAAGCAGAATGATCAGTGCTGTCCTTTATGTGATGTTCACCGACCAGCATGATTACTTGTATAAGTTAGCTTTGGGTCAGAATTTATAAACTCATCAGTAACCACATCACAGTAAATTTTTAAAGTTTACCTAACATTGAGCAGTTAAAAGTTAAACAGTAGGGAAAAAAAATTTATAATTTCTTTCTAAACAAACTTTGACTTATGAGTTGAATCTAAAGGGTAAGAGAAAGGTCTGTGCTGGAAATGTTATTTGAATTCTCAGCATATAGATTGTATTCCAAGTAATAAAATTAAGGTGTTAACCCAGAGAGAGCAGAGTGTGAGATGTGCAGCAGAACCTCTCAGAATGCCACTTAAGGGGTGACTGAAAGTAAAGACCAGAGAAAGAACCCCAAAGGGGCCAGAGCAATCACAAGGGGAAACATCTCTATGAGTGCTGGGCCATTTTGCTGACAACTAGCCAAAGGGCCACTTCCAGATAACTTTGCTGTTGGTAAAATAGGAAGAATGTGAAATCCAGCATTTCGTAAACTTAATATGTACTAATAAAAAAACATTAAAATAGGAAAAATAATACTTCATGGGTCTTTTGAGAATATTAAATGTGTTAACACAGTAAAATGTAGGGCACAAGTAGGCACTTAACACTGTATTTTTTCCTTCTATTTCCTCTTATAACTCATAAAACAAAAAATACTTCAGTGAATTTACATGTGGTAGAAGCTTTTTGTCTACATATACAGAGAAAAGTAACTATATCGTTTTTGTAAAGTCCTAAAACTTTCTTGGTGCCAAACTGCACCAAGTCAATTTTATATATGGCTCTTTTTTTTTTTTTCCTTGTCCCTGGGTGGACACGAACCACATGGCTCTCATTTTGCAACTAAAATGATAGACAACTGAGTTAGCCAAGAGTTGGGTTGGAGTGGAGTAGACAACATAATCATAGATCTGTGGATCTTTTTATTAGTAAAGTAAAAATTGAATTCAGTGACCTTGTAATAGTAACTTAATTTTCTCTACTCTTTAGTTGGAAGCAAGGTATCATTCTTTCAACCAGATGATGAAGTAGTCGGTGAGTTGTAGTTCACACACATATTTCAAACCGTCTGTTTTACTGGCATCTCTTTTTTCTCTGTCATTATTAATGCTCATTATAACCTTGCTTCATATAAAAGGACTTCCCAGGAATGAGGAAGCTCAATGGTAGTCAGTGGCAAAACTTACATGAATATGTTATTAAAAGTGAATTCATATTGGGCATGGTAGCGCACGTCTGTAATCCTGGCTCTTGGGAGGCTGAGGCAGGAGGATCCCTGCAGGTTTGAGGAAGCCTAGGGAACAAAGTGAGTTCAAGTCCAGCCTGAATTGCATAGTGAAACCCTGTCTCAAAAAAGACCAAAAAAAGTGAATTCATTACTGGCTTGTTTCCCCTTAATTTCTTGTTTTAATTTTTTGTAGGGATTTTGCCTCTGGATTCTGAAGACCCAGGACTGTGTGAGGTTGTCAGAGTACATGAGAATTACTTGGGTATGTGGCAATTCACTCTTTGGTCAGTGATATATGGTATAACTATTAGGCTGGCTATGAACATCGTAAACATTTGCTGGTCATGTTGTTACCTCTAGCATGTAAATTCATAAAATTCAATTTGGCAATAAATAGTATATAGACCTTAAAGTTTTACCAATATTGCTTATGGTAAGAAAGCTTTCTGTCTACGCAAAGTTTTCTGTTTAGGATCTGAAATTACCAGGACCCTTAAGTTACTTGCTCTTGTTTTTATTTTTCGTTTCCATTGTGATTGTTTGTTTATTTTGGATACTGTCCAGTCCGGCCTTAAAGGCTTCAAACTTGCTATGCAGCTCGGGCTGACCTTGAACTTGTGATGATTGCACCTAAAATTTTCAAGTAATTCTATGTTTTATTAAAAATTAATTTTTAAAAGACCATTTTCCAGAAATCTGAAACCTGTGCCTAGTTAGATGGGTACTAAGTCAAAATACAGACTTGTGTATCTAAGTGCATGTCTTGTTTGGAAAGGTGAAGCTCTCTTTCAAACACTATATGGTAGGAATCACTGATCCATAGCTATTTCAAGATTGTGCAGTTTAACTGCACAATTGTGATTCCTCATGTGGCCCTTATTACCCTGTTCCTTTGAGAACTTTATGAAGATGAGGTCAGCTAAAACCTTGAATTTGGACTACCAGGCTCCCATTTTTACTAAGTAACCTAAAAAGGGCTGGGGATTTAGCTCAGTGGTGTAAGCGCTTGCCTGGCAAGTGCAAGGTCATGAGTTCGATCCCCAGTACCAAAAAAAAAAAGCAGAACTAAGTAACCTAAAATGCTATAAAAAGTGAGCTCTTCTGGAAACACCAATAGACAAGGCCCCTGGCTTCAGGCATTGCTGAGTATTGGAGAACTATAATACAGAAGAAAAAGCAGATTAGAACATCAGTATCCTGAAAGTTTAATCTCACATGGGCAAACCATACAAATGACCTTTTATTTTCCTGATTATTCGTAAATTAAAAAGATGGACTATAATCCATATAATCCATCAGAGTATGTAGAAAAAAACAATAAAATGTTTCTCCAGAAGAAGTACTGTAAGAAAGAACACTGGCAGTGTGGCTCTGTGCGAGCTCCTAGATGTACTGTCCCCATCCGTGAGTCCAGTCAGCGGGGTCACCTCCTCACTCTGCAGCGCCAACACTCTGGGAAAAGGGGAATCATTTCCATATGTCTCATAAACCTCTATGGGAGAAAATTTTATTGTAACTCAACCCTGAGGTTCTGTTAATTCCTTGCCTAGTAATTGTTGACAGAGAGCGGAGCACTTAGTCCTCTTCAACCCAAATGAGTCTGTTCTTTCACCAAACTGAGGAAGAAGGTTCTAGACAACCTCCCAAAATTTGTTGTTCATCTTATGCAATGTTGATGACATGGGTTAGAAATTGAGTACTTTTTTTTTTTTTTTTTTTTTTTTGGTCTTTTTGATACAGGGTCTCTTTATGCAGTTCAAGCAGGCCTTGAGTTCACTTTGTAGCCCAGTCTGGTCTCAGACGTGCAAAGATCCTGCTGCCTCAGCCTCCCGAGTGCTGGGGTTACATGCATGAGCCACCACGCCCGGCCCAAATTGAGTACTTCTTTCAGCTCTTTCCTACTTTCAGTTCTTAAGTCATTCCACCAAACATAATTTTATTTTTCATTCAAAATTTGACACACATTTTAGCTCCATCTTTTGATTATTTTGGATCTAAATAGAAATAAATGAGCTGGGCATGGTGGCACATACCTATAATCCCAGCACTAGGGAGATCACCACAAGTTCAAATCCAGTGTAGCCTACAGCATAAGCTCAAGGCCAGCCTGAACTGTATAGCAAGACCCTGTCTCAAAAAAGACAAAAATGAACAGAAATATAAATTACACTTCTTAGTTCTCCTGCAGTTATTATTGACCCACACATGGCTGTCTTTTATTTAGTTTTTATAGCATAGTAAACACTCACTGACTAACAGAAAAACAAGGAACTTAAGTCACTTTTACCCATGCAACTTTAGAGTCTTTGATTTTTTTTTTTTTTCAAACAAGGTCTCACTATGTAGACCACACAGGCCTTGAACTCAAGGCAGTCCTCCTGCCTCAGCCTCCCAAATGCTGGGTTTACAGGTATGCACTATCACAACTGGCAGAATCTTTGAAATCCTAAACCCAGTTTTACTGCCATTAGTGGTAAGGACTGCATGATTGATAGTGCAATAAAATATAGTAGACTCAGCTCTTAAGATGGAAATGCTCCCCCCGAAGGCCAAAAAATAAATAAGTTACACAGAGATGGAGCATGAAGTGTTAAGAGTAGACATGCTTTACAGTCATGCATCCACCTTGTTTTCCTGTGTGGCCATTTGCCTGATTATTGTGGAAGATACTTAAAGGGTGTGAATAAGCAGCCAGCTGGGGACATTCATAGAGCACAGGCGCTCCGTCCCTGTTGAGTTGGGGCAGCCATCCTCCCAGCATGTGGATGAGTTCACCTTCCTGCAAGCTCACATGATAACCTGGCAAGACTCTCAACCCCTGTCCTTTAAATTATTTTAAACAGCGGCTTCATTGCATAGGCAGGATGAAATCATGGGCAACCATGTGATTGGACAGAAAGGACATTACCTCATGCTGAAAGACCAGGTGGAGAAACTCAGCAAGGCCTGTGTTCAGAATCTTCTTGGCCTCTTTTTGCAGCATTTCTTGCTCCCAGAGATGGGGCCAGACCCCTATAAAATGGAGGCCTTAAGATCTACTTTCAGATAAGATATATCAGAATTTTTTAGCCAGGGATTTAGCTCAGTGGCATAAGTGCCTGCTTAAGTATGAGATCTTGAGTTTAATCCCTGGTACCAAAAATAAACATTTTAATAAGGTAAACATATTTTTTAAAAAAGAATTTTTTTTATGGCCAGGCCAGTGCCAAGACAGACCAAAAAACACGAGGTATATTTTTAGTCTCTCTAACTTGCCTTGGGGAAAAGAATTTCTAGATTTTTTTCCAGGGGTCAAAAAGGAACAGGTAAAGGAGGGCAAAAGAAAAAAGAGGCACAGACAGAGACAGACTTTGCTCTCCAAGGCTAAAACATCCAGCGTTATAAAAGGCTTTTACCTTTATTGCTCTGAAGCTGCCTGACAAACCATGACAAAAGATAGACATCAAAAATGCGCTTATTGGGCCAGGGGTTTAGCTCAGCGGAGTAAGTGCCTGCATGGCAAACGTGAAGTCATGAGTTCGATTCTCGGTACCAAAAAAAAAAAAGTGCTTATTGGCATAGTGGCGCACACCTGTAATCCCAGCACTTAGGAGGCTGAGGCAGGAAGATCACTTCGAGTTTGAGACCAGCCTGAGCTCAAGGCCAGCCTGAACTGCTTAGCAAGACCCTGTCTCAAAAAGACACACACACACACACACAAAAAGTACTTATTAAGCATATTGTTCTAGTCATTTAGGAAATAACAAGGGCTATGGGAATTATGAGCCAGAAACCAAGAATGAAACAACACAAAAATGGATCTGTATACTAGCTGTCTTAACAAATTTCACAGGAAATGAAGCACTGTGATACCTGGTGCTGCCCGTGTTCTGGCAGTCTTCACTCCCTGTCCCTCTGCCTGAACAGTTCCAACATGTTTGTCTGAATGCCCCGCTTTCCCACTACGTGGCGCTGGATTGTTGTTGATGCAGTGCTAATGCCCTGTGACTACTCCATCTAAATCTACTGCCACATTTGGAAGAGCTAGTGAGGGCTGCAAAGAGCATAAGTTGGTGCAAGGTAAAATGAGAAAATATTGCTTGTATTGTGAAAAGAATCATATTCAGTTTACAACATGAACACAGAAATTTAATAGTGAAACATCCTGAGATATAGGATGGTTAAATTTTTTTAAAAAGTATGCCTTTTGTTGCAAATGCAGTGGAAACCTATTGATTTATTTTTTTCCGCAATACTGGGGATTGCAGCCAGGGAGCACTGAGTGATATATGCAGCCATTTTGATTTTTATTTTGAGATAGTCTCATTAAATTGTCCCAGGCTGCCCTCAGACTTGCCATCCTCCTCCCTCAGCCTCTTAAGGAATGGGATTATAACTCACTGATGGATTTTAAGCAGAGAAGTGTTAGGATATTCCTTAAGTTTAGAGTGTCATTCCAACACTTATTTTCAGAGTCCATTCCAGTGATTGAGAAGAAAAACCATAAAGTTAAATACAGTTTGATAGCTGGGGATTTAGCTCAGCGGCATAAGCGCCTGCCTGGCAAGTGCAAGGTCATGAGTTCAATCCCCGGTACAAAAAAAAAAACAAAACACAGATTGATCATCACAATCTGAACACAAAAATACTTCAAAATCTAAACCTTTGTGAGTTCCAACATAGTGCCACAAGTAGAAAGCTTCATATATGATCTCATGTAACAAGTTGTATACAAAACAAATGCATGCCAAAAATACTGTATAAAAAAGGAAAAATATTGTATAAAATTTCCTTTGAGCTATGTATAAGGTATACAGGAAAATTAATGAAATTTCATGTTTAGACACAGGTCCATACTCAGAATAGCTCATTATGTAAATATTCCAAAATACAGAACACTTTCCATCTGAAGCATTGCAAATAAGAAATCCTTAACTTGTATTTACAGCACAGAAATACACATATGCAATGTACTGGACTGTGTGAAGTGTTTCTGTGTATCAATGAAGAAAAAAGACTAGGAAATTTGACAAAGATTTGGCCACTTAAAGGAATTTCAAAAAGCCAACAAACATAAGAAATCGAGGGAAACACAATCACGGTAAAAAACCCTCATATGCCCATATGATAGGAAAAAATGAATAAATCTGTCGAGGTTGACAGGCTTTTATAGCACAGGACACTGCAAACTAAGACAAGCACTGTGAAAGTATGTAGTTAAGGTAAAGGTGATACACTCTGGCACCTGGAATTCCTACTCTTAAGTAAGTATCTCAGTGAAAATCCTGCAAGAAAATCATTATATAAGAACATTTTGAGGCTGGGAATATAGCTCAGCAGTATAGTGCTTACCTGGCAAGTGCAAGGTGCTGAATTCAATTACTGGTCATCGTACCCCCCCCCAAAAAAAAAAAAAAAACATTCTTAGCAGCTTCCAAAAACTGAAGGCTGCAGGTATTCATTAGCCGGAGACAGGTAACCAAACAAAGATGATTCCACATAGTGGAATCCATAAAACAACAGAAAGAAAACCAGGTGTGGTGGTGCACACCTATAATCCCAGCACCCTGGGAGGCTAAGCAGAAGGATTGCAAGCTCAAGGCCAGCCTGGTCAATTTAACAATTAGATTCTGTCTCAAAAATAATAAAAAGGGACTGGGCACATAGCTCAGTGCAATGACCCTGAGTTCAGAGCGCAGCACCACCAAAAATGAATGAAAGAATCCACCGCAAGAACCTCCCAAATAAAAGGACACAAAAAGATGTATCCTAAAAACATACAAAAGGCAAGATCGAAAAGAATGCATAAAACACGGTTCCATTCTGATAAAGTTCATTTCTTTCTTTTTTTTAAATCGGTACCAGGGATTGAACTCACGACCATGTGCTTGCAAGGCAGGTGCTTATGCCGCTAAGCTAAATCCCCAGCCCTCTGATAAGGTTCAAAACCACACAAAATTAAACGATACTGTTTAGGAATGCATACTGGAGTGAGGAACGCTGAGTCCATCAGCTTGGGGCGACCTCTGGTGGCAGAGCGGAGGCTGCTGACGGCATAATTGTGCAGGGTTTAGGATTCCTTGGCTTTAGATAGCAGTCTCCAAGCTTCCTAAGGCCGGCTTCCATCTCTCAGGGGTAAGAGTTCAGCATCAGGGTTTGTTCCTTTGATTTTGTATTTGCATTTGCAATATTGGGGCAAACTTTTTTTTAAAGATTTTTTTATTTTGAGACAGTCTCCCTGCATCACTCAATTGCCCAGGCTTGGCTTAAACTTTCTGGGAGAGGCAGGGTGTTGAGACAGTGTCTTGCTGTGTACTTCAGGTTAGCCTTGAACCCACCATATAGGTCAGGCTGCCCTTAAACTGAGTGATCCTCCTGCCTCAGCCTCCTGAGTGCTAGGATTTTGGGTATTGTCACCATACCTGGCTACCTTTATTCTTGTACTTTGTGTTTCCTGTGTTTGGGGCATGTGTTCTATTTCACAGTAAAGATTTTGAGAAATATACTCACCTTGGTTCCTATTTTGAGAATGGATTATACTCATACATGGGGAAGAATTTAAACAAGGAAACTATAAAGCTGATGACAAATAACAGACATGGCTTGTATTGTACTGGGCCTGTGGTAGCACACATAGAAATGAATTTAGGAGGCAGTTTTACTACTGGGACTTGCTAATGAGTTATTTCCTCTTCCTCTTGGTGACAGTTCATAAACCAGAAAAGGTCACGTGGACAGAAGCAGCTGGAACCATTCGGGATGGAGTACGAGCCTATACAGCTCTGCACTACCTTTCTCATCTCTCTTCCGGAAAATCAGTACTGATAATGGATGGAGCGAGTGTACGTGCTGTTGGCTTTGTTAAGACATAGACTAACAGCTGGGGATTTAGTTCAGTGGTGTAAGCGCCTCCTGGCAAGCATGAGGTTGTGAGTTCGATCACCAGTACCCCCAAAAAAAAGAAAGAAAAAAGAAATAGACTAACATACAATAAATGTAGGAAACTTAGAAATAAACTATCTGTTTGCTGGTTCCTTGCCAATACATTATTAACTGATTTCTGTATCAGTCTCTCATTTTGTTATCATAAAGAGCTTTCATAATAGCTTTTTTTAAAGATAGGGTCCAGGTTGGATTTAAACTTGAAATTTTCCTGCCTCAGCTTCCTGAGCAGCTGAGATTATAGGCCTGCGCCAGTGCATCTGGCTATTTTCTAATTGCTTTGAATCTTCTAAGACATTAAAAAGCAAACTAGATCCCCTCCCCCAAGTGCTGGGGAGCAAACCTACAGCCTTGTGTATGCTAAGCAAGCACTCTATCAACAGGCTCCACTCCCACTCAGGCCACTTTTATTCATTCCTGTTACATCAGCCTGAATAGCTCATGAGTCCTTGAATTCATACTTCAAAATCCTTGCCAGTTTGGCAACATTTACGTGGATAAAGTGTTGGCATTTTACAGGTTGATCAAGCTCAAAATGTATTAATTTAGATATATATATCATCAAAAAAAAATAGTTGAAGCCATGCATGGTTGTGATCTCAGCTGCTCAAGAAGTTGAGGCAAGAGGATCTCAAGTTCAAGGTTAGCCTGGCAACTTAGCAAGAGCTTGTCTCAAAATAAAACGGGCTGGGGATGTAGCTTCAAAACAGAAGTTAAGGGCCAGGAACATAGCTCAATGGCATAGCACTTGCCTGGCAAGCACAAGATCCTGTTAAAGACACTAAAATAATACTTTAAAGTATAATTTTTTAAAAGTTTCAAATTTTGATATGAATTTATGGTTTTATTTTCTACCTGGCTGTTGAGAATACTTTCCCCTCTACTTTGAAAAAAAACAAAACTGTCTTCAGCATTGGCTTCTGCCTGGTGTCCAGCATCAGGATAGTATTGTTTCCTTGAGCTTATTACCCCCTTGGGTCCCAAGAGATGGCACTTTAAAGTGCTTTGCCATCCGGACTCCCCGCAGGAGCTGGGGATCAGCCAGGCCAGCAGCAGGATGGGCCTGCTTTTCTCTTTCTGGCCATGATGCCTAACTTGGCCCTGTATCCTTGACACAGATAATTTCTCCACTACTGCTGCTGAAGAAATCAGTCACATATTTCCACCACTAAATTTATGTGATTTTTTTTTCTTTTCCTATTATATAGCATTTTAAAATGCATTATAGGAACAGTAAAAAGGGGGGAGGGGTTTGATACCAGAGATCAAACTCTTGCACAGTCTTTAAAATAAACTAGGTACGGCCTCTGCGCCCTATGTGTTCATGTGTTGCATGTGTGTTTCCACACAGGCATTTGGCACCATAGCCATTCAGTTAGCGCACCACCGGGGAGCCAGAGTGATCTCAACGGCATGCAGCCTGCAGGACAAGCAGTACCTTGAAAGATTTAGGCCTCCAATAGGTGGGTAACATTCCTCAGCCCAGATTTTAGGCCATGACATTTTATAAAGAAGTCAAAGTCCACATTGGTAAAACAAAGTACAAAATGCCAAATGAGTCACTTTTTTCAATGCACTCAGTATCTGTGCTGAATCCTAATTTACTTAAGGGTAATTATTTAAGTATTTTAAACCTACATCTTTCGTTTTGTTTTTCTTTGTCTCACTGTTACAGCTTCCCCAGGTTTAAATTAAGTGAAGCTTAACAGAAATTTAGCAATATATGTTGCTTCTTTGATTTGAGTGAATAAAACCAATATATTTCTACATCACTTGGTATGTTTCTCAACTTCTTTTACCCTTTACAATGGTCTGTTTTCTGGGATATATTGGAAAGGCAGGTGATCTTTGTTCACAAAAGTACAAGTCAGTTTCAGATGAGCAGTACGTGGTAAAGGCTGCTGACTTCCAGGCAGCAGTGAGTATGGTGAGGAAGAAGGAAATAAGAGACTGAGAAAAGAAAAAGGAGTGGAGAAAGGAATGGAGAAACTAACAGATGCAGAACAAAGAGGACAACCAGAGCGTAAGCAAAGGCAGGCAGGAAGGAAATAATACTGACTGAGGCCATGTAAGTTTTTCCTCGAGTCCTCAGCACACTGGGGCCAGACAACCCGGAATAGCTTCTCCGAATGTGACTTGTTTCCCCGAGGAAGGCATCATGGCCAAACAGTACTATTTGAACCCTGACCTACCTGACTCTGAAGTCCGCACTACCATTGTTGCCTCCTGTGTCTGGCAGACATAACTAAGAATGGAAGGAACGTAATAGAAGGACTGAGACGGAGGAGAAAAGAGACTTGGAAATAGGAAATGGAGGGCTGGGCTTGTAAGCCAGCGGCAGAGCACTTACCTAGCGTGTGTGATCCCCAGTACCACGGAAACAATAGAAAGGAAACAATGAGAAAGAGACAGAAGGGTAGCGGGAAGGCAGCGTTTCTTCTACTCCTCCCGGGTTGTTTGAGTCCTCTTTCCCTTCTGTCTTCCCACCCTCCTCGTCCCTCCCACACCCCACGTTACTGTTGGACTACACTTCCAGTCTGAGCAGCTCTGCGAGGAATTCTTTTCAACAAATGGCGTATATACATTTAACAACAAGTAATAGCTGGGGATTTAGCTCAGCAGCATAAGTCTGGCAAGCACAAGGTCATGAGTTCAATCCCTGGTACCGGGAAAAAAAAAAGTAATAAAACGCAAAATATAAACTCATCATTGTTACTTCAATTGCTTATTTCAGTCTTCTCCATTTATATCATTTTATTAATATATTAACATACTAAAAAAAACTAAGTATGTTAATATATTAATAGAAATTTAACTGGTTTAACAACCAGTTAAGCCAGGCATAGTGATGCACAGTCATAATCCCAGCACTTGGGAGGCTGAGGCAGGAGGATTGCCATGAGTTTGAGGATATCCTGGACTATATGGAATCCAAGTTCAGGGCTACATGGCCTACATAGTGAGATCCTTTCTCAAAACACCCCCCCTGAAAAAATCATAACCAGTAAAAATTAGTTTAATTTTCACCAATTGCTAAAAATAATCTTTTTTCTTACCTTCAGACTTTTTCTCCATTTTGGGGAACAAGGGGAAAGATGGGAGATTTCTACAATTAAGAAAAGATAAAACATCTAGTAGATACCATACTGCATAAATGTATTACTGTATTTTTAGCACTAAACAGTCTCAAATCTAAATATATGTAAGAAACTGTTGGACCTCCAAGTTCTTGTCGTACACTTGTGTTGTGCACGTCCCCCTTGCTCTCAGAGTCTCAGCTCTGGCCACATTTCCTACGACTACAGAGGTCGCCTTCTGTGTCAGCTCGCTAGCCTTGGACCTCCTTACCCCAAAATGCTCCCGTTTTCACTTCATTGAACAGACCAGTCCCTTCTTTTAGATTGAGCTGATGAAAAAGAATATAACTGGAACTGACTTTTCCCATTTCAATTCAGTAATTGTTTGAAATGCTTAACTCATTTCTGAGAACAGATATCTGCATGGTTGTGTTTACCTTTTCCCCTGATTTCTTTGTGTTTGGTCACATAGAGGACAGTACTATTGCCTGATTTCCTGCCTTTTCCAGCTCGAGTGATTGATATCTCTGCTGGGAAAGTCCACCTTGCTGAGAGCTGTTTGGAAGAAACAGGTGGCCTGGGAGTAGATATTGTGCTAGACGCTGGAGGTGGGTACCTGTGAAATCTGTAGTCTGTATAACGTTTTTAGTTTGAATTTCAGGAAAAAAACAAACTACAGAGAATAACAATGTGTTTATTGAATTGGATGTTTGATGTGAGGCTTTGTTTTTGTATGAAGTTTTGCTTTTTGGGCTTTGGTTTTGGTTTTGGTTTTTGCAGTACTGGGTATTGAACCCTGACCTACCTGACTCTGTATGACCTACCTGACTTCATGTATGATAGGCAAGTTACTGCAAGCTATATCCACAGCCTGAGGCTTTGTTTTTAACTAAACACGTGTCTATTTAAATTGGACCCTCATCAGTTTATTCCTATTGTAATCCTTGTTTAACTGGAGGAGAGGCTGTGTTTATCTCTGAAAGCTTAGGCCTTAGGGCCTTGGGCGATGCCACACACCTGTAATCCCAGTGCTCCAAGGCTGAGACAGGAGAATTGTTGTGAGTTTGAGGCCAGCCCAAACTACATAGCAAGACCCTGTCTCAAAAACAGTAAATATGTAAAGCATAGGCTTGCAATTTTAACTAACAAATGACATTTCTATAAAAAAACCTAAAAGTGCACTTTGCACAGTTGCTTCCAGGTGCTTAGTGACTCACTTTTGCCACATGCAGTTGCCTGCTTATTGCATGGTTTACTTCTGTGCTCTCTGTTTACAGTACATATGGAGGTTTGTTCCATTTTCTCTTTCTTGAACTATTTTAGTTGAACCAGTATCTATTTCATAACATCTAATCTGTACACACTTAGGTGGTACCGTCACTTCTAAGGATTAGTGCAAACAGCCTACAAATTGCTTCTATTTATACCTTGTAAACACAGCCTTGGCCATCGTGGATGTTTCTTTTAGAAGAAAAAACACAGCCAGGCATGGTGGCTCACGCCTGTAATCCCAGCACTCAGGAGGCTGAGGCAGGAGGATCATTGTTGATGTGAGTTTGAGACCAGCCTGGGCTATACAAAGTGAGCTCAAGGCCAGCCTGAACTACATAGCAAGACCCTGTCTCAAAAAGACAAAAAAGAAAAAAAAAAAAAAAAAAAGAAGAAGAAAAACACAGAATTCTGTAGGACAGACCAGTAAGCCCAACACTCTGGGGGGCCGAAACAGGCATACTGGAAGTTCAGGCCTAGCCTAGGCAGTTTCATGATTTAGCAAGACCCTGTCTTAATATAAAAAAAGTTCTTTTAAAAAAGACTTGGGGAGCTGGACATGGCTGTGCACACCTGTAATCCAGCACTCTGAAGGCTGTGGCAGGAGGATCACTGTGAGTTAGAGGCCAGTCTAAACTACATAGTGAGACTATAAATACATGAATGAAGGAACGAATGAATGAATGACTTGGGATGTGGCTCAGTGTGAAGGGATCAATCTATAGTGCCCAAAAAAAAACCAGGTTTAAAATTAACTCAGAAATCTTTGAGTGGAATGAATATATACTTCATTGATATTTTTTTAAATGTATATTTCAGTAATTACATCAAAGTTTAACTACCCTGAGTCTATATTTTAATCCAAAAGCAACTTATTCCATTATATTAAGCTATGTTGTTATAATTAACATTATAAGACATAATTATGTGTTATATTACATTGTTTCCTTTCCAAATACAAGTAAACCATATTTATTTCATTTATTTTTAAATATAGGAAAATTTTATGACCAGTTTTATTGCAAAAAGTATAGCTTAAGGTACTTGATTACCCTGCATGTTGACTTTTTTGAGAAAAATGCTTTTGCATTCCTATATTAAAAAGTAAAGAACTTAAAGAATAAATTTTGTTGAACTATTTTAAAATATATTTCTTCTCTCTTTTTTAACTCTTCACTTATAAGTGAGATTATATAATAAAGATGATGAACCACCTGTAAAATTACAGCTACTACCACATAAGCATGATATCATCACCCTTCTTGGTGTTGGAGGCCACTGGGTAACAGCAGAAGAAAACCTTCAGGTATTACCAGAAGCGGAAAAGCATTACTATTGCACCAAAAGAATGTAATTCACACAAAATAAGGCCTAAGTCTTATTTGAGGCAAGGTCTGGCTCAGTTAGTATTAAATCCTGAATTTAAACCTATTTTTAAACAAAGGTACCCTTTTTTGGTGTTAGGTTTATGTTGGTCAAAATGTTGAAACATTGCCTAGCAAGGGAGTTCATCCAGTCAAAATGAATTACAATTTTATGTATTGAGTTAAAAATAATGACTTACGAATTTTTAGTGTAAGTCTGACATCTGTGTCATTTTTTTTTTTTTTTTTTTGGACCCTGGGACTCAAACTCATGACCTCATGCTTGCCAGGCAGGCACTGTGTCACTGAGCTACATCCTCAGGCCTGACTTTTGAATTTTTAAATTGTATTTCAGATATTTTTTCCCTAGTAACAAACATTGACATATACTTAGCAAAATATTTCTGTGTAACATTATTACAATTTGCTAGTTATGGAAGTTATAATTATTACATATATGTATAGATAACTCCCAAAGTTACATTTTGCAACAGTTGTACTTAATAGTTACATTATAGTTATACAGGTACTGTATTTCTCATATACTGGTCTTCACTGACTTCCCAACATAGTCATGAAGGTGGCTGCTGAGTGAAACAGCAGAAACCACACACAGACCCTCAGCACTTGTCGCCGTCCCCCCAACCCTCCACCCCGTCCTGTGTCAGCCTCAAGTCTGCATTATCTTTACATCCTGCTGTTTCATGATTTTGCACCATGAAATACAAAACTTGGTGTAAGTGTGCTGATTTTTTGTAACTTGGATATTAACTTGTGTAGAAGTTTGTCTGGCTCAAGATACCAAGCATCCTCCTACTGTTTAACTCAAGGTAATTGATTGGTCTTTATTTATTCTGTTGAAGTTGGATCCTCCAGATAGCCATTGCCTTTTCCTCAAGGGAGCAACGGTGGCTTTCCTAAATGATGAAGTTTGGAATTTGTCAAATGCACAACAGGGAAAATACCTTTATATCCTTTTTTTCTGGTTGAGTTTCTAACTTAGTGTATCTTGTGCTCTGCACCAGGGTGCTCCAGATGCCTTGCAGATATTCATTTAAACATGAGAACAACCCTGTGAGCTATAAGTACTATTATTATCTCTGTTTTGAAGGGAAGAAACTAAATCATAGAGAGGGTAGCATAGCCCCAGGGACACAGCTGTCAAGTAGAAGAACAAGAGCCACACTCAGGCATTCTTTCTTCATGAGTAGGCCATAAACTGAAAGTGGACGTTTTTGTTTTAAGGTGACCATGTATATTCTACTTGAAAGGCTGCACACTTACCACACAATGGTACCAGTGCATAGAACATTTTAGTGTGCTCATCTGAAGAGTTGGTGGGGCCAGGGATTTAGCTCAGCAGCATAAGCGCCTGCCTGGCAAATGCATGGTTGTAAGTTTGATCCCCGGTACCAAAAAAAAAGAAAGAAATGAATTGGTTTTTACAAATATCAGTGCTCGGAAATCTTCATAAAATTAGGATGTGTCTGGCCTTTTTTTTTTAATGTAATGGTTGATCTCTGAGTGTCAACCTGATCTTTTTTATTTTGTATTTTAAGATAAAGTCTTGCTAAATTGCCCAGGCTGGCCTCAAGCTTGCAGTCCTCCTGCCTCAGCTAACCTAGTAGCTGGGATTTCAGACAGGTACCCATATTCAGCTATGTCTGATTTTATTTTTTCTGTTTTGTTGTTTGAGACAAAAGTTTGCTATGCAGTTTAGGCTGCCCTTGAAACTCACCAGGTAGCCCAGGCTGACCTCAGACTAGTGTCAATCCTCCTGCCTCAGCCTCCCTACTGCTGGGATTATTAGGCGTGTGCCACCACTCCCAGCTCTCTATATCTGATTTTTAAAAAGAAAAGTCAGCAAGTATGTACCATACACGTGTTAGTCTCACTGGGGCAGGAGGATCGCAAGTTTGGGCCCAGCCTGGACAATTTAATGAAATTAGTGAGACTCAAATATTAAAAACTCTTAAGAGCGGAGGGTGTAGCTCAGGGCAGAAGTGCTGGGTCATTCCCAGTACCAAAAGAGAAACAGAGACAGAGAGGTCATTTAGAGGCAAATCTAGTGAATGAAACCAAGTAACTTCAGGTTTGGTAAAAGTAATGAAAATAAGTTTTTCCTATAGGAATATTAAAGTAGTTCCAAAACATCCAAAATTCTCTAGAGCAGCATCAACATAAGAATTCCTGTGGACTGAAGATGGCACAAACACTTACCTGGCAAGCATGAGGTTGGGAATTCAATCCCCAGTACTGAAAAAAAAAAAAAAGAATTCCTGTTAGTCAAGCATGGTGGCAACACCTGTAGTTCAAGCACTTGGGAGGCTGAGGCAGGAGGATCACTGCAACTTTAGGCCATCTTAGACTACAAAGTGAGTTTAGGGACAGCTGAATTACATAGCGCCTGTTTCAAAAAAAATAAAAGAGTAATATGCCATTAGAGTACTGCATGCATTATGTTTTAAGAGATTTTCAAAGCAGCTTTCTTTAGTGAGTTTATGGGTCTAGTGAATTCTGATTATTTTCCTACTAAATTTTTTACTTCATTTTTTTAAGCCTTAAATGTCTAACAACATCGGAATTATCTAGGATAACATGGGATACTAACAGTAGAGAGCACTACACAGCTACTATAAGTAACATTAACGGATGTGTTTTGATTCTTACATTAGAATTCAGGCTGGCTGCTTTTTGTGTTCTCGGATCACCTCTATCCATGAGAAGGTGACTTGAAGCTATTTGACAAATCCCTTGACCAGACTGAAGCATGACATTTTTACATGAAATAATACACCTTTCAAAATAAGAAACATGTACCATTTAGAGACAGCCCCTGACTTTAATGATGGCTCTTCAGAGTCTTCAAATTTACAATGTTCCCAAAGCAGTGTGCTTTCAGTAGTAAATATACTTTCAAATTTTGATCTTTTCCTGAGTTAGCAAACCTCCTGGTGTAGCAGTGGCACAGTACAGTACTCTGAGCTCCCCTGCAATGCTGGCAGCAGGCCACAAAACCGGGGGAGCTCCCATGCGCTGCAGTTACCGTGCTGCTGCTAAGGAGGGCATTTGCTAAGTGGTTACTCGGTGTGCTCACCCGTGTGCCCGCTCTCTGTGTAGCCCAGGCTGGCCTCCAACTCTCAGCAACCCTCCTCCTGGTTCTGCTTCCTTAGGGCTGGCATTACAGGTATGTCCCATGATGACATGCTTTTCAATGTACTTTTTTGGGAGGGGGTTACTGGGGATTGAATTTACAGCTGTGCACTTGCAAGGCAGGAGCTTATGCTGCTGAGCTAAATCCCCAGCCCGTTTTTTTTGTTTGTTTTTTGTTTTTGGTTTTGTTTGTTTGTTTGTTTGTTTGTTTTGTGAGTGTGTTTTGTCAATGCACTTTTATTTCTTTTTTTTTTTTTTTTTGTCTTTTTGAGACAGGGTCTCACCATGCAGTTCAGACTGGCCTTGAGCTCACTCTATAGCCCAGGCTGGTCTCAAACTTGCAGTGATCCTCCTGCCTCAGCCTCCTGAGTGCTGGGATCACAGGCATGCATCACCACACCCAGCTTCAATGCACTGTTTTTTTGTGTTTTTTGGTGTCGGGGATCAAACTCAAGACCTAGCACTTGCCATGCAGGTGCATATGCCACTGAGCTAAATCCCCAGCTTCAGTGCACTTTTGATTTAGAATATTTTGGTTTTCAGTGGGTGTAAAGGTACATAATCTCATCTTAAATCACGGAGCATTTGTACACACACACAACAGAGAAGGCAATTTGAATAACAAAAGTAGAAAAAGAATTTGTAAAGTTAGGAAAAAGGGAGTTAGACCTTTTGCAAATCATCAAAATACTTAATTTTTGTATTATTTTGATTGTAGTGACACAGCTATTAACTGTTCTGCAAATTTTGAGCATGCCAGCAACCGGATTAATCTATAAATGTATACATACCTAATGTCAGTACTAAATACTAGCCATAGTGCAGAAATGAATGTACATTATTCACTACCAGCCTTTGGGGGAACAGTGGTCATCACTTGGGCACTAGACCTGCTGGTCTCACCACTTGTTCTTGCTGAGATCACATTACCCCACCAGCCATTTCACATCGTTCCTCTGCCTTGGCGATAGACTGACGACTAACAGAATTTCTGTAACACTTAGCATTTCTGATAGAACTTTGAGAATGAGAACGTGACCTGCCTAACAGCTTTTACTTACTGAATGGTTTTATTTCATCATGTCTCCTTTCGTATTGCCACCTTAACAATCCTTCCAGCCACGCATCTTAAAAGACGTGATGGAAAAGTTATCAGCTGGTGTTTTTAGGTATGCTAATCAAATTGTTTCTGTCTACTTTTCTATTCTCTGGGGGATATGGTGGGTATTTCATTTTTGTTTCTGCTTTTACAGTGTACCTGTGGCCTCCACATTTTATTTAAGTTCAGTAGTGGCAAACTTTCAGCATCCTTTGCCACAGCAGGCTGTTTGTTTCATTGAAGGCCCCCAAAGGCCCACCATCACCAGGTTAGACGCTTTTTAATTTCTGAGAGCATAACTGGTGGTGTGCTGGTAAATCCCAAGACAAAAGTAGCTTGTGAATTTTCCTTCTGTGCCATTCTTCACCTCAGCCTTTGCTCTCACCATCATCCCTCCTGAAACAACTTAAAAGAATCCATGGCTTCAAAAGAAGTAAAAGTATGTTTGGTTCTTTGTTTAAATTAGATGTGTTTACCACTTACCCAATAGGGAGAGGATTTTGTGAGTATTTGTTGCCTTGAAAATTTAACCACTTTCAACTGTAGAAATACTAAAGCACAAGTTCATTTGAATCATTTAGTTATAGGACTGCTATAGGAGTTGTCAACTACCAGCCTGTCTGTTCTGTTCATCTGTAACTACAGCTGACATTTCTAATAATTTTTCTTCCTCAGACCTCAGTTGGATGAACCCATCCCACTGTATGAAGCAAAAGTTTCCATGGAAGTTGTTCAGAAAAATCAAGGAAGAAAAAAGCAAGTTGTTCTATTTTAATTTTCTTATTTCTTAGACCTCAGTTGGAAGAGCAGTATTGTAAGCGCAAATTTTCCTTGAAAAATGAGAAAAAAAAACAAGTAGGAAAAAAAAGCAAGTTGTCTCATTTTTAAGCATGTTTCCTTGTTAAGATGTTCAGTTATTTGATGTATCTGGAAAATTTTTGATTATGCAAGTGATTGAGTTAATTCTGTAATTAACATCTGAAGGGAATATTCAGAAAGACTTTTTAGTTATTATTTCTATACATTTTGCCACTGTTACAAAATTCTTTCCATGAAGAAAATTACTGCTTTCAGCAAAATCCACACTATTCCATTGATAAATCTGTTATAGGTCTTTGCTGTAAAGGTTCTGTCAAAGTAATTTACTAATCTTTTATGAATTATTCTTAATATCTTCCTTAACAACACTCTGCAGTCATAATTGAAGCATTTGAATGGATTTTCAGGACTTAAAGGAGCTAGCCCATAGGCACTTAATTTTTGTTTTCAAACACTCATTCACTTTTTAAGTTTCTCAGGATCAAACAAGCTTGTAACTGCATGCGACAGCTGCCAGCCTTTGCATAAGGCTCTAGGCAGGCCAAGCCTTGGGAAGGGGAATGGCAGGCTGCGTTTGGAGTGCACTGACTTGCCGAGTTCCCTTTTGGGAAGTGGGCCGGGTGGGCCCTTTCCCCACCTCTCCCAGTCGCCTGTGCTCTCTGCAAGTTACCGAATCCGCCGCCCCACACCGAAGCTCAAGTGTGACATTTGCTTTCCATCTAGGCGCCATACCGGGGACTGATCACATCTCTGTTGTGGACTTAAGCAGCGTCCACCTATTTCGGTGCGCAACAAGAAAGTGTCCACTGGTGCCGGACCGCGTGCTTCCCAGCGTCGCTGCACCTCGCAATCAGAGCCTGGCCCACAGCCCAGCACTGGGGGTGCAGGCTGCCCTCGAAGACTAGGGCCAGGGCGTGGCCTTGCGCGCGCGCGGGGTGGGGGGGACTCCGCACGCTTCGCGGCTACGCAGCCGCTGGGGCGGGGTCTCCGGTCGCGTCCAATCAGTGTCGAGAATGACTCGCGTAGGGGGTGGGGCCAGCTCGCGCGGGAAGTGCGGGACAGGCAGCCGCCGTCCGCTGCCTCTCGTCATGGCACTGTCCGTCCCCGGCTACTCGCCCAGCTTCAAAAGGCCCCCCGAGGTCCTGCGCCTGCGACGCAAGCGGGCCCGGACCCATGGAGCTGCTGCCTCCCTGTCCCCAGAGCTGCCGGGGCCGCGCCTCGCCGCCCTCGCAGCCGGGCTGCCCCTCCGCCCTTTCCCGGCCGCGGCGGGCAGAGGCGGCGGCGCGCCCGAGCCCCGCCGGAACCCCTTTGCCCGCCTGGACAACCGGCCTCGGCCCGCCGCGCAGCCCCGCGGCCAGCAGGAGGTGCCAGGCCCGGTGAGTGCCGCGGTGACCGCCAGTAGGGCGGGTGGGAAGCTTCCCAACGGTGCGGGCGGGGCGTTCTTGGGAGCACCCACCCTGCCGGCCGCGCCGGGGAGTAGAGGGGCCTGTGGGGATGGAGGATTAGCCTAAGTTGGGTCAGAATTTGCTAGCCTGTTGGATCTTTTGGAATCGATTGTTAATGCGCCGAACCTGGACCCTTATTTCCTTTTAATTTTTTTGCTATTAAAGTTCAGACACAAAAATGAAGTGAAACACTGGTAGATGGATTTGGATGTGTGTGAATTGGGACGCACTTCATACCTACTGAGAACCCTGCATGCCAGGGGCTGCGACAGGATTGCTAGGATGTCCAGGCCAGCCTGGGCAGTGTAGTGATTTCAAAGTCAGCAGTAGCAAGACCCTGTCCCAGAAATCCAAAAATAATAAAACTAAAACTAGTCAGTCGTTTCAGTTTTAAGAGGATAACTTTTAATTTCAGGTTTTAGACTCTAATCAAGAAAATGACTTGCTATGGGAGGAGACGTTACCTGAAAGAACTATTACTGAACTACACCTACACCAGGTAATACTTTTTTTAATATCATTAGAACATATATTATTTATACTTCTCAGAAAAATTTTGCATGGGAAATAGTTTCACACATTAGCTGTGAGTGATCTAGGATTGAAAAGATGGCATCATTTAGGTAAAGAACTTGTAGCATGCCTATTATGGTCACCTACACAGAAATAAGCAATAAAGAGGTGGGGATTAGTAAATGTGAGTTACCTTTTACACCACCTGCCACCCTGCATACCCAGCTTCAAAAGGCTTTAAACACATCGGTTTTAAACACTTCTCTTCCTTGGGTAATGACAGCAAAAAAAACAACCCTTAGGCTCAGTTACTTCTGCAGTTCTGCTAACTTTTTAAACCCGATCCCCAGATTACCATCACAGGTTGTAATGAAACATTGAGCTGCATTGCTCCCCTTCACTACAGACGTACATTGTATTTCCTTTACTGAGTATTTTGTTGTGATGGCTTGATAAATGCTTGGTTTGTCCTAATGGGAACAGGCTGGAAGAGCTCCCCAAGAGCCAATCTTCCCTTTTGATAAATTAGTGGCTTTGCATGGTGTTGGAGAATTCTGAAAGAATCCTTGTAACAAAAAATACTGACTTGAAGAAACAATACAGCTTCAGGGTCAATTTTTGGGTGAGGAAACATTTTTTGATGGTAGCTACATAAATTACTCACAGGAGGACCAGGTTAGCACTGTTTCAGAGCCTTAAGAGATGCTTTTTTGAGTACTGCTAAGATTTCTATTTTGACAACAATTGCATAGTATCATAAAGAACTGTTAAAACTACAAAATGAAACATAATCCTCTTACACCACCACCTCCAACAGATGGTTATCTCAGAGATAACCATTGTCAAGTTTATCTGCTTCCAGACTTCTTCAGTGTATAGTTTTGTTTTCTTTTTGTGGTGCTAGGTATTGCATCGAGGGCTTTGTGCATGCTTGGCAAGTGCTCCACCACTGAACTGTATTTTGTATATTATTTATATTACACTATTTGTATAATTTTGATCATAAGTATTTTGATAAAATCTTCAGATTGGTTTTTCTTGAAACTAAACTTTTGTGTTCTTTGTTTTCTGAAAGACTCCACACGTATTATTTTCTGAGTCGGATACTCTGCTTCCACAAAGTACCGAGTTACCTGTAGATTGGAGTATTAAAACTCGACTCCTTTTCACCTCTTCTCAACCCTTTACCTGGACAGATCATTTGAAAGCTCAGGAAGAGGCTCAAGGTCTTATCCAGCATTGTAGGGCAACAGAGGTTACTTTGCCTCAAAGTATACAGGTAATTCTGAAATAAAATGACTTTTAAAGTAACAAGTGTAATTGACAGACTGTAATTGCTGACTAGAAGGGCTGACCTAAACAAGCCCCAATTAACAACTACTAATGAGTTTCAAGCAAGAAATTAAAGATTTTTAGACTCAATGGTTGATCTATCCAGTCTCTCTAATGAAATGCTATATTTTTCATGGGTGCAAAAAACAACCTTTTGTTCCCTGTGGATTTTAGGACCCCAAACTCTCTACTGAGCTTCGTTGCGCCTTCCAGCAGAGCCTTGTCTATTGGCTACACCCTGCCTTGTCTTGGCTATCACTGTTTCCTCGTATTGGAGCTGATAGGAAAATGGCTGGGAAGACAAGCCCTTGGTCAAATGATGAAACCCTGCAACATATATTAATGAGCGACTGGTAAGATTAATAAAAAGATTTGTGCAGTACAGTAGTGAATTTTTATTTTAGCAGTATTCTTTCCTCAGTGTTTTTGCTTTGGAAGATTTTTGGTTTTATTTTTGTTGTTGTTGATTTTTGGAACAAGGCCTTGCTATGTAGTTCAGGATAGTCCTGAGCCTAATATGTAGTCCCAGCTGGCCTTGAACTTGTGGCAGTCATCCTGCCTCAGCCTCTTGGGATTATAGGCATATGGCAGGCACTTATTGTATTTGTAATGTATAGAAGGATCTCTGCCCCAGATTTTATCAGAAAATGTAAATAACCAACATTTAAACTGCTTGCTTGTTTTTTAAGCTTCTCATCACTATTACAGTATGAAACATGTATGTGTAAGATTAACATATATAAGGAAATATAATTCTTTAATGTCCTCATCAGTGAGTGCATGCATTTATGACAGTTGTTCAGAGAAAGTCAGCAACCAGTTACCAAGTTTTGTTGTTTAAAAAAAAATGTTTAAATGCTCAGCATTGTAAAAAGTATTGAGAAGTCATCAATGAATTTGAGTTGTTCACAGCCAGGTGATACATAACTGCAGAAATTCAAACCACGGTCTATGAAGTATTTATGTTGTGTTTTATTTTTATGTTTTTATTTGTTGTGTTTTAAACTTGAGTGCCAGACTAAAGTATCAGATTAAATTTTAAACATTGAGCTAAATGTTTAATAATACCTAAAGAAAATTATTTTGCTCGTAGGTCTGTGAGCTTTACTTCTCTGTATAACCTGCTGAAGGCAAAACTTTGTCCCTATTTCTACGTTTGCACCTATCAGTTTACTGTCCTGTTCCGTGCAGCCGGATTAGCAGGAAGTGATGTGATCACAGCTCTCATATCTCCCACAACTAGAGGTTTAAGAGAAGCTATGAAAAATGAAGGTAAAAGTTTAGGTTTAAAGTGATAATAGTACAATTTATATATAAAACATGTACTGTAAATGCTAAAGTTTGAATTATCTTTTAACTGTATTTTTTCAAAAATGTAGTGTCTCTTGATTTCTATATTTTTCTGCGTTTGGTTGAACTGTCCCTTGCTCATAGTTTTAAATGAATAGTGCTCCTCTCTCTGATCTCAGAAGTAAAATACATAATGGACTGGAAAGTCAATATCAGAACATACTCTCTACTAGAAAGTCTTTTCTAGAACAGATTACCTACCTCCTGAATAACATTTTCAAAATAAGTCACCTCGCCAGGCATAATTTTGAGTGCCTGTAATCCCAGCATTTAGGAGGCTGAGGCAGGAGGATCAGTGCAAGTTCAAGATCAGTCTGGGCTACAAAGTAAGCTAAAAGCAAGCCTGAACTGCATAGTGAGACCCTGTCTCAAAAAGACCCAAAAATAAAAAGTAGATCACCAGGGCCAGGGATTTAGCTGAGCGGCATAAGCACTTGCCTGGCAAGTGTGAGGTTGTGAGTTCGATCCCCAGTACCAAACAAACAAAAAAAAAAGGTAGACCACCAGATCTGTAGATCATGAAATCTGTGTAGGGGACCAACCCAATAGCACATTTTGAGAAAGTAAATTAGAATACAGTCTAATTTTTGAAAAGATATCCTCTGTACCACTGTTTCCTGAAGCATCTGTTTCAAAGAGAAATGTGAGGATGTTGTTTTGTATGTTGTAGGCTACGCAAGACAAATTTGAATACTTCTACTTAATATTGTAGATGGAAGTATAAAATTTTACCTCAAATATGCCAGTGATGGCAAGTCTTTTAGAGCTTTCAGTGTTAACCAACAAACCCCTGCAGCACGCATACCATAGGTTTGCCACCATTCCTCTGTGTTCTAAATAGGCACTACTGTTAAAGTAATGAGTTGTTTTTATATTCTTATTTAGGTATTGAATTTTCTCTGCCTTTAATAGAAGATGGTCATAAGAAAAAAACTTATGGAACAAGCTCAGGACATGGGGAGTATGTTATTAAAACAACTGTTACATCCAGTGATTTATGGATTCAGTGAAATTGATTTGTAAAATTAACAGCTTTGTGAAGTGAAGATTCTAACTATAGCAATTTCCTAGGGAGCAAGCAATCAGTGATGAAGATGAAGAGGAAAGTTTTTCTTGGCTGGCAGAGATGGGCGTGCATGATAAAATTAAAAAGCCAGATGTACTTTCTATCAAGCTGTATCCTTTCAGTTGCTATTAAGAATTAATTCTTGTTGAATTAATGAACAATTTTTAATTTGTGGTTTTAAATAACTATAATTTTAAATTATCTTCAGTGTACCTTAAAACTTTCCATTATATTGAATTAATAGTAATAAATTATGAACTCAAACTTTTTAAGGAGGTCACAAGTTTTTGACTAGGTTTTATTGTCCGTTTCTAACATTCAGCAGGTCAGCGTTTTGACTCAAACTTACTGTTTATGAATGTTTTGGAAAAGAATGCTGTTCACTGATTCATAATCAAGATTACTGCCCTCTTGGGATAGGATTTGCAAGAATTTCCTTGATCATCATCTTTAGACGTAAAGAGAAACATGAAGTCCAAATGGATCACAGACCTGAGTCTGTTGTTTTGGTGAAAGGAACCAACACCTTTACATTGCTCAACTTCTTGATCAACTGCAAGAGTTTAGTTGCTACTTCAGGTGCACAGGCAGGACTTCCACCAACCCTCTTATCACCTGTAGCATTCCGAGGAGCCACAATGCAAATGCTTAAGGTAGTTAAAAGAAATTCTCCACTTCATCAGTCTTTGTTACATAGCTTTACAGTTACAGAAGTACTTCTTTGTGGGTGTTTTTTGTCTTTTTTCAGACATTGTTTCACTGTGCAGCCCAGGCTGGCTTCAAACTCAAGAGAACCTCCCCCCTCAGCCTCGCACATGCCGGGATTACATGCGTAGACCACCATGACCAACTTAGTTTTGTGTTTTTTTTCTTGAGACAGGATCTCTATGTGTAGTCCAGGCTGGCCTCAAACTTGCCAGTGATTCACTTACCTCAGCTTCCTGTGTGCTGGGATTATAGGTATATGCCACCATCCCCAGCTCTAAGTATGGTTTTAGATTTTTTAATATTGATTTTTAAAGAATAACTTCTTGCATTTTTACTTCCTATATTTTCATTTTACTTTCCTCCTAATTTAAAAAAAATTCTTGACAGTTAAATTTTATGAGAATGTATTTTTTTTCCTACTACCAGGGATCAAACCCATGACCTCACACTTGCCAGGCAGGTGCTTATTAGACCACCGAGGTAAATCTTTGGCTATGACAATATATTATGAAATGTTGTTTGGATTATATGACAATTTTCACAGAAATCCCAAATGCAACCATATTGGGGGGAAAATTTTGGACATTTTTTTTTTTGATGGTACTAGGGATTGAATGCAGGGAGCACTGAGCTGTATCATGCCCAGCCCTTTTTATTGTAGAAGTCAGATTCCCAGGATGACCTTGAATATACATTCCTTCTGTCTCAAGAGTTATGATTATAGGGGTATACCTGGTAGCTTACATGCCTGTTCCCTTGCCTGACTTTTGTAGAATTTGTAGCTAAGAAACAGAGGCCCAAGATACAGTAATGTAATTTTTCTTTTTAATTTTTATGAAGGCACGGAGTGTTAATGTGAAGACACAGGCTTCTTCTGGGTATCAAGATCAATTCTCTTTGGAGATTACTGGTCCAATTATGCCGCATGCTCTACATTCTATAATGAGCCTGCTAAGATCTTCACAGAGTGGGTCATTCTCTACAGGACTGTATCCACACGAACCAACAAGTGTATTTAATATCTGCCTGTCACTGGATAAAGTACCAACTAAAGTAAGTAGATTCCTTTAAACACTTAGTTGTAGTTTCCTCTTAACTAGCTGGAGGAAAGAAGTCATTTATGAGATGGATTTGAGCTTCAAGTTATAAAAATTTATTGTGCCAAATGGGAGAAAAGGAGGTAAAAAGAATTAAGATGTGTTATATATATGGAACTCTCCACAAGAAATGTAATCATGTACATCAAACATACTAATAAAACTTTAATAAAAGTATCATACTAAAACCATTAAAGGAATAAGTTATTGAGGTCAGTTTTATAAATTTAAGCTATTGTGCTAGTAACTACTTAAAAAAGAAATTTCTCTAACTTTAAAAAAGGCAACCTTTTGTATTGCTTCCTCAGATCCAGTTTCTTTATAGTCTGTGAAAGCTTTATTAAGGGATTTACCCATATTTAATTTTCAACATGTCTAGATTATCATGTAGCAGGTTATAAATCTATAAAACTGCCATGTTATCAGTTGGCTCTAAAAGTAACATTTCAGGGTTTGCTCACCGTACAAATTCTCAGAATCAGCTTCTATAGATATAACGAATTACAGGAATGAGCCATTTGTCACTCTCCATGATAGTGACTTAGAACTGAATGTTTAGAAGCTAACATGTTTTGTCAAAGACTAAATGTGTACCTGTCTCCACAGGACATTGCTAATAAGGAGCTTGCTAACTGTGGGTTGCACCCTAAGACGCTGGAGCAACTTAGTCAAATACCATTACTGGGGAAATCATCTTTACGGAATGTGGAAATGAATGACTACATTTGTAATTGGAGATCCTGAACACTAAAGTAAGCCTAAAAGGAATCTTTGAGGAAAAAAATCTCCTAGCAAGGAAATTCAAGATTCTTTACCTTTGTCTTTAAAGAAAGGAACATACTTTAAAATATTGAAATGTTTATAAACATTCACTTCTTACATTAGTTTTATTACATACATGCATTGAGCAATATATAAAGGTTTTAAATGAACATGGTTTTACTGTTTCATACTAGATTTTCAGGTATGAAGATGATGCAGTTTTTCTTAAGTCCCAGGTAACTTGAATAAGGAATCTATATGCCTACAAGCAATTTGTAAATGGAGTAGAAAATCCTAAAATTAAAGTCAGCATTCCCTTACAAATAACAAATTGAGACTAAATCTGTAGCAGTTATTTGATAAAGCTGACTAAAAATACAGCTTACCTGAGAACAGGTTATTGTTTTACAAAAGTAGAAAACAATGTAGACACCATCTGAGCTGATTACAGATGCTTCCATCAGTGTCTTAATCATTTATAGTTCCTCTATTCTTAAATATAAATTTGCTTTTTAAATACATGCTAATAAACTCAGACAAGAGGTTATTTTGTACTCCATATAGAACAGCATTAAGAGTTGTTGGGTGTTCAGCTATCATTGGCAAAGTACTATTTAATGTGTTTATAAGGTGCCTGGGTGTGTTTGTGTGTGTGTGGGTGTGTGTTTGAAATTGTTTAAATAAACATGCTTAGATAATAGTACTTAGTGAAGATGTGTATGTTCACTTTATGATCCAGAAAATAAAACACCACATTTATTCCAGAGAAGTTTGTATTTGGGCCTTAAGCTTTTGAAAATAAAGTTTAGAGACATAGCATATGAATACCACTGTAATACACATGAAATATTCTATCAGACCCTAGAAATTAACATAAACTTTCTCATAGTCAACAAAATAGTGGCTGGTTGCCAATTTTATTAGGTAAGTTGGTTACAGCATTTTTTTTTAATTATTTTACGTCTACCTAGGTGTAGCTGAAATTCAAAATGCACATCAAAGTAAAACTATATCACAACTCAAGCCATACTAAATGTACTTGGCCTCTGCAGTAGATTTCTAGTCAAGACTTCATTTTGACTCCCTTCTTATGACTCAAGTGGCTCTAATGGGAATGCAGGACTTAGTGCTGATCATCACACAACATATCACTTTTTATAACCTCTACAAAATTTTAAAGGAGGATGGTGGCATTAGCCCTGTGGAACAGATCTTGCTTGATTACCTCAATAACACTGGCCCAGTATCTGTCCAGCAGAACCCATTTTGAAATAGTACAAGGTGCACAGCCCTTCACTGATTACAGGCAAGTGTTATAGCAGCCTAGCCATAAGGAAGGGGAGTTACATCATAGTACAAAATACAGTATAAAAGCGTTATTTAACATTCCACACTGAAGATTACTGATGCCTTCAAATAATTGTTTGGATGTTAGCCACTTAAACAAATACATCACTAAGGTAAACAATATAAACATACCAAAACCCTGTATGGTTAAATACAATTTCCATGGTACAAAAATCAAAGCCTGGAGATGTTTGTACAGATTGCTTTTTACACAATGTCTTAAATTGCCAAATATTTACAACATTAAAGAGGAAATACATTTGTGATGCAGAGTAAAATTATCTGAAATGATTAATATAAAACCTCAATCTATCTACGTGAGGCACTCCTGAAGCAAGTGGCATTAGCCATGAGGTCCTTTGGTACAAGGCCCATTGCTTGAAGAACCACAGTAGCTGCTGTGGCTTTAGCATGCTTCTTATTAGGGCTGGCAAAGCTGGGCTGGTAAGCGCTTCCATTTATCAATACCTATTCAAGAAAAACATACAATTGGGCTGGTAAGGGCTTCCATTTCTCAATACCTAGTCAAGAAAAACATACAATAAGAACAGCATCAAACTTTAATATCTATTAGCTTTGTACTTTTTTACTAAATGCTAGAAAATACATAACCCATACTATGCAGTTTAATTTAAATTACTCTCAGCCCAGAAGCAAATGATTTGGAAAAATGGACTGCAAATTAAAAGCAGTTTTCTAAATTAAAAAGCTTCATAGAAATGATTATATCAGTTCCCCACATTCCACTTACTAGAGGTATTGA
Source organism: Hydrochoerus hydrochaeris (assembly GCA_004027455.1). NCBI lineage: Eukaryota > Metazoa > Chordata > Mammalia > Rodentia > Hydrochaeridae > Hydrochoerus > Hydrochoerus hydrochaeris. The sequence continues at coordinate 289,785 of PVLA01001185.1, forward strand.
TAAATTATTTGCCAAATTTTACCCACATCTTTCCCTCTGATTTTTTTTTAAATTGTACATTCACAAATGCTATTTAAATATGCTTCAATGTATAAAAATCCCACCACTCTGGCCATTCATTTATGTAACCCACAATCCACAAAATACTGTGATTGTATTGTATCACCCTCTAACATTTAAGTCATCAAATTAAATATATACTATTAGTGCAGAAATTCATATTTACCCTAAAGAGAAAATGTTTGCGATGATCAGGGCCACTATCATGGACCAAGAGAAATTCAGGTGGTTGCCACCTTCTCTTATTACAGATTTCCATCAAGGCAGACACAGGATGTTTCCCTGCAGAGAAAAGAAGTCATAAATTATTCCCACCAACTTTCTCAACACAAATGAATTGAGTATTCATGGGACAAGAGACTATTCAAAAATATTCTCTTACCTGATAGATCTTTCATTGCAGCAGAGAAGTTCCCAGACCTCTTTTGTGCTCTTTCTCCTACAGCAACAAGACCTAAAAAAATTTAAAAAGCCAATATTCACTAAATCAGTATCAAAAGCATCATTTTAAATGTAGAAAAACAAAAATGCCTACTGTAGAAACCTGAATCTTAGACCATGCCTTCAATATTCAAAGATTGACATAGTGCATTTATCAATGTCTCATTTAATGTACCTTGGTATTAAGTTTCATAAAATATATCTATGAAGCAAAAGAATTTAATAGGATGAATAGGTGTACAAATCAAATGTCATATAAATAAGCTTAAGTAGTGGCTACTGATTGCATTAATTTTATAGCTATTCTCTTAAAAAAATGACACAGGAGCTGGAGATACAGCTCAAGTGGCACAGCACCTGCCTGGCAAGCATGAGGCCCAAGGTTTGATTCTTGGTATGCCCACTGCCAAAAGAAATCCTTAAATAAATGATGGTAAGATGGTAAGGATTGCAGGCTACAAGTAAAAAAGTATCTCGAAGGATAAATGCATCCCTTTGCCCTAACAAAACCTCCCTTTCTAAAAAACTGAGATGTTCTCAAGAGACAAATATGAATTCTGCATAATTTCCCTCCATAAATTTATTACAAAGTAATATTATGAACTCAAAAAAAAAATACAAAAGTTTTTCAGTCAGTCCTTTCCTGATTACATGCTAGTATATTAAGCTTATCCTGAGCAGTGTGCTGTTGTCAGCAATTACACCCAAGTCATGTTGCATAATTCCAAGGAAAGTACCCATTGGAATTACACAATACACATTTGGTATACACCTAGCCTATTTCCAAATTCACTGTAATGATTGACTTCCCTGAACCCACCTTAACTGTTCTGATTCCAAAGATAACAATTTCCTATTTCTAAAAATTGGGACTAAACAATCTATTCAAGCAAGCAGCCACTTATGATTCCAATTATATTATTCCAACAGAATGTATTAAAGGAACCAATGGGCTGTTACCTGAGGGTACTAAGTAGGTTAATACTCAGCAGCTACATGGAGGCTATACAGGTCCTTCTCTCCAACCCCTGCTATCTGAAGGTAACAGCAAAGTGTAGTAGCAATAACAGTTCCAATGTGCCCAACACAAGGTAATACAAAGAGCTAACATCTGTTATCAGCTGTGTTATTAGCAGCAGTTGTCCACTACTCTTCAACCTTAACATGACCACTGGCATGAAAAAGACAAACAGCTCATGAAACAAAGATAAATCAGTACACTAAAAGCTACCTAAACTGTCAAAGAAAAATAATCAAATCTTAGAAATAAAAATCATATGGTCCCTGTGAAGAGAAAACAAAATGGAATCCCAAAAGAAATGTAATTAAATTTGTAGCCAAAATTAGGTAAGTGAAAACTTTCATATATGGCAACTCGCATGAAGGATGCCTCTGAACAGCTCTAGTGTCTCCAGCTATTAAAAAAAAAAATAAGCTCCTATGTATGAAAATGAGTTAAAAACTTTTCTTGACAGTGTGCACTATACAAGAAATGCCTATAGTTCAGGATCACTAGGACTAAAAGGTAGTTAAAACCCTGAATGTTGAAAAAGACATAGTGAACATTTCAAAAAAGAATTTGTTACCTTTTCGGTCTGTCTTAAAATCAACTAGGATAGGTTCTTTATTTCCTTCTTTGTTTTTTCCTAATCCTTCTCCTTCTCTCCAGCCCATTTTTCTCATCAAAACGGCTCCCATTCCTCCAGTTACTGGGGCTGCTCTTAAGAACTGATCCTATCCAAAGAAAGAAAGGTAAAATGTCCCCAGTTTACAATTAGAACTTGACTACAGACTCACTCACTGGTAACTTTGTAAAAAGAGAAATCTTATTTTACTTCTAGATCTGTTACAATTAAATTTAAAAGCTTCTATGTACTTAATACATACTGTAGTATATATGTTCTAATTATTTTCACATTAACAATATTTTAAAGTCAAATATCAGTTTTAAAACAGTAGTCCTTCATTCCCCCCTCCAAAAAAAAATAGAACACTCCTGTTTTCGTCCACTATTTAGGTTCACTGGTATCTCTTCTTAGCTTGCAAAATAAAAAGAAGGCAGTGTTAAAACAGTCAATAATATTAATTGTCCCAGGTGTACCTAGTTTATGAATAAAGCCCAGAAATCATTTAGAAATAGTTTGGACACTGAAGAAGTATACTGTTGCCATCCAAAGTTTTTTTCCCCTTTCTACTAGGCATGTATAAATATTTTTACTTAGAAAATCCCTATGAAACAAACTCTTTAAAATTACACTGTACTAAACTGAAGGTAATCACACAAAATACCCTGTAAGTATACCAAAATGAACTGGAACTCTTTAAAACCTAGCTTGATGTTAAAAGACTTTTAAAAAACTCCTTAAATGTTTACATACCTAGGCCTCGGTAGCAGCAGTGTTGTGACTAGTACGGCTGGCACTGACCGGGGCAAGAAGACAGCTACAAGGATTTGGCCCTGAAACAAGTTTCCATACAGAGGGGTGAAAGTTCACAGGTTATTCTGTGAACAATCAACTCTCCTGTATCCAACCCACTGAACCATAATTTCCATCAAAGCAGCAAACCACTTAATGTCATAAGATGCACAACTATATACATTAGCATGGTCAACCATCTGTATTTTCCACATTTTAAGAATATTTAATGCCTCATTTTAATGGGCATCCACATACATGTAACAAACTGCTAAATTCTACCTATTGTTGATCTACAAGGCCGCTTTTTAAAAAAATCTGAAACACACATCCCCCAAATATATTTCACCTCATCACTGAATTTTTGGGTAATGTTCTCTAGCAGACAGAGCAAAAGTGATTAACTTATCAACAGAGGTATAATCAAAACTTTTTGTAGCTCCAAAAACAGTATACATTATCAGTTCCTTCATTGATAAGTTAATAAGTATTTTTAAAAAGCATTTTTTACAGTCATAAAACTATGTAATCTTTGTTTCCCAGCTTTATAATTAAGGGCTGGGGAGAAATCATGCCAATGATTTGTGATTTGACATTAAGTTCAACAAGGTGCTCTGATGGAAGGAGGCAGCTGTGGAGGTAAAAACATACCCCTGGTTCAGTTCCTTATTTGGTGCAGGCCATGCAGTGTAGATGTATAAAGAGAAAAGTTAGCTGATGCTTGGATATCAACTGCCTTGATGCTACACACCTAGAATGACTTTTACTTACTTCCAGGTTCATCTGCCCCTCTTTTCCAGGAAACAATCCTAAAAAAAAGGGCAACTGTGCAGACAGAGTACAATATAAATCCCAAAAGAACCCATGTTTTCAATTGTTCCTGTTCTCTAGTATCTTCACCTATTTTACCCCGTGTGTATGCAACAAAAACGCTGGTTGATGAGACCACAATATTACACAGTATTTGTCAAATTATGTCCAAATAATTTCATCTTCAAAACAAAAACTTTTAATAACCATTTTAAATATTTTACTTATGAATTAATATGGACCAAACTTACTTATCTAAAAATATACTGCAACAAATGAAAAGAGAACATCTATGTTATAGAGTTCCTTATTTTTTTTTAAATACAGAATGCAGGGCCTACACTAAAGCAAGAAGAGACGAATGAGCACTTGAGCAAGTATCTGAAGTATATTTAATGTTCAGACGGTATCTGTTAAAATTAAATTTTAAGTAATTTTCAGTTGCCCAATGACTTCTAAATGTAGCCCAGATGTAAAATGTTCTTTCCTAAATATTAAGCAAACATTCTGTACAACTGCTTTTTTCCTAAGAGTTGTTTTTTTCTATAATTTAAAGCATGGTCTGATGAACACATCATTACCTCATGATATTCATCAAAATTATTTGCTTCCTTAAGTAAATTTTATATAAAATGTTAAGTATAAAATGTTTTAAAAGATTCCACTAAACATTTTATTTGAAAATCTGTAAGCTGTCTCCAAGGCTTGAACAGCTGTGGAGCAATTCAGTCAGTGAGAAGATTCACTTTGTGAAAGTTACTAACAGGATATTTAGACAGTAACCATTATGGACAATATATTACATAGATAAAACTAAATTTTGCAGTGGAAGCAAAATATATGGATTATTTATTATGGCTTTGTTAAACACCAAAAGCTTCCTGTCTACCCTCCTGAAGCACCAAGCACTGAGATTCAAAACTAGTGTTAAAAGAATCAGGGCTTGGGTTGTATAGCGAGATTCCATGCTTAGCATACACAAAGCCCTGGGTTGGTTCTCCGGCAATACCAAGTGGGGAAAATGTTCATTTATATAATTGTTCCCACTAAGATGTAAGCCATTTTTCAAATACAATACTACACAAATCACTTTTCACTGTAATATATTAGTGTAAAAATTTAATCCAAACTCTTAAAATACTTTCCTAGATTAATATCCACCCCCCTGCAAACTGTTTAAATTTTTTAATGACTATGGTCATGTACTCACTGTATTATGTATTAGTATGACTCTTTAAGAAATGGGCAAAATGAGAATGTGTCTTATTAATCTGTTAATAAGATGATCAACAAACTATCAAAACTGAAATATTATTATATTAAAATGTCTGAAGCAACCAGTATCATTTTCCTGAAACTCATCCATGAATGACACTCATTTCAGTTCTCTAAAAGATACTCATCATATTGATTACCACTCTGTGAAGCAATAATTCAGTCCTGTCTGTACTTGACACTTTGGGAGTCTGAAATTCCAAAGAATTACTTGCCCACGATCACACAAGGAGTCAGGAGTACAGCGGGACAAAGAAACCTTCCCAATCCATTAGACCACGAAGCCTCCCAGTTTCAGCACTGCTATGCTGCCAGTACTCCTGCAACAAATTCCCCATCACCCATCCAACCGACCCACCCCTCTTCACCAGAACGCTTCTCTTCAGCAAGCCCTTCTTCACCACCTAAGGCTCCCCCAACAGTGAGGCAGCCGTAGGTGGAGTTCACACATCTCAGTGCAGGAATCTGAGACCAGGTGCACCTACATCTTCACAGCAGGAAGTGTCCATCCTCTCCCTGGATTTATATATCCTGTTTTTTCATGAAATCAGTGGTTCTCAAATAGATCCTGTGGATCACCAAAGGCCACCAGGGCCTATGTGGTGGTCCACAGATAATACTTCCATGCCCTCCCCAGCCCCTTTGCCACCCTTCAGCACTGCCCACCCCACATTCCAGCCATCCTCCCCCAGCTTTCCAGTCCCACGGCAAGTTCAACACATGCAGTGCTAATACTAGGGCCTCCCAACCACTGGTTGTAATCAACAGCAGACGACCACATAGGAACCTGGGGCTGGAAGTCACAAGAGGCACGAGGAGTAGGAGCCAAGGGATCTTAGAGGAGGGGGCAGGCACTACTGAGAGGACAGGACAGAGGAACAGAACATGAGGGCTTAGAGGGCTTGTGGGGTAGTGAGCCACCAAAAATAAACCTGTAATAAAGTATCCCATGTTGAAGATTTGAGAACCACTGCTTTTAAATGATTAGGTTAGTAGTCCAACAGGAACTGTGGAATATTCTGAACAGCACCTGACACAGCATTCAAAACACAGTTAAATAAAACCACCCCCACCACAACCAGTAGCAGCAGCAAAGAATAAATAAAAATAACCTTAGAATATAAACTGAGTGGCTCTCGAGCCATATTTATACATTTGCCACTGTCTCATGATTCCAGTCCATCTTCAGTGTCCATCCTGGAGCATATACACACAGCAAATTTATTCAGGAACTTTTGGTTAGAGTCATGGGCTTCTTCATGCATTTCTTAACAAAACATTTTCCTGACAAAACAACAACAGTGTAGTTTGACGCTTTCATATGTGCACATATTGTGTACCTTTTTGATCCAGGCTTGAGCACCAGTATTGGCCAGCTGTTCTTGTGTCAGAACTTGTACGCCTGTACTTCCTGTGAACTGTCCAGGAATAGAGTTCAGCTGAGCCCAGGCATCAATCTGAAAAAAAGAAGCTGCCTTAACTAAGGAAAACTTATCTGATTAAAATGTTGCTGGTTTAAAAAAATAAGTACTAAATTTTATAAAAGCTTATACATATTAAACCCAATTATGTCAAACATTGCATTTTTAAAATTTTTACATGACATTCATGTTACCTAGAAAAATGCTATGAACAACAATTTGAAGAAAGCACATTATGCTCCATTGCTATGGGCATTCCAAAAATGGATCACTAGGCATTGAAGGGTTAAAACTAAGTGTTTTTCCTGAACTTCCCAAAGTCTGAGTCCTAATATCAAGAGATGTGTTATTTCTAAAGTACCACAAAGATACATGAAAAATCAAGGTAAATGAGCAAAGGATTCCATTTTCTTTATTTTTCTTATACAGGGTTTCAATATGCAGTTTAGGCTGGCATTGAACTATGTAGCCCAAGCTGGCCTCGAACTCACAGCAATCTTCCTGCCTCAGCCTCCTGAGTGCTGGGATTACAGGTGTATGCCACCACACCTGGCCTAGAATTTCTCCTTTTTTATCTCATATAAGTGCATTGTAAAAATGCTATCAGAGCCTAGATTTTTAATTATTTTGAGGTATTATACAGATGATTAAATTATCTACTCAAATATGTAAAACAATTTTTCATGAAACCTGTGGTGCACATCACCACCATTTATTGTGACAAAGAATCTATTCTCAATCAAATTCTACTTATTGAATACCTAGTGTAACAGACCTGTCTAAACAGGTACATGTTTCTCTGTAGATTTACCATACGAAGATAAATGGGGAAAAAAATGTTCATTATTAAAAGCACAAATTCAGGTCAGGGACTTAGCTTAGTGGCGTAAGTGCCTGTTTGGCAAGCACGAGGTTTTGAGTTCAATCCCTGGTACTAAATAAATAAAAAATAAAAGCACAAATTCTACACTGAGAGTCCTTGAGTTTGAATTCCAATTTCCCCAACTTTCTAGTTGTGTGACCTTAGCTATCACCTTAAGCAACCTTAATCTCACTTTCCTTAAGTGAAACAGAGAAACTATTAGTTAACACCTATAAACTTGGTAAGCTCAAAAGGGCACTCAGCTATTTTTATATACTGGTTATAAATTCTTTTTTTTTTTTTTGTACTGGGGATTGAACTCATGACCTTGTCATTGCCAGACAGGCACTGAGGCCACTGAACTAAATCCCCAGCCCCAGTTATAAATTCTTAACAGGACATTTTTTCTCTTATTCTTTCAATGTAGTCCATAATAAACATTAACTGAACAATCAGGCTCCAAGTCACTTTCATTTAAAATAAACCAGGTAATTAAGATAAATGGTATCCTAATCAGAATATCTAGGGAGCAATTTTTCTTTTTTAAAGTCTTTTTGAGACAGGTTTTCACTACGCAATTCAGGCTACCTTTGAACTGAGTGACCCTCCAGACTCAGCCTCTTGAATGATGGGATAAGTTGTGAGCCACCAAGCCTGGCTGGGAATGAAAATTCTTATTTACACATTAAAGTGCCACATACCCGTTCTTGAGCACGATTTAACATACTCATAGCTTCAAGATCAAATGCATTCTCACTGAGTCTTTTCTGAGCAAGTGCACGTTCACTCATTGCAGTAGAGATGTCCACAGGCTAAAAAGAAAATAAAGATAATTATCTTAAATTACCACAGCCCCCTAAATTCTGAAAAATTGTGTCTATCTTTAGTTGCTACATGTAAGAAACTAATAACCTTATAAAATGGGAAGACTTAAAAAGTTAACTTTGGGACAAGGAGTATTAAGGTAAGTTACTGTTAGTTACAAAGTATTAGAGGTAGTTATAACCAAGTCAAAACTCTGATTTCAAATGAATTTTGTACAATATCCAGTCATAATCACATAAGTTTCACTATAAATTTAAAATTCTAGTCTTCACTAACAAGTCATTTACTATAAAGTGAGACTGTCTTGAAGTACTGTAAATTACACACCTTTTATTTTTTATGTTAATCTACCTAAATTTTGAAGGTTTACTGCAAACCTTCAAAAATAAGCAAAGTTCCTGAATAAGCAAGTAAAAACCAATTATAGTGTCAATGATCACCTTTCACTCATCAGCACATCTGTGACCTTCTCCAAGTTAAACATGGAAATAGTTTGTTCTGAAAAAACCTAGTTTCTTCAAAGAATACATAAAGCATGTAAAGTCATGTTTTCAATTTATATCCATTTATTATTAAAACTGTGTGGATGTTCATGATACCTTGTAACACTAACCCTAAAAGATGCCTTTGAAATCTTAAGGTTCTTCTCAAAGGCCACAGTCTATCTTTTAAAACCTTATGCTAGGATTGGGGATGTAGCTCCGTGGTAGAGTGATAGTCTATACATCTTTGCCAATGGAGAGGAAAAAACTGCTAAGCAAAGATCATTTCAACTTTTTAAAAAATGTAATCCTTCAATTCTCATTGTGTCAGATCTGAGAAAGGCTTAACCACAGAAGAAAAACCAATGAAGTTTTTGGGTTTTTCTAAATTAGGAGCACATTTTTGTAATTTTTTTTTGCAACATCATTAAACCCATTAATATTTTCTAGTTATTTCACACAACAAAATTTAATTCTGTAAAATACTATCCAACATAGGTTTTGCTGTTTTTACACAGAAAGACTAATAGGTACTTCATGGACATGATAAATATATATAAGGAACTCAAACAGTATTTTCAAAAACAGAAGCTAGCTATTAAGACTACTGTGTACAAAAACCATTCTTTTAAAAATATTACACAGTAGAGTTCTATATAATTGAGCGTAATTATGTATTATGTATAGTAATGTAAAGATTTGTGCATTTTCCTTCCAAGCTTTACATTTTATTCAGTTATTCTTAGTTATCTTGCTGAATCACCTGATTCCTTTAAATCAAATTTCCCAAATTTTCCTATCTTCTTAAAATGGAAACAAAATTACACTTAATTCATTATCTACTTACACTTTATAGATCTGTTGAAAAGATCTTGCTTAATCAACTAAATTGTCACACAAATTAAGAATATTATGAGGACTACAAGAAAGATTTAAGGAAAGTCAGACTGAAACACTAAAAAAGGTAATTATGTGTACACTCAGTTTTAAGTGATTTTATTACCACAACTCAAATTACTTTTGAGTCTTGGGACTTACAATCGGAATCCAGATTATTTCAGGATAAAATTGATGTCAACTAGGCCTACTGCATGTTTCCTACAACTGTCAAATGGTATTGTCAAGGTAATTTTTGGAGGACCACAAATTGAGAAAAGTGGTTTCATGACCTTCCCAGATTTAGTCTGGTTTTCATAAGCAACCTATGAGTATCACTACCAAGATGCTTAGACTGTTGTTCTGGAAAGGCTAAACTGTAAAGATGAGAAATTACGTCTACTCACAACACTACTAACCCCTGACCCCTAATCTCCAACTATAAATTAGCCACAAAAATGTATTTAGATGCTTCTGGAAACTTTTCTAATATACCTGTGAACTCATCCTTCTCATCCTTCTAAAGTTATGTTAGACCTTTGAACTTTATCTTTCCAGTCTTAAGTGGTAACCTAAGTATTTTAGCGAATATCCTCAAAATGAAGCTTCCTTCATATCTCATACTATTTCATACTAATTCACATCTAATTCTGAATTACTTTAAATTTACTTTTGATAAAATTACAATTTTTTTCTCTGAGAATTTAACCTATTCTTCAGCAGACTTACCAAATAAGCTGAAAGTCCACATCCAAATTTCTAAATGACTTTTAGTATTTTAAAATATGAAAAAACATAGTCAAGATGGAATAAATCAAGATGACCATAACTTTTTGGAGGGAGGTCTGAGATAAAGTCTCGCTATGCAGTTCAGGCTGGCATTGGGCTTTGTAGCCCAGGCTGGTCTCAAACTTCTAATGATCTTTCTGCCTCAGCCTCGTACCAGGACTACACAAGTATGCCACCACAATTGGCTTAAAATAACCATACCTTCTTAAAGATCATCAAGAGTTTACATTTCTAAAAGCCTGTTTTCAAGCCTTTGAAGTTAATTCAGGTTATGCAATTTAAAAGCTCTTAATTCCCAAAGCACTAGTATTTAACGGTCACAACAGATGTTACATACCAGCAATAAAACATTCAAAATACCACAGGTACCTTCCAAAACAATACCCTTAGAACTTTCTGCTTTGATAGCTTCCTAGCACTTTAAATGTGGTCAGTGACTAAGAAGCTAATATTTTAGTGGCTAGTGACTGACTAGACTGGAAAATGGCAATTTAGAATCTTGACCATCATTTAATACTGTTCTCAGAAGCAGTATAAAATGTGGGAAAGGTATCAAAATGATGCTAAAGGCCCTTCAAACCAAGAAACAAGAGAATCTTAAATTTTTGTTTCACCAACAGGCCTTACATGTTTCCACTGATAAAAAACTACTCAGGTTAATCTCTCTACCATGGCATCAATAGTGATTGCTACTGCTAAAACCTCCATGGGGGGGATTCTCAGGGGTAATGAAATACACAATGCAGTTGGCACCATGTTAACATGCATTTCATGACCTATATGTATATATGTTTACCTTTTATATCTTTCTCATTTTAAAAATCATCCTACATCAACTTACTCCGACTCCCATTTTGCTACCCTATTTACACAGAGTAAGTGGCTTAAAACTTGTAGGATATCAGTATAAGAATATAAAATTGTTAAATTATCAGGATGAGGTAAGTAATGCAATTAAAGGAAAACTTGCACAAGTTGTTGCAGATATGTCAAATTAAAGGGAAGCATAAAGAAAATTTTCAGCAAAACAAGAAAAAAGCATCGGGCCTAAAATTATTAAAAAATACAGGTTCATATGTAACAGAAACCTTCAAAAAGAAAAGCCACTAAGTACAGAGTAATCCAGGTATATACTTAAGTTGACCTTTTAATAAGAGAATTATAAATTTATTGTATCGTTCAGAATTGTCTATGTAACTATTACCTAGATTAATCTAAATGTGAGGGAAAAACTGACTGCCTATTTTAAATAGCTTAAAGAAATTCAGTGTTAATCACCTAGAACAATATAGACAGCTTAGCAAAGCTATGTATTACACATTTAGCAGTGCATTTAATTTCTGATTAAAATGTTCATGTTAGTCCAATTAAACTAGCTTTCCTAAACTTTGTAAATTGTTTCTAAACTTTTAGAGATGCAGAAATGTCTCACTAATACAAATCTACCACACTGCTTGTGATAAAGATGACCTGAACATCTAAGCAATTACTTAAGCTCACCCTCTAAACATCTATGCTACTAAACTCACAAAAACTTCAGTGGTGGGCCGGGGCTTTAGCTCAGTGGCATAAGTGCCTGCTTGGCAAACGCAAGGTCATGAGTTCAATTCCCAGCACCCAAAAAAAAAATTCAGTGGTGGCTGAGTACAGTTACTCCTCCACTTACGACAAAGTACATTTAAATCTACTAACCAATAAGCCTTTGGTGGCCTTATTAACAAGAATAAGCCGGTAACTATTTTCTATTAGGTTTCCAACTTTCATTTCAGTGTTTTTAAGTATAAAAGCAGTTAAACTTCTGTAATCACTCCTTACTGAGGTCTTGGCTGATTTCTGGCTAAGAAGACAATGCTATGGTAGAATGACACGTAGTCCAGTAAGTTGTTTTTCCATAAAATATGGATTTATGCTAATCCAACCACAATGTCTAACCACTCTCGTTAAGGAGCACTCTTGTGCCAGGGTAATAAATGATGAGATAAGAGATTACAGCTAAGATGATTCAACCCTTGAGGAGACAAAACCTGAAATCTTTGCCTAGATGTTTTACAGTAAAAAAAAAAAAAAAAAAAAAAATTGCATTTATTTTTCGAAAAGATAGATTAAAAAACAAAAATTCAACTAAAAAATTCACCATTTAAAAGAACTTTCCTCTTAATCTAGAGAACTTTTATTTCAAGCCCTAATGGAATCAAAAGGATCAATGTACCCATGAAATATAAAGTATTCCACAAACATTGGCATATAAAATATTTTACAAACTTAAAGAACTTGGATGGCAGCAAAGAATTCAATTTGAACATTTTATGTTATTTAATATTTCCTCTGCGTGTTCAACATTACTGCTAAGTAAAAGTGCAGGTTTGAGAGCAAGTCACAATTGTGTCCCTTGTAATTCTGGCACTCTTGTCTAGAACTGAAGTTAACCAATACATTCTTTGAATCTAACCCTCTAATAGCTTAGAACTCCATTATCAAATAATATTTATTTTCCAGGAAGAGACATCTTCTGTTTTCTTCACTTAGCCCTTGAAATACTTTTTTGTATTAAGGAAAATATTTCTTTTTTTTGAATCAATAAAGTAATTCTGAACTTTTCATTAAAATCTTACAATCACTTTTGAGAGATGAAGCTAGGGCATCTGTTTTAAAATTTTAAAAAGCTGAATATTAAGCTATAAATCCACAAATACATTCTCTTCACTCAAAAACAAGTACAATCATGATTTAGTAAGTACTTTCCCCAGATTCAACTGCAGGAAGACGTAACAGTTATTTTTCTTCTCAGGAAACTCTTGGAATTGTGCAATGTTAGGTCTTCACCTCATTGGCAAATTATTCTCTCAAAGATCTCCCTAGCTATGTTTCTTTAAATACTTAATCTGCAATAAAGTAATAATTTATAGCATATCTATCAGGATTTCGAGTAAGTCTGCACAACCCTCTTATGGTTTATTTATATTCAGCAACCACAAGAAGATTAAGTCAGCTGTGAATGTCAGTTAACCTTTTCCTCTTGAGATGTGCAACTAGCCCGATTTGGGGATTAACAAGTGCGCTACTCAGCCGGTTCACTAAAATACTATCCAAACCAGTTATCCTTCTCCTCGCTGGTGATGGTATAACTTGCTTCAGTTGTTGAATTCCATGTGAATACACATATTTGACTGTCAGTTGCACTGACTAGTTATGTCCAGTTTCACTGTATATATAGAATGTGTTTCCCTTTCAAAATGCCACCAGTCAAAAAACAAAACAAAACAAAAAACCACAGTGAAAATGTCATCGTGAATAGCTTGGGAAAAAAAAAATACTGCTATCAGAGTTTCTGATTTGGGTTCTGTTTACTTTCTGATTTTACAGCCAGGAGTTATTTGTAGAACTGAAAGTGCTTACTTAAAGATGATGATATGGCCAATGTTAGGGAACCTGAGTGGAGAGGACAGTGTAAGTCTCTCAGACTTACATCCTATAACTGTAAGAGAAGGAAGCACATAAGGACATCAAATATCTAGTCCAATCCATGGACAAATGTCAAGGCTTTGGAAACCAAGGGCTAGAGGTGATGACAACTAATCTATGGTATCATTTAAAACTCCCACCTCCCTTAGTTAAGTCTCCACCCTCCCCAATCCCCCAAGCGTGACTTTGCACAACAAGTTAAATAAAAGTAAACTGTTTATTAAAAGATACAGCAAAGGTACAGATACAGAGATACATACAAAGGTACAGATATATATATATATATATTTACATATATATACAGTCTTGCTGTTTTCATGTGCACTATATTTAGCAGCACACTATCAGGCGGCATTTTAATGGGGTTGTTTTGACACTTGGCATTGTTAACTGCGTCATTCTCACAAGATACAACTATAGCCTTGTGGAAATTTCAATGCATGATTTCCACTTCTCCGATTTTTAATAGTAGCAAAGAGGGTAAGGAGAAAGGAATGGAATACCAAGGCTGAACACTAGGTTAAACACAAGAATTCAAAAGGGCCAAGGTAGCACAGAAGGTAAAACAATTAAAATTAAAAGCTATCCAACAACCCAGAGAAATGATAAGAAACCATCAATTAAGGGCAATGGGCTATGTACCCAAGATGTTCACATCAACCTAATGACCTTTTCCAACCCAGTTCTTGTGTTGAACCTGAGGATCTGCCTCTCTCTGCTCAAGCCCTCCACCCAAAACATTTGCTACCACCAAAATCTAGAGCTATAGAGCCGTGAAGCAAAACGGGAAGCTAAATAGTTGTACCTTGGGCTACCTTCCCACAAGTGCATAGAGGGCCCAATGTTGGGTAGGGATGTGATAACACTTTTCTCTGCAATTCGATGCTTTTCACTTTGTGGCTTGTTCCCACAAAGTGAATTGCATCGAGTTACTGTGAAATGAGAAGCTGCGGGTTGTTTCATCTGTCGTTTAACCCGGCCCTGCCGTTTAACCCGGCCCTAAGAAGAGTGAAACAGAATCCAAATCAGATATAAAGTAACAATAAAATGGCAGATTCAGGTATTTAAAAAAGGAAAAATACAAAACACAATTTTTACTTACCTCTGAGGGCAAATTGCTGCTGAAAACGTTATCATCATCTTTGTTTTCTTCACCATTTTTCTCCACAGGAACCCACTCTCCATAAACACTGTCGGCTTCTTTTTTTCGATGCTGAGATCCAGATGACACAGGAAATTCTTTTGTCAATGTTACCTGACTTTTTGGTGGAGTTGGCTTTGCTGCAGCAATCTTTAAAAAAAAAAGTTCAGTTAAAATTCAATGTAACAGATATTAATAAGTGGACATTTTATTATTTCACAGTATTTAAACTTAATACACTAAATTCCACAAGACGCCACTTAAATCATTCCATAAATTGTTCTATTTCATAATCTGTAAGCACCAATACTCACATTTAGATTGAAAAAAATGGGCTTGGGTTCACTGAGTTTAAAAGGATGATGATAAAAAGGAGGTTCTTCTTCCTCTTCATCCGAAACATGTGGTTTATTCACTATGACATCATCATCTTCTTTACTTTGTGCAATCTGTTTGCATTTCTTTAAAAGTAAAAACAAACAAAAAATAAATCTTATAGTTTATATTAGAGTAAAATGAAATTTTTAGTGTACATAAAATCACCTTTCAGAAGTAAACAAAATTACTGTTAGCTATTATTTAAACACACTGGTCAGTCGGTCAACAACATTTATTGAGCACCTACTATGTGCTGAGCACTGTACTGGGCACTGTCTGGGAAATACAAAAAAAAAAAAAAAAAAAGACATGGTCCCTGCTCCCAAGGAGCTTACAATCTAATACAAGAGACAGAATACATATACATAAAATAATTGAATGTTTTTACAGAGCAACACAATAACAAGTGCAAACTGATATATTACAAGTCGGGTATATAAGTGCTAAAAGAACAAAAGCTTAAAGAGTTAAGAGTCAGGCAGGGCTTGAGAATCAAAGACTATTCCTTGAAGAATTTTAAACCATATTTTTCATAGTGAAGAATAAGAATTGGTAGGGAAAGGAAAAGAGTCATCTTGTCAGATGGTAATAAAAAGGTGAAAAAACTTGTTAGAAGAAATGAGCACAGAAGATGAGGCTAAAAAACAACAAATAGCAAGTGTTCATAGGGTTTTAAATAATGAACTTGGGCTTTGTTAAATAATCCAATAGAAGCTTTTGCTAGGTCCTTTTTAAGATTATAATTCTTATTGCAGAGTATGTCTAAATGAGGAAACATTTTCAAAATTTATAATCCCCAATGAATGGCAAAATAAAAAGCTGAAACACCTATGACATGGTGAGACAGTATGTATCCATAGATGTTTTGTAGATTGAGTCTTTTAAGGGACAGAACTTATGAATAAAAAACAAGGCATGATGGAAAGAGTACAACTGATACAACCTGACATATAAACCAAAGTCAATTCCCTCCTGAGAAGCAAAGGAACAAACCTATTACTTGACTTTATAAAAAGGTCAGAGTAAATCTGGGCAGATCTGTCTCTATATAAGCAGAATTCATCACATCTACTATCAATTGAAAATTTTACAATAGAATAAAAAGCTCAATTAGCCAAAAACACAAGAGTATACCAAGCATGTAACCAAGAGAAACACAATATATTGACAGTGGCAGGCTGGCATAAGGCTAGCCAATAACAAGTTTCAATATATGAAACAATGTGGTATTTCTGGATCCTAGCAGCAATACTTCAGCACCCCCCAAAAAAACATAATAAAACATAGCCTCCCCAAAAAAGCCTCCACTGAAAAGATCCAATTTTTTAAAAACAAAAATAAAGTGTATTTAAAATATATGTACTGCCAAAACCCGAACCGCAGGAAGAACTGATAATGGCCGGCCATTATCGCCAATGGCTGGTACCAAACAGCCAAAACCCGAAATGTTGATGCGAAAGAGTTCCTTTCAGGCAATGGCCAGCTATTGTCAATAATTTCCAAGCTCCGGTGGCAAAAGATCATTTCTGAAGATTGTCTGTGTCTTTGCGTATATGCAGTATACTCATGGCGATCAGTGAACACGTCGTGAATGGAAACGAAACTGTAGGCGAGCTTCTGCGTGTTGCTCACTCAACACCTCCTCCATTCAAACGAACGGTCCCACTCCTCAGTCAGTTTGGCTTCTAAAACTGGAAAGCAAAAGTAATGGGAAGTAACTTTTAGCTAGCGGAGCTTAGCCATCCCGGATAATGGCCTGCTAAACAGCTTCTGCCGCTGCCACATCTGTATTTCGGGTTTTGGCCACTCGGTGCCAGCCATTATCAGTTCAGCCCACAATTCGGGTTTTGGCACGCTCCAGAGTCAACATCCCTGGAATAATCCACTTAAGAATGACAGCGAATTCTGTCCAGCTTACCTCAGTTAGTTCTTCTATAGTAGCTCCTCCTGACTTTTTAGCAACTTTCTCTTCTATTGTAGGTGGAGGTGCAGGCTTTAGGTTTGGCGGTAAGGGAACACCAGCCTTAGCACACATGGCAGCTGCATTAGCTTTGGCTATTTCAAGTAACTGCGCCTTATCTGTAAAAAGGAAAAAGTAAGTTTTCCTAAAGGATATACATTTTGTATTACTGAAGTTTGATATTCTAAAAACACTGAAGACATCAATTTTCTGTTGTATATTATAGCTGTGATCAAACCACTTTCTGCTCAATAATTTTCAAGTGGTGGCCCTTATTTAAAGAATTCAGTTTCCATTAAAATAGTACATAAAATAGCTAACTTTTTATACAACTGTGACAATCATAATGCCACACAAGATTTTCACACAAACCTGCCAAAGCTAACTTCATTTCCCAAATTATGATGACCTTAAAGATGTTCTCTTAATCTAACAATTTAATTCACTCTTAAAGCCCAAATCTATGTTCCATCTCTAACAAGACTTTGTTAAGCTACAATTAATACTACTCATCACTGTGCTCCTGAAGTACTTCATCTACATTAGCACTACAGTAATCATTATATTCTACCCTTTCTGGCAGTCTTCCCATTTGGTAAAAAGACCACATACATTTTATCCACATCTTTACAAACTCATAATCACTGTGGGAATATGTACACATCAACTACTCATCTCTGCAAACTACCTTAGATCAGGAAAAATTAGTGCACTTAAGATATGCTCACTGATTAACTAAGAAATTTGCTTATTTGCAAGGATGTATGTTAGAATATAGAACAAATGAACATACACTAGTCTTGTTTCTCATTTATCAGGACTTTTTCATGTTTCTGCTCTCTCTTTTTTGCTAAAGACTCAACAAAATAAAACACTCAAATATGAAAACACTTTGGACCCAATATACTTCAAAGCAAGTCTTTTCAATGTAATTATGTGATTTATCCCAATGTTTTCTAAACAGGCTCAACCTTAAAACAAAAATTATTTCATTTGCTTTGCAATCACAAAAACTAAGATTAAGTCATTTTCTATTACAAAATTTTCAAAGAATGACTCACCCAAATCTGTCAGACGTTCTCTTTCAGAAGACCTGGATCTTTTACGTCGGATGGGAGATCTACTAAACCTCCTTCTTAAGGGTGTTCTTGATCGCCTTAATCTAACTGGTGATATACTGAAGCTTCGTCTTCTTACCACAGACCTTGATCTCCTCCGACGGCTGGGGGTCCTGCTCCTTCGGCTAGGGGTGCGGCTCCTCCGGCTGGGGGTGCGGCTCCTCCGGCTGGGGGTGCGGCTTCTTCGGCTGGGGGTGCGGCTCCTTCGGCTGGGGGTGCGGCTCCGGCGACTGGGAGAAATACTAAAACTCCTTCTTCTACCCACAGATCTAGACCTTCTCCTTCGACTAGGAGTGTGACTCCTACTCCGACGACTCGGTGTTCGACTACGGGCTCTTCCTGTCTTTCGGTTATCCCTGGAGCTTGATCTTTTTCTTTTTCTTTCCCGGGACTTGGATCTGTGCTTTGGAGACCTTTTGCGTTTCTCTTTTGATACAGATCTTCTTCCTCTAGACTTTGATCTTGACCTGCTGCTCCTCCTCCTCCGTCTTGAACGTGACCTTGAACGTGTTTGAGATCGATGAGACTTGGATTTAGATGATCTCTTCCTTGCCCTAGAACGAGACTCACTGGTTCGCTTACGAGACTTGTGTTCGGAAGACTTTGAACGCTTACTCCGAGATCTTAATGAAGAGTCTCTTTTCTTTTCTTTCTCACCTTTGTCACGGTTTTTATTTTTCTTGCTTTTTTCATGTGTATCCTTAACTTTTACAAAAATTTCATAATCATCTTTTTCCTCTGAAGACGATTCTGAAGCTCTTTCTGGTATACTAATTACAACTGGACTGGCAGCTGATTTGTCACGTTCAACTTCACTTGGAAGTAAAGGTCCTTCAATACCAGCCCTAAGGCTTGTAAGACGTTCCATGTCCTTAGGAAGTAATGGTCTCACTAAATCTGCTTCATTAATTTCATCAATGTTAGCACAAACTCCTGAATCAGACACTACCTCTTTAGCAGGGAGAGGTACTTCTTTATCTTCTCCACTTTCTTTAGGGCTGAGAGCAACTGGTAAAGTCTGGTCACTCTCTTTTATGGATAATGGTTCTTCTGTATCCTTACTAACAAGATTAGATGGTAAATCAAGATGAATGTCATTAGCAGGCAAAGGTCCCTCTATGTCAGTTTCACTAACACCACCTGGGCTGGTGGAAATTACCATGTCATGTTCCATATCTTGAGTAGTTAAAGAAGTGTCATCATAGTTATTAATTGCAGTGAGAGCAGGTGCCATGACAAACTCGATGACCTTATTAGCTTCTGTTGCATCAGGTTCTGTAAGAGGACCAGCAGAAGACAGAGCTCCTACTGCATCAGTTTCACTAACACTAGGGCAAGTATCCAATACTATGCATTGCTTAGTTTCACTGATGGGCAAAACTTTCTCTTCAACAATTCCACTAACAGTATTGGTGCTAGCAGTAGATACTGTATTATTTTCCATAGCTTTAGCAATTAAATGATTATTTATATTAAGATCTACATTTATACCATGTTCACTTTCATAAGAGTCACTTTTCAGGTGTCCTTCAGCATGTGACTCTTCACCTGAATGCAAAGGAGTCTCCTGTGTGCAAATCTCGGGAGCAAGATTGGTATCACCAGACAGTGAATTCATTCCTCTTGTAACATATGATGACATAACACTAGATTCCGCTATCACTGTTGCAGATTCTAAAGCCATCTCAGTTGATACAGCTTGACTATGCTCTGAGACAGTAACAGCAGGCTCTGAAACTATCACAGTATATTGCTGGACAGAAACACATGGTTCTGAAACAATCACAGCAGGCTGAAGCATTGACACTGCTGGCTCTAAAACAGGCACCGTAGGTTCAAGGGTAGTAACAGCTGACACAGGAACAGGAACGTGCTCCGGCTCAGCCACACTTGGAAGCTCCAAAACAGCCACAGCTGTTGATTCTGGCTTTCGCATTGCAGGTGGCTCTGGGGCAGCCACAGCAGGTGACTCTGGGAAAGCCATAGCAGGTGACTGTGGGACAGCCACAGCAGGTGATTCTGGGACTAGGACAGCAACAGCAGGTGACTCTGGGACAGCCATAGCAGCAAACTCTGAGGCAGCCATGGCAGGAGACTCTGGAACTGCCAGAGACGGCAGCTCCTGAATGTTCTCTGCAGGCTCTGGAACAGTTACTGCTGGCTCCAGCAGGGACACAGATCCCTCTGTGGCAACACGTCTTTCAAATTTCATGGACTCCAATGTTCCTATTGTCTCTGTCACAACTGGAGGCTCTGATGTTAACAAAGTTGCTTCAGCCGTTACAGGAATTTCAGATCCCATACACGCCACCGGTCTCTCTGGAATAATTTCATGTTCTGCTACTACAGCAGACACAACAGGTGCTGATGTAACTGAAGATTCTGGCTCTAGTGGTGGTTCTGGAATAGTCACAACAGGCTCTGACACTAACACTGAGGACTCTGATCCTGACACTGAATAATTAGTAGGCATTACAGAAGGATCTGAAATCTCACTTTGACCCACAGGAGGCTCAGGATGTGACACATTTTCTTCAGGAGGTAATGCTGGCATTTCTGTAGCCCAAGTATTTTCAGCTGTCATCGCGGACTGCTCCGTGGGTAATGCTGAACCCTCTGGTGGTTCTTCTGGAGGCAATGGTGGAGTCATTGGTGGCTCCTCAGGTGGCAATGGTGGCATTGTTGGGGGCTCTTCAGGAGGCAAAGGTGGCACCATATATGCCTCTGTATATGTATCAGTGTAAGAATCAGTGTAAGAATCAGCTGCCATAGACATCATTGAGCGATCAGCAGTATAGGATGACATCATAGACCGGTCTGCTGCAGAGTACGATGACATCATAGACCGGTCAGCAGCAGAGTATGATGACATCATAGACCGGTCAGCACCCATGGACATCATAGATCGATCAGCCATTGGGGACATCATGGAACGCTCATAAGCTGACATCATCGAGCGTTCATAAGCTGACATCATCGAGCGCTCAGCCATAGGAGACATCATAGAGCGTTCATAGGCTGACATCATAGAGCGTTCATAGGCTGACATCATAGAGCGCTCAGCCATAGGGGACATCATAGACCTCTCGTAAGACATCATAGAGCGTTCATAAGATGACATCATAGAACGTTCTGCAGCATACGACATCATCATAGAACGTCTAGATGCTAACATGAGGGGTCTAGGTGCTAGCCTATATGGCCTAGGTGCTATTCTATAGGACCTGGGTGCTATTCTATAGGGTCGAGGTGACATCCTATAGGGATCAGGAGTTAGTCTGTAGGGATCATGGCCTAATCTGTAAGGGTCCTGTCCTAACCTGTAAGCATCATGACCTAACCTATAAGGGTCATGACCCAACCTATAGGCATCCTGAGCTAACCTGTAAGGATCCTGAGCTAACCTATAGGGATCAGGAGATTTAGAATCCAACATAGTAGAATCCTGGGTACTAGATG
>PVLA01001185.1:311660-392774 GCA_004027455.1 Hydrochoerus hydrochaeris
GAGCTGGTTGCTAACATCTGAGAGTCCATGGAGCTGGTTGCTAACATCTGGGAGTCCATAGAGCTGGTTGCTAACATCTGGGAGTCCATGGAGCTGGTTGCTAACATCTGGGAGTCCATGGAGCTGGTTGCTAACATCTGGGAGTCCATGGAGCTGGTTGCTAACATCTGGGAGTCCATGGAGCTGGTTGCTAACATCTGGGAGTCCATGGAGCTGGTTGCTAACATCTGGGAGTCCATGGAGCTGGTTGCTAACATCTGGGAGTCCATGGTGCTAGAGGCTAACATCTGGGAGTCCATGGTGTTGGACGCTAGCATCTGGGAGTCCATGGTGTTGGACGCTAGCATCTGGGAGTCCATGGTGTTAGATGCTAACATATGGGTCTCCATGGTGTTAGAAGCTAACATATGGGATTCTTGGGCCATCAAGGGATCCACGCCTACTGTTACAGTAGTCTCCCCAACTAGTGTAGTAGGCAGCTCCTGTGCTACCGTATTATAGGATTCCAGCGCTGTCGTCGAGGGCACCTCCAGGGACTGCGACACGGTCATCGTGGACAGCTCCGATGTTGTCACCACAGACTGAACAGAGATCTCCAGCGCCACAGTTGCCACAGGCTGCCCAGGCAACTCTGGTGCCCCAGGCTGCCCAGGCAACTCCAGCACCCCTGTTGCCAGAGGCTGCCCCAAAAGCTCCAGTGCTCCAGCTGCCCCAGACTGCCCCGAAAACTCTAGTGCCCCAGCTGCCATGAGCTGCCCAGGCAACTCTAGTGCCCCAGTTGCCACAGACTGCCCTGACAACTCCAGTGCCCTAGTTGCCGAAGAAAGCCCAGGCAACTCTGGCACCCCAGTCACTGAAGGCTGCCCAGACAACTCCAGTGCTGTTGCTGCCACTGGCTGTCCTGGCAACTCCAGCACCATCGCTGCCTCAGGCTGCCCCAGCAACCCAGTTGCCGCTGTCACCTCAGGATGCCCAGGATGTTCCACCGCTGTCATTCCCACAGGCTGCTCGAACTCGGTCGTCGTCACAGGTTGTTCGGTCAACTCCATTGCTACTGTTACCGCAGGCTGCCCGGGCAACTCTACAGTTGCTGACACTGCTGGCAGCCCTGGCAACTCCTGTGCCATCACAGGTGGCTCTGGTACCTCCTGTGGTGGCTCTAACCCCATGGATGGTGCTAGAGGCCCTGGCAATTCCTGCGACAACTGTGGCACTGGTGTCACAGAGGGCCCTGGCAACTCAGGCACTGCTGTCGCAG
Organism: Hydrochoerus hydrochaeris; assembly: GCA_004027455.1. NCBI lineage: Eukaryota > Metazoa > Chordata > Mammalia > Rodentia > Hydrochaeridae > Hydrochoerus > Hydrochoerus hydrochaeris. The sequence goes on from PVLA01001185.1 coordinate 312,919, forward strand.
GGGGCCCTGGCAACTCAGGCACTGGGGTAGAAAGGGGCCCTGACAACTCTGACACCGGGGTAGCAGAGGGCCCAGGTAACTCCAGCACTGGAGTCACAGGGGGACCCTGCAACTCCGGCATGGAAGTCGCAGGTGGCCCCGGCAACTCCAGCGCTGAGGCCACCGACGACTCCGGCAACTCCAACGCTGAGGTCTTAGACAGCTCCAGCAAGTCCTGAGGTCTTGTCACGGATGGATCTGCAATCTCTGATGGTACAGGATGCTCTGGCAATCTTAGCACTTCAGTTGCAGTTGACTCTGGAAAATCCTTCGTTGTCGAAGTGCTTGGTTCAGGATGCACCTCAGGATATGTCTCTGATGTTATCACATGGGTTTCTGATGGCTCTAGTTCTTTTGCTACTGGAGGCTCTGCCAACATGATATTTGATGGCTCTGGAGATGTGTGCTCCAAAGATTGCAGCGCAGACTTCATCTGATACTCCACAGACATTGTTGCAACTGGCTCAGGTGACTTCAGCACTACTGTTGCAGGTACCGTTGTAGGCACCAGTGCTGTTGCAAAGGAATCCACAATCTTTGTCATAGATGGTTCCAACATTACTGCCATAGACTGCTCTGAGATTACCGATGTAGACCCAACTGATAATTCTGCAGTTTTTGTAGTTGGCTTCAGAGTTTCTAGGATGTGTGGCTCTGATACCTCCATTGATATGGGAGGTTCCAGCACAACTGCAGAGGATTCACTGGTCTCCGATAGGCCAAATGCTCTTATAGGATGCTCCAGTGCCATTGCTGAAGGTTCAGAATCAAACTTTAAAAAGGAATCAGATTCTAAATCTATGTTCCCATCATGATGAGATTTCGGCTTTGACTCAGATTCTTCTGGCTGTCTCTTATATTTTTTTTCCTTTTCTTTCTTCTTCTTCTTCTTTTTGTTTTTGTGCTTTTTATGCTTCTTTGATTTTTTGCTGGGAATTTCATCAGTAGGATCTGTTTGTACAGATACACATCTACTTTTTCTGGAGGCCTCTTTTAAGTCTAAAAATAATGGAAATTATTTGGTCAGATATTCCCCAAAATACATGCAGATAAATCAACTGAACAAAAATTTTCTGCACTGAAATACCAAACATTAATTCTTCACAATAAATGAAAAGTTACCAACTAATATGGATACTACCACTTTTCCAAGTAACTTTCTACAAATAAATCCTGTGCAAAAAACAAATCTTTTGCCAGGGGTGGTGGTACACACCTGTAATCCTGGCACTCTTGAGGCTGGCTGAGGCAGAAAGATTCCATGTTGGAGACTAGCTGGACTACACAGTAAGACCCTATCTCCTTCCTCCACAAAATAAAACCGCATATGACAAAAACAAGTAACTTCTTTGTCACAAAAACTTTTTTTTAGTCTTCTGAGACGGGGGTTTCACTACGTAGCCCAGTCTGGCCTTAAACTCAAAGCAATCCTCCTGCCTCCACCTCCAGTACTGAGATTACAAGCACGTGCCACCACACCCAGCCAAAAACTTTTTGAATGACATTAAAATGTGTTTTAGAGCTGGAAATGTTGGTCAGTGTTAGAGCACTTGCTAGTATGCACAATGCCATGGGATCCATACTCAATAACAGGGAAAGTGGTATTTTAAATCCTATTAAAATGATCATTTTTTTCATTTCTTATACTGAATTATTTTCAAGTTAAATGTATCAGCAAATACCTTTAATATTGTTTTAATTGCTGTTAAAATTTCCAACATTGTATCAGACTGGCCTTAAACGCACTGTGTAGCCCAGGTTACAAACACAAGGTGATCCTCCTGCCTCAGCCTCCAGAATTTACAGGCCTGCACCACCATGCCCAGTCAACTCATTAATTAGTAAATGAACAGCACTGGACAAATTACTGACATTCTGTTGTCAGAAGACAGATAAACATGCAAAGTACACAGAACAATGCCTAAAACTGGGTGTGGTAGCACAAGCCTGTAATTCCAGCACTCAGGAGGCTGAGGCAGAAGGATCACTGCAAGATCAAGACCAGCCTGGGCTAGAAAACGAGCTCAAGGCCAGCCTGAACAGCATAGCAGAGACCGTCTCAAACTAACAATCCAATCAAAAAAAGTAATAACTACAAGTACCTGTCAACAAACATTACATATTAACATCAACTCAAATTATGCCTTATCACACTTTGTTACACCCTGATAAAAATGTGTTTTCCTAAAACACTCTACATTACTAAGAAATAGAGCCAAAATTCCTTATCATTTAACATGTAACTTGAGAACATTTCAGGGCAAGATACATATCTCAGTGGTAGAATACTTGCTTAGTATATGTAAGACCCTAGGGTTTAAGTCCCAGCTAAATAAATGAAATTTCAATTGCTTATCCTAGAGAATTTATATTCTCCTTACAATGAGATGAAATTTACCCTAATGCTAATAGTAAATCAGATAAATTTTAAATCCAGAAAAAGCAAATCATATTCTGACCATAAGATCACAGAAAAAAGGGGTGGGTATACAGCTCATTTAATAAGAGTATTTGCCTAACATATATAAGGCTCTGGGTTCTAACCCTCCTTCCTCTACCCTCCCCAAAAAAGCAGGCTGAGGCAGCAGGATCACTTGAGGTCATGAGTTCAAAACCAGCCTGGGAAATAGTTGAGATCCCATGGTGGGGGGGTGGGGAGCAAAGGAAAAACAGCAGGATGGATGTGGTGGCATACACATGTAGTCCCAATCACTCAGGAGGCTAAGGCAAAAAAACCTTAAATTTGAGAGCCAGCTTGGGTTCCACAAGTTCCAGTCCAGTCTGTATACAGAAACGAGATCCATTCTTTAAAAAAAGCAAGAGAAACCAACATATGACAAGACATATGCCTAAAGAATCTAACCACAAGGCTGAGGATTTAGCTCAGAGGCATAAGTGCCTGCCTTCCAAGCACGCGGTAGTGAGTTCGATCCCTGGTACCGATTTAAAAAAAAAAAAGAATCTAACCACTGTATATGAAATGTTATTCCATAACATCAAATGTTAAGTTATACCTGAACAAAAAAGTTTACTAGAGCCGCAAATCTAAGCAAGGTTAAAAGAGGGTGGGGAGAGAAAAACAGAACAAACCACTCTACACAATTTCTAAACTAAAAGAAGACAATGACCTATGTATATACTTAATCATAAATCCTTCACTTTTTTTGTTGTTGTTTTTTGGTGCGGGGGACCAAACTCACAACCTTGAGTTTGCCAAGCAGGCCCTAATGTGACTGAGCTAAACCCCAGGCTAATCCTTCACTCTTAAATATCAAATATTTAATCATTTCCAACAAAACTAAATATCCAAGCAAGAACTCCTCTTCATTGCACTTTTAAATGGGATAGATGTAAAAACAAGACAATCTCTGTTTTTTGTTTTTGCTATTCTTTTAGAGTCAGGGTTTCCCCATGTAGTTTAGACTGGCCTTGGGCTCACTTTGTAGGCCAAACTGGCCTCCAACTCAGTGATCCCCCTGCCTCAGCCTCTCAAGTGCTGGGATAATAGGCATGCACCACCATACATAGCCAGCCTGAGCTTTAGAAATAAATCATATATAGTATGTTTTAGAAATCACTACATATTTGGTCCAGACTACTGAACCTTTCCAACTGCTCGCCTTCCCACAACTGATTTTCACAACTGCTCAGTGAAAACCCACATGGCACAGCAAGACCCTGCCTCAAAAAAAAAAAAAAAAAAAAAAAAAAAGACCCACATTCAAAAGCCCTATCACTGACAATTACAAACCTGAATCAAAGTCAAAAATTGTATCCTGAGTACAAAAAAACAATTGTATCCTGGGCTAGGTGTGCTGGCACATGCCTATAATCCCAGTACTCGGAAAGCTGAGGCAGGATTGCCACGAGTTCAAGGCCAGCCTGGGCTACATAAGCAAGTTCAAGGCAGGCCTGAATTGCAAAGGGAGATCCTGTCTCAAAGGGGAAAAAAATATATATGCATACACACACACACACACACACTATCAGCAAACTAGTCTATCAATGCTGACTCATACTTCAGTACAATTGTTTTCAAAGGAGGATTTTATACAAAGTTTAAATGAATCACCACAGCATTAATTTTAAAATAATAAAATTAACCTTCAAATTTCAAACTCTTACAATTTTTGACAATGGCAGGGCCAGGGATTTAGCTTATGTGTAAGCACCTGCCTGGCAAGTGCAAGGTTGGAAGTTCAATCCCTGGTACAAAAGGAAAAAAAAAAAAATGCATGAGAATGGCAATTATTTCCAACTCACCTGGCTTGTATCGTAGTTCTGTATCTAAGACCCCAGAAAGTACTTCTTCTATCTTCTGCACTATTTCTTCATTTGGTAGGCTCCTAGCAGAGGAAGCAGCATCACCTGCCTGGTTTCCTTCAATAGGTGTGTTTGTTTCACCATTCAGCTGGCCTTCACTCCTTCCACTTGACAAGAAAAATTTTTCAAAATTCATTATATCATACCATATAATAAATCCTTAAGTTACTACTGATAATCTAATCCATGTATAATACAATACTTTTCATTGTATTATATTGTACATACATTTTGTCTTTTCCCTATTTCAGATGTTTACCACTAGCAAATATCTTTTTTAGACAAATTTTCAAAAATGTGAAAGTTTAAAGAAAGTACCTTTAAAACCACATTTCCAAGCACAACCTTTTTCAAATAATTCCAGAAGGGCTGGGGATTTAGCTCAGCAGCATAAGCTCCTGCCTTGCAAGCGTAAGGTCTTAAGTTCAATACCCAGTACCAAAAACAAAATTCCAGAAACCTAACTTGAGACTTTTGATTCCCTACAAATTTGTCTCAAGAAAAAACACTAAGAGCCCAATCACAAATCCCAAGAAAAATAATGACCTAACAGTATGGTAGAAACTATGGCCACAATAAAACCACACCTGTGCATAGATCATAATCACAATCAACAGTTTCAAGGAACACAGAAATCTGCCATAGAACACACTAAGTAAAAAAGGTAACTTGTAGCTTCTGTTCAGTTTTACACTACTATTGAAATGCCATAAAGCTTAAAAGAAAAATATATTTATATAATTTAGACCTCTATCAAAAACCTAGGCATTAAAAAATGTCTGAAGGACCCGGCTGGGTGTGGTGGCGCATGCCTGTAATTCCAGCACTCAGGAAACAGAGGCAGGAGGATCTCTGCCAAGTTAGTGGCCAGCCTAGTCTACACAGTGAGTTCAAGGCCAGTCTGAACTACACAGTAAGACTCTTCTCAAAAAAACAAAGTCTGGGGTTGGGGATTTAGCTCAGTGGCATAAGCGCCTGCTTTGCAAGTGCATGGTCATGAATTCGATCCCCAGTACCAAAAAAAAAAAAACAAAGTCTGATGTTCAAAAAATTCACATAAAATGAATGACCATTCATACTACCAGCTTTAAATATTTTCAACTGCAAAAAGTCAGAAAAATTTTAACATAGATAAAAACATGTCATTCGTGTAGTTATTTTTATTATTTTCATACAAACCTGCAAAATTCCAAAAGAATCAAATAATTTCAAGAACACAATTTTAATTTTAACTAAAAATACCTAACTACCTGACAAGTCAGGAATATAAAAAGATAAATTCAGGAGTTAGATGTTAAGAATATTTTATTTTCTAATAAAATGAATCATCCAACAGTATAGTAATCATCAACATTTACTGAGTACTAGTGTCACTGTTGTACTTTTAACTCACTTAATTCTAATAAAACTATAAGATCATTATTATTTTCTATAAATGAGGGAAATGCACAGAGAAGACAAGAAATTTAGCTAAAGGTCATACAGCTACTAAAAGTTGGTACATTAAAAATTAGACCCCATATTCTTAAACACAACTATTTACAATAGGCCACTTACTTATCTAAAAGTCACTCATTACCAACAAAGATGAATGTAAAACCAAATGAGAAAAGGAAAAAGTAGCTCACTGAAATGGCACATTTATAAAGTTTTTAGACTAAATGATAATACATTAATGCAGGTTGAAGAGAAGCTCTAAATTTCTCTAATATGAAAACTGCTTGTCCAGTATCTCTTTACTTTCTTTATGGCTATTTAAAATTTCCTCAGCACTTACACATACATTATTTACAGAAATTTAAAAAATCAGATAACTAACTTCCAGTACAGTAATAACAAAAAGCAATGAAAATTTCAAATCACCTATATATAACCAACAATATATTCCTACAAAGGAATTGTATGCAGCTATGGAAAATGTTTGAAGATAATCACTATGGTGTACAAATTTTGTTCACAATGTTGTATGGTAAACAACAACCAATACAAAACAACGATCACAGTAACAAAAAAAAAAGCTCATTGTATGCAGAAGAAAACACTGAAAGAACATAAAACCAGTAACTGGTAGTTTGAGTTTTTTTCTGTCAGTTTCTAAATTCTCTACAATAAAAAAGCACTCATTTTTTGACTGGCAGCTTTAAAAACTATAAAATCAACTATGCAAGACACTATTTAATGCATGCAAATATTTAAAAGGTTTAAGTAAAATTATATTCCTTTAGCTCAGGTCTCACCCTAAAATCACTAAAAATATCTCAAAATGTTAAAAAGCCACGTAGTAAACTATTTACCACTTTAAAGACATCATACTCTGCAAAAAGAAAAATTCTAGCAACAATACATCATTGCCTCAATAATCGTATGTTAATTTGGGTACCTAATTTACAATTGCATTCTCAGCTGGTTCTCAAATGCAGTGAGCTTAACTCAACTTTTAAAAGTTAGCTAAAACATTTGAAACCATAACAAGTATCTACTTTGCAACATTTTTTTCCTACCTTTTAAACTTCAAAGAAATTTGTATTTTGTACGAGAAAATAGTATTAAAAGAGAACCACTTTAATAAGATACACAACTTCCTTTCGACATAAACAAATACGGTACTTCTTTAGAAATCTCTTCGCCTTCAGGGTTCGTGCAGCCAAAGGTTTAACCTACCTGAAATCTATTGGCAACAGCAAAAATACCAAGTTCTACTACTCACAAAGTCCATTTTCCACTTGATAAATTAAATAAGCAGTAGTATTTCAAAGTTGCAGTCTCCTCTCACATATTTTATTAAGTGGATTTTAATTAAAATCTATCAGAATGATGCTTGGTGGAAATCATAAGACACAAGGCCCGAATAATATCATTAATTAATCCCGACCCCAAAACGTTCTGAAGTCACTGATAATAAAGCGGATTTAAGATTAGCAAAGAAACGGTCGGTCGTTAGAGACCCTTTCCGGTCGCAGACACCGGCCGGCGACAGCCGCGGAGGCGGGGAGGGGGAGGGGAGAGGCGGCGGCGGAGGAGGAGCCGAGAGGGAGGAACTGGGCCCAGCCCCGATGGACACCCAGGCCTACCAGTAGTAAAGAGTAGGGGGTGTCCAAAAGAAAAAGAAAGGTGAGCATCTTAATTCGGTTCAACAGGAAAGAGCCTGCGACTACCAAGGGAAGCGCCAGTTTCTCGGAGGAAAGGGAAGAAACGGATGGAGGATTGGGGGGGAGGGCCCGGAAAATGGATCCCGGGCCCAGGCGGGGCCGTAGCGGGCCTGAGCCGAGAAACGACAGCATCTCCGAAGAAAGGCGCCAAAGAAGGGTAGATGGGGTGCGAACGGCTCTTTGGGAGCAGAAGGATCCGGGAGGCATTTACCTGGAAAGCTCCTGTTGTATTTCCCGGAATTTACTGACCACGAAAGACCTAAAAACCTGCTCGATGTCGGCCGCCATGGCGTCCGCTCCGTTCTCTCAACTCCTCCTCGCTAGTCCTCCAGGCTCCCAGCATGCGTAGGGAGAAGGCGCAGCGGCCAATTCCTTTTCTCGTCTTCCTGATTGGCTCGCATAGGAGCGTCAGGACCGGCACGCTCCCCCTATGGACCAACCAGTGAACACGGCTCCTCTCTCCTCTGCTGTTTCCGAGCGGCTAGGGTAGAGATGCTGACGTTTGCGCCGCGCACGACTCTGTCCGCCATGTTAGTGTCTGACGCAGGCGCCATTACAGAAGTAGCTGTTGAGATGACTTTTGACTTTGGTTTCGAACAGTGTTAAGGGCCCTTAGAGGTTTGATGTTAATGACCAAACGTCTGGGATTTAAAGGCCGTGAGGAACCGGAACAAAACAGGGCCACGTGGTAGTTGACACAAGGTCTCGAAGCGTTTGCTAGTGGTACCAAATTGTTAGGGATATGGCGTATGGGGAAGAACTCGTCAGTCCCCACAGTAACGTTAATAAGAATACATTTTTATTCCATCGTCTCCTATCATCTGCCTCATTTTTTTTCAGCAATAGATCGTTGATCCTGAGAGATGTGTGTTCAAAGCTCGGCCAGCCCTGACTCCGTAGCTTCGCGCGACTGGCCGAGTGTGACTTGGGCGCTGCCACTCAGGGAAACGCAGGAGGCTCCGGGGCCAGGGGTAGGGATGTTACGTGGCACCAGGCTCGACAGTGCCACATTATAAACGAGCCAGGCATCCAGCGACTTTAGTGGGGAGCCGGCTCAGGCCGCGCCCAAGGGCGGGGGGTACGCACAGAACACCTCCACGCGGCACCGGGGCCCTCACGGGCCAATGGGGAGGGGCGGCCGCCGAGGGGCGGGGACGGCGGCAGCGGGAGCGGGTGCGCGCCGGATCCCCTGGGCCCACTTCCGGCGAGCGGGGAGAGCCAGCGGCGTGGCCGCCCGGGCTTGGTGCGTAAGCTCCCTTCGCGTCTGAGTAGCCCGCGTTTGCTCTTTGCTGGGGGGTTACCATGAGGGTTTGAGCGGCTGTAGAAACGGCCTTGGCCATGTGGACCTTCCGAGGATGGGGGTCGGCCATGTGCTCTCTTCCTTCCGTTGAGCGGTTGTCATGTGAGCGGTCCCTGTCCCTGCTTTAGCCACTCAGTCCTTTGAGATGGCTTTGCTTGGCGCTGCTATGAAGGATCCATGCTAGTGACCAAAGCCGGAGAAGGTTGGTTAGGTCTCCCACGTTCTCCCAGCTGCTAAAGGGGCTTGAACCGTGTGCGGTGCCTGGAGCCAGGCCACCTCGCGCCTCCCGTGGTCTATTCCTTGTTGTCCAGCGACCAGTGGGGGAAACTTCCCTACCCCGCTGCTCTTATTAAACTGTAAACGGAATATTTTCTGTGGATTTAAAGATACTTGTTTCAGGTTGCTCAGTACACATGGAGTGTTAAAATGTTTATTGTTTTGGATAACTGCTTATTCTGAGTCCAGTTTAGCGGGGTTTTTTTTCTTTCCTCAAATATTTAATCACCGGCATCTCAGTTGTTAAGGGTACCAATAGCAAAATAGCTTCAGTTGAAATCCATTGTCTAGCAAGTCACAAAATTTAACTGGATTTCCACTTCGTATCTGTAAAGTGACAGTGGCGATATTTCAATCTTCCTCATAGACTTCTTAGCAAGAGCAGGTTAAGAGTTCACAAAAGGCATTTAGAATAGCCTTTGGCACAAGGTAAGTCATCAAAAATATGTTAGGTTTTTTTTAATGTTACTAGTTTAAATTTTTCTTTAATGCTAGCATATCACAGGAAGTTAACAATTTCGGTTTTCTTTTGCCTGTTACCTGCTTGCCTTGTGCGCATAAGCTAATAGCCTTTGCAAATTAGTAAATCATTGTGACTTTATTCATTGTTTTGGCTGTGTCTGTGTGCGCACGCACGCTGGAAATGTAACCTTGTTCTTACTAGCCAAGTGCTCACCCTCAGTCTTTTTTTCCCCTATTAATGTAGTAGTTTGATAACTGGTTTCCATTGTTTGTATTTTCTATACTGATTTCCACCATTTCTATCTCTAAAGTATCAATTTTAAAAAGTTATAAATCGTATCAAATTTACAAAAGCTATAATTTTGTAAATGTCATTTTCGGTTAACCTTACCTAACAAAGGTCATGCAGCTATCACTAGAACTAGGTGCTTTCGAATTTGATTTTTATTTTCTCTACCAGGTTTTTAACATATAACTTCATGCCATATCTTCTGCCTTCCGTTCTTTTGTACAGCCCATCGAATAAGAATAGGTGAGGGAAATCTTTTTCATTTCTTTGTTTTTTGAGACCGGGTCTTGCTGTATAGTTCAGGCTGCCTTTGAACTCACTATGCAGCCCAGGCTGACCTCAGATTTGCAGTGATCTTCCGCCTCAGCCTCCCAAGTGCTGGAATCACAGGCGTGCGCCACCACGCCTGACAAGGGAAAATGTTATCATGTGAAAATTATATAAAATTCAAATAGCCATGTCCACAAATAAAGTTTTATTGAAATATAATGCTTATTTTGTTACAAACTTATTCTTGTAGAAGAACCTCTAGCGCAGAACCCTAATAAGCAAATGATCTCTAGTCGGCTGCCTGTTTTATGTTAAGTTTTTGTGGACATTGGCACATTCACTTCCTAGTATATTCTTTATGACTCCTTCCGTGCCGCCATAGACACAGTTGATAGTACTTTGGACAGAGCACATTGCCCTCAAATCAAAATACTTACTATCTGGCCCTTTACAGTTTTCTAATCTCAGTCTTCAATATTTCAATTTATGATAACTTTAACATCTATAGGATCTCATGGGTTAAAAATGGATAGTTTTAAATCTGGATCTAAATTTAAAATGTCAACACTGGGTATGGTGGCACATTCACGCTACTCTAAAGGCTGGAGCAGGCAGATCACTTGGGTCTAGGAGTTTGAAGGCAATGAAGATAACATAATAATAGATGATCCCTAAATAAATGTCAAGATTGGTGGAGTAGTTTTTTTGTTTTCTGAGACAGGGTCTTACTATGTAGTTTAGGTTGGCCTTGACTCACTATGTAACCCATGCTGGGCTTAAACTTGGGCAGTCCTCCTGCCTCAGCCTCCCAAGTGCTGGGATTGCAGGGGTGGGTCACCATACCAAGCAAGATTTTTTTTAGCTTGAGTTTTGATAATGTAAAAATGAAGCCAGAGAAAGGATATTGTTCATAACAGATTATTTCCCAAGTAAGGAACTATATTAGTCAATTTTCTGTTCCTTATGACAATGCTATATGCTGGGCACATAATAAAAGAGATTTTGCTGGGTGTGGTGGCTCACACCTATAATCCCAGCACTGGGAGACTGAAGCAGGAAGATTATTGCAAGATGGAGAACAGCCTGGGCCACAAAGTGAGTTAGTTCAAGGCCAACCTGAACTGCATAGTGAGATCCTGTCTCAAAAAGACCACAAAAAAAAAGAAAGAAAGACAAGAAGAAACAGACAGATTTAGTTTACAGTTCTTAAGCGATAAATTCAAGAGGCTCCATCTAGTGATGGGATTTTTGTGACAAAATTCACATAGGTGGCAAGAGACATGCCCAATACTCATCTATATGTGTATGTCTGGTCTCTCTTCCTCTTTTAGAAATCCACCAAAATACAATCATGGGGTATCCACTGTGATGCCTGACTGCCTCTTAGAGCCCCACCCCAATGCAGTCTTTTTGTTTGCTTTTTTTGAGACCCTTCATAATCCAGGGTAGCCTTGAACTCACTGTATTGCTTGGTTTGGCCTGAAACTCAAGATCCTCCTGTCTCCACCTCCCAAGTGCTAGGATTCCAGTACACCAAGACTTCTAATACCTCAGCAATAGAGATTAAGTCTCTATACATGAAACCTCAATAAAATACTCAACCATAGCTAGAACTAAATTATCATTCACTGCTTAACCAACCTCTCTAGGCTATTCTGTCCTGGTTTTAAAATACCCTATCTTTATGGATTTATGGCTATAGTCATAGTTCTCAAATTACAAATCCCAGTTTTTTACAAATGAATTGCTGCATGGAAATGTCAGGTGATTTCTTAACTCATTTAGAAACTGATTTCTGAAATATATACATCCTAAAATAACAACTGCAGTTTTCTTTCTGCAGGTGTCATCTTCCTTTTGAATCCCTGCTTTGCAGGCAGCCATGGCAACCCGAGTCCTTGTGATTGGCTCTGGAGGAAGGGAACATACCCTGGCCTGGAAACTCAGCCAGTCTCACCATGTCCAACAGGTGTTGGTTGCCCCAGGAAATGCAGGCACTGCTTGCTCAGAGAAGATTTCAAATACTGGTGATTACTTTTCTTGGTATCACATTTTAAAAGAAGCAATGATAATGACTGTGAGTGTGATAAACTGTCAGTAATATTTGCCTTTACAATAATATAGGTAGGTTGCTGTTCAGATTTGAGTACTTTCCTTAACTTTAAAATTTATGTGATAATTTGAAAAATGTCATTTTGTTAATGTAAGTTTAATATAACCTGTTCAGAATGTGCCTTTTGTTTATATTAAATTATTTTTGAAGCTCAATAAAACATATCATTGGAATGATAACAAGTATCTAATACTGTATATGTTACAGGCATTTTGGTGCATATTTTTGGAATTGAAAATTAAGCAGTCTTACAAATTTAAGATCCAGCAGTTCTAACTCCTGATAGAACTCAACCCTATTTCTTTGATAAGCATGAAAAATAATGATCATGCACTATGTTAAACTCTTTGTAATACTCCTCACCTTGCCTTATAAAAGCTCTTTGTGTAATTAGCCTTCTGCATGCCTTTCCAGCCTGATGCTTTTCTCTTCATTGCACTGAGTCCACACTGTTCTGCCAATTTCGCACATGTAGCTAACTGCCTTGGACTTTGTATATCTCCTGCATTCCTTTTCCCCCCTACTAAAATATAAGTCCTAGGATACAAGCCATAGCACAGCAGAAACGAGTCTGTTTGGTTTTGCACGCTGTGCATAATACCCTATGTGGCACATAATATTTACAGGCAGAATAACTTAGACCCCACAAACGTAAGCTGGGAGGAGACAGTTGCATGTAGATAGACCAAAAATAAAACAAAATAATTCCTTTCCTGGGATCTTGGCTCCAGACATGAGTACATTTTCTCTATGTGCATGAGTCACACAGGCAAGCCCTTCTCCGTCTCCCAGGGTTGTGCGAGACTGCTACAGTTTGCACCAGCTGAGTTGGGCATATACTCCTCTTCTTGCCCTCCCCTGTACTGATTTAGTTGGCCCTGCTCAACTGCTAACTCCAGGTGCCTGTGTACTCCATCCTTACTATACTCAGGCAGTTTCTACAGACTGACGATCTAACCTTGTTTGGACTTGGAGAAAAGTGTTGTATCCTGAAACATCTCTGTCTGAGAGATTGCCTGACTCAAACCGGAAAACCCTGCCAACTCACTCACTGTCAAATGTGCTTGATTTCTTTCTATTCACTGTTATTTTTGTTTATTATCCAACCTCCTCATAGTGGATCGTTAGCATCCTAAGTCTAAGGATCCTATTTGTGTTAACATCTAAATGCCAGGGCTTATTCGACCTAAATACATAGTGAGGGTTTCAAGAACTCGTGAAGGATTGATAATTTCCAAATATATTCCTTAGTTTTTTGAGGGGGGGATTTTTTTTTCCTGCAGTCAATGGTAACATGGACAACAATGATTTCTACCTGCTGGGGAAGTTTGCTGTTATTTTTGTCATTTAACTGACTCCAGTTACAGCAAACTATTGAGGTTTTGTTGCTTAGTCTAATTGAACTCTACTCTGAATTTCTCCTTGTGCAATTATCATACCAATTTAAAAAAAGAGCTATAAGAGGCAGAATAAAGATAGTGCTTAGTTTTTCATTAGCTTACTAACTATGGTACTTAGTTTAATGAACTGAAACAGAATGTTTTTGTGAATGTGGTGGTTTTGTGTTTTCTATTTACAGCCATCTCAATCAGTGACCATACAGCCCTTGCTCAGTTCTGCAAAGATGAAAAAATTGAATTCGTAGTTGTTGGACCAGAGGCACCCCTAGCTGCTGGTAAAGTTATTTCTGTTTATTGTTAAAATCTATGTGCAGTGCCAACAAGAACTTTACGATCATCTCATCCAATTCATTTTCCTGCTGAGAACTGTAATATATCAAAAAAAAAAAGACACTTCACCCTCTTGAACTTTATAGGTTCTATGTTTTTTTCACCAAATATGAGTAATATGATGGTGTAGAGATCAAATTTGTTGCCATGAGAAGCATTTTGTATATCTATTCTAGTGTCCATTTAATAATCTGTTTATTCAAATATAACATAATTTTTGACTGTCCCTTTCCCCATATACAGGGTCTTGCTGTGTTGCTTACACTGATCTCAAACTCCTGGACTCAGGCAATCCTACCTCAGCCTCCTGAGTAGCTGAGACTGCAAGTGTAGCCAACCATGCCCTGCTGTTTTGCTAGGTTTGAGTCATTGCTTAGCAGCATTTTATTTACGTCAAGTAGACACCATGAAAAACAGCCTGCACCACCATTTATCTGCCCTGTATAAATGTAGACTTAGTGTAATGATAATTTGTACTGAGTCTAAAAAGACCCTGGGTCACTTAAGCAACTGTTGACATCCATAGGCATTGTCGGGGACCTGACCTCTGCAGGAGTGCGATGCTTTGGCCCCACTGCAGAAGCAGCTCAGTTGGAGTCCAGCAAAAGGTTTGCCAAGGAGTTTATGGACCGACATGAAATCCCAACTGCACAGTGGAGAGCTTTCACCAAAGCTGAAGAAGCCTGTAGCTTCATTATGAGGTAGGGAAAAGGCTACCTAGGAAAGGCAACTGTTTCGTTAGGCTATTTAAATGTAGTCACTTTCATATAAGGTATCTATTTTTAGCACCCAGAAAGGTAGGATGCTGGGCATAATAATTATATAATCTTGTGATCTTACAAAAAGGTGCAGTTTTAATGTTTATTACTTATTCCTAGATGGAAAATATACTATGCAGGGTCAGAGATTTAGCTCAGTGGCCTAAGCACCTGCCTTGCAAGCACAAGGTTATAAGTTTGATCCCGGCTACAAAAAAAAGAAAAGAAAAGAAAATAGACTATGCAGTGGACCATCGAGTAAGACCGGCCTGACAGCTCAAAGAGTTCTGGAAGGAACATGGCAGCATCCTTTCTGTATGGGGTTCATTGAGAAATCCTGGGCCAGTGTCTCTCTAAGGACACTGAGATCTGCCTGTGTACAGGAGAGGGACTCTGAAGGCTTCGTAGAGGAGTCTGAGCCTTCAGTCCACAGCTCAAGTCACAACCAGCCCTCAGGAACAAATGGAGTTCCCACGCCAAGGGTCCACTCATGATTGTGTAAGCCTTGTGCTCTTTTCAAAACCAAGTTGACAAACAGTGGCATCTTTTGTCATGAATAATTAATCAGTAAAAAAATCATCACTTGGTAATCAGCTACTAATACTCCATTCTAAACCTTAAAATTGTATATCCTTTGTTCTCATATTTATGTATGGAAAACATTGAGCAATTCATCAATGTTGTTAGGCACATGCCCTTACCCTTTCTTTGTTGGCATTTCCTGCTTCTTAGTGCTTTTCTTTCAGTTGAGTCACCTTCATTCTTCATTCTACAGGGTTTCTTAAATACTGAATGTTACTAGTTCCTAGTAGCCAGGCACCTTGGGTAAGGACAGTTTTGTTACTTACTTTGGGTAAGTCTCCTTCCAGATCCCAGTCCCACTCGTACTTTCCAAAGATAATCGAGGTGCCCATGCTTACCTTGGCTTTATACAGCCACAGATTTGCTTAAATGAGAGTATGATTCATTATGTAGTACCTTAAAGATCATTCAGTGTCTCCTCTATATCTACTTATTCTTCCAAAGAGCTTGCCTGTGTGATTTCATTAAGTAAAAAAAGCAAAATTGTATGATCATAAAAGAATGCATCAGGAAAAAATCCTGGCAGGGTGTATATCAAAATGGTGTTGGAATGATAAGTTTCTTTTTTCTTTCTGCTTTTCAGTTATTGCAATAGCATATTGTTACAAATTTGCAAAGCATTTGAAAATCCCCAGCTGTTAGGGTGCATTGGATGTTGAGGGTTGCTCTGTCTTTACAGGGCTGACTTCCCTGCTCTGGTTGTGAAGGCCAGTGGCCTCGCAGCTGGGAAAGGGGTGATTGTTGCAAAGAGCAAAGAAGAAGCCTGCAAAGCTGTTCAGGAGATCATGCAGGTAATCGATTCTTCTGAAAGTTTTCTTGCTTTTTTGTTTGTTTTTGTTTTTGAGACAGAGTTTCCCTACACAGGTCAGGCCGGCCTCGAACTCAGAACAGTTCTCCCACCTCAGCCTCCCAAGTGCTGGAATTATAGGCATGTGTCACCACGCACATCTTGAAAGATTATTTCTATCTGCTCTGCTAAAAATTTATAAAATGTATTTCAAAGGAAAGAAAACCTGGGCTGGAGATAAGGTTCAGTGATAGAGTACTTGCCTGCCATGTGCAAGGCTCTGATAACCAGCATTAAGAACAAAACAGAAAACAAGAGCTGGATAAGATGACACACACCTGGAATCTCAGCACTGGGAAGACTGAAGCAGGAGGATCACCATGAGTTCAAGGCCAGCTTGGGCTACATGGTGGCACACACCTATAATCAATCCCAGCACTGGGAAGGCTGAGGCAAGAGGATCACCATGTATGATATGAGTTCAAGGCCAGCCCACTGCAGTGAGGGCCTATCTCAAAAAAGAGAAAAAAAAAAAGCCAAACATAAAGCAAAAACAGATAAAGTCACATAGCAAACATACAGGTAAGCTACTTTTTACAATACTATTATAATCCATCTCCGTAAAATACATATCATAGATTAAACTGGTTCATGAGTGTGTATGAGTATAATTATTACAGGCAAACATGTAAACATAATCAGGAGTAAATATTAAACGGTGATAGTGAAATCATGTGCTTTTTCCTTATTTGAAATTAGAAAGCCAAATCCTCAAGATAGTATCAGTTATGTCTTCATTCTTCCATAGCAGTGTTAGCACTGACATTGCCTCACTGAAAGTTGGGAGCATCCCTATGTTCCTTTCTTGTGTGCATTCATAATACAACTGGTAGGTAATGGCAGGCCAGCTAAGTAAATGTTAAAAGCTTATGGTTAGCCAGGCATAGTGGCACATGCCTGTAATCCTAGCACTCAGGGGACTGAGGTAGGAGAATCGTTGGGAGTTCGAGACCATCCTGGGCTACAGAGTGAGCTCAAGGCCAGCCTGAACTATATAGCAAGACCCTGTTTCAAAAAGACCAAAAAAAAAAAAAAAATTAAAGCTTATGGTTTACCAAGCCTCTTTCCCCACCCCCACCCCCTCCCCCTCATATTCCACAATTAGGAGAAAGCTTTCGGAGCAGCTGGAGAAACGATTGTTGTTGAAGAACTTCTTGAAGGAGAAGAGGTGTCTGTACGTATATTGATCTTTTTGATTTTTATACCTTCTAAGAACCTGCTACCTAATCAGTATATCCTTCCGGCTCCATCTCACTCCTGCTGAAAAAAAAAAAAACACCTCATTTGTTGCTGTTGCTTCATGTACAAACATAAAGCCATCTGTGAAAATGAATACATGTAATATTTGGAATGCAAATGAAAAATTTTTCATCTTTTAATCACCCTCAGTCTATTAGCAATTGTGTACATGGATTTATATCACACAGTATTCAGGTTTTTGAAAAAGCATTTATGATTTTTCTTTCATCTGCAGTTTATTGTACAATAAATAGTGAATTAAAGCCACCTTAAAATAAAGTTTTACTGCGTAGAAGCTTCACAATCAGAAAGATTAAAATAGATCTAACTTCCTGAAAAATTACAAATCCTTTACAAGTTGAGTATACAGGATGTTCTGATTCTTGATGTGTGTGTAGCTTGGGGTTACTGAACATTTCAATAAATTTAATAATAAAGACCCTAAGAAAAGTGAAGGTACATGTAATTCACCAGAATTAAATTCGTATACTTGTCAGCATTAACTGAAATAGGTTGTCTTCTTTTTTTCTTAGTGCCTGTGTTTCACCGACGGCAGGACTGTGGTCCCCATGCCCCCTGCACAGGACCATAAGCGATTACGGGAAGGAGACCTCGGACCCAACACAGGGGGCATGGGGGCTTATTGTCCAGCACCCCAGGTACTTTCCAGGAACTCTGCTCAACTTTAGTAGGAATTGTTGAAACTTCTCAAAAAGCCTTTAGATAATGCTTTATTTTGGTTTGGTTTGATTTTTGTGTCTGCAAATCCTGATAATCAGCAATTTGTGTCTTTCTCTCCCTCCCTCCCTCCCTCCCTCCCTCCCTCTTTTAAATAGACTTACTTAGTTTCCCAGGCTGACCTCAAATTTGCAACTACTTATCTTCCCAACTACTTGGGATTACAGGCATGTTTTAAATGAAAAGTATGTCTCTTTAAAATTAGCTTTTTCTCAGAATTAACCTTTTAGTTGTCTTAAAAAACTAAAATAGCCAAACTAACTACAAACCAGCGTAGAATACAGAGGATTGGATAAGTCTTCATATTCCCTTCTACTCCAGATTTTTCATCCATAGAATTTATTGGATTAAGCTGGGCATGGTGGTATAATCCCCAGCACTTGTGAGTCTGAAACAGAAGGATCATTGCAAGTTTGAGACCAGCCTGGGGTATAAAGTTAGGTCAAGGCCAGCCTGAACTACATAGGGAGACCCTGTCTCAAACCCCCCCCCCAAAAAAAAAGAATTTATTGGATTAGAAAATGATAGTTTTCATTTTTCCAGGCACAACACATATATTTTATGGATGGTCAATTGGGAGTCACTTTAAGAAGCAAGACAGACCACTAATCTTTCAACATACTTCAAAACTAGTGTTCCCAGCAAATTTTTGACAGGGTCATCATGGGATTTTTTTAAAGTTTGTGAACTTCAAGTAATTACTCTTTATCAGGTAGTAAACAACAGTAGTTCTCATTGTTCTTTGTAATACCACTTACAAGATTTTTTTTTTCTCCTAGTCTTTTTGAGGCAGAGTCTCACTGTGCAGTTCAGGCTGGCCTTGGGCTTATTTTGTAGCCCAGACTAGTCTCGAACTTGCAGCAACCCTCCTGCCTCAGCCTCCCAAGTGCTAGGGTTACAGGCATTGCCACTGGGCCTGGCCATAAGATTATTTTTAAAATACTAGTTACATTTAAAGTATTTCTGGCTAGGCATGGTGTTGCACACCTGTAATCTCAGCACTTGGGAGGCTGAGGCAAGAGAATCACTGCGAATTCGAGGCCAGTCTGAACTACACAGCAAGACCCCCATCATAAATAAATAGGTAGTAAATAAATAAATTCTGTATGTTCCCCAGGTTTCCAAGGATTTGTTACTAAAAATTAAAAATACTGTTCTTCAGAGGACAGTAGATGGCATGCGGCAAGAGGGCACGCCATACATAGGTAAGCACATCAATATTATCACGAGTATCATTTTAGTGTAACTTTTCACTTCTGATAAAACTCCATATTGGGTTTTTTGCCTATCACTTTAATTGGCCACTGTTGTAATGTTTATTGTTACTCTAAAACCTCAAGTATTAGAAGTTTATATTCTAGGTTTTATAGTCGAAATATAGCATCTTCATTACAGATTTCCTTTTGTCCCTCCTCTGTTTCTCTGTCATTTTTTAAAAAGGAGTTCTGTACGCTGGTATAATGCTGACGAAGGATGGCCCAAAAGTCCTGGAGTTTAACTGCCGTTTTGGTGATCCAGAGTGCCAAGTGGGTAACAATTATTAAAGATACTGACATATGATTTTGCAGGTGTATGTTTTAATTTTAGGATTTTTAAACCTTGAAATAATTACCTATGAGAAACCTGTGGGAGTTCTGCTCGTAATCCAGTAACTAAAATGTTTCAAGAAAACTAAAGGTCAGGACATGCATGAGCAAGAGGACTGCTGAGAGTTTGAGGCCAGCCTGGGCTACATAGTGAGGTCAAGGCCAGCCTGAACTACATAATGAGACACTTGTTTCAAAAAGCAAAACAAAAAAATTAAAATTTATCTTATTGGTCATTTCGATTGCTTTTCAGGTAATTCTCCCACTTCTTAAAAGTGATCTTTATGAAGTGATTCAGTCTACCTTAGATGGCTTGCTGGGTGCATCTCCGCCCATTTGGCTAGAAAACCACACTGCAGTGACCATAGTCATGGCAAGTCAAGGTTATCCTGGAGCCTACACCAAAGGCATGGAGATCACAGGTGAATAGCGGGAGCAGGAGGTTTCGTTACAGTATGATGAGTGACTGGTGCCACAGTGCAAGTGGATGCACAGTGTCAGAAACCTTTCTGAGGTCCATAATCACAATGCTTCTTGGGTTTATATGTTTAGATGTACAAAACTGCAAGATTTTAAGTACTGTCGTCATCTCCCTATCTGCATATTAAAACTTAACTCACCTATACACAGTCTCAGAGTCCTCCCCAAGTAGCGTTTCACTTCCACCCTCCCAGAGCCAAGGGGCTGGGCAGAAGAGTGTGTCAGTATGTCCAAGTGTTATGCTATAGAACCCTGATCTCCGAGTATCATACATGTGTGTCTCACGTCTTTGATTTCTCTACATTGTGCCCCATCGTCATAGCAGATTTTTCAGTTTTTTACAAAGCATAGCTTTCTCTTCTCTTACTCTTTACAGAGTTAAGGCATGTGTTTAAATGATATAAAACTATTTTTAAATGTCAAATTCCAGTGCAGTAAGCCCAAAGGTGGGCTTCCCTGACGCATTGCAGTCTATAGTTTTGCCCCTTCCAGTACTCCAGGAATGTGTTTGAGGCAAGTCATGTTGGCACACGCCTATGATCCCAGCACTCACGAGGCTGAGGCAAATGGATTGCCTTGAGTTCAAAGCCAACCTGAGCTTCATAGGGAGTTCAACTTCAGCCTGAACTACATAGTGAGACTCTGTCTCAGAAAAACTAAATTCAAATCAAATTTTGTCCTAAAATGTTATAGTCATTAAGTATGAAAAAGATTACTTAAGAATATGCTTTGCGTCATAGTAACCCTCTTGGCTATCTTTAAAAGAAAAGAAGCAACTTTACTTGCATGACTGATAAAGAAGAAAGAAGTCCCTTACTCTTAAGAGATGTGATCAACTGCAGGGTTTATTTATTGCTATTTAAGTTTCATATCTTGTACTTCTTTTGAAGGGAATATTCCTTTGTCCTTTCAAGTCTAAAATCATTCAGACTTTGGCTTTTTTTTTTTTCTCCCTTTTTTGCCTTCCTCATTGACACTAGTTTTTTTTGAGATTCACCATAACACAAGGTTTTAGAAATATATAGTTGTCATTCTCAAATAGAAGAGACTGTTTTTAGGAGAAATTAATTTGCCTTAATTCCTGCCTGATAATTTTTTAAAGGGGGACTCAGTTATATAGCCCCAAAATAGAGGTTATTTGAATTCAATCCCTGTACAACAAAAAGAAAAAAAGGCTGTTGGAGAGCTGAGGATAGCTCTGCAAGCATGAGGTCTTGAGTTCGATTCCCAGAACCAAAAAAAACACTGTTGGAAATGGTAAATTTGTATTTCAAGACATGCATCAGATCTGCTCTCTTCCAGGCTTTCCTGAGGCTCAAGCTTTAGGACTGGAGGTGTTTCACGCAGGCACTGCCCTCAAAGATGGGAAAGTAGTGACCAGCGGGGGTAGAGTCCTTACAGTGACAGCCATCCGGGAAACTCTCAAATCGGCTCTTGAGGAAGCCCAGAAAGGACTTAAGGCTATCAAGTTTGAGGGAGCCGTGTATAGGAAGGACATTGGCTTTCGCGCAATAGCTTTCTTCCAGCAGCCCAGGTAAACATCTGCTTCTGAAGTAGCAGTTGGCGCATTTTCAGAACCACCCAAGGTGGCTCTGTAGAAAAATCCGTCAATCCTGCGCTAAGTCTTTCTATTCTGTGTTCTTTTTTCTTTGTGGGATTGATCTGATCTTGGTTTGTATTTCATTTGAATCAAAACTGTGGCAGTGTGTAGATTCAATGGAAAGACTTAAAGGTAGCTCCTTAGCTTTGAAAAGTTTTTTCTCCTTATGTTATCATAGAATATTGTTGTTTTGAGTCCTAGTTGTTGGTTTTGTTCAAGAACTCATTCAAGATGAGAATACTGGTCATTTAACTTTGTAACTTAGTTTGCTTACCCTGAAAACACTGGCAGTCATCATTTTACACTGCATTTTTATCAGTTACTGACATGTTTTTTGACCTTTTATGGATTCATTTGTTGGCATGTAAATTATAAAATCAATAAACTACTGATTGCAGTGTGTTTTCACTTCTTTGTCTTTGGTTGTTTGTGGGGCTTTTAATTTTGTGCAGGGTCTCACTATGGTTCACACTGGCGTTGAGCTAACTGTGTAGCCCAAACTGTCCTCAAACTTGCAGCTGTCCTGCCTCAGCCTCCTGAGTGCTGAAATTGCAGGCTTGCACCACCATGCATATTCTGTTTCTTAAGAACATATCACATTAGCCAGGGTTTTAGCTCAGCACTGTAAGTGCCTAAACACAAAGTCTTGAGTTTGATCCCCAGTACCCCCCTGCCAAAGAATATATCACATTAGCCAGGGTGGTGGCTAGTGAGTTTAAGGCTACTGTGAACTATGTGGTGTGACCCTGTTTAAAAACAACAGAAACAAAAGAATATGTCACGTTTACTGTTTTTCATTAAGTTCATCTAATATATTTTTTATCTTTTTTTTAGTAATATATTTTAGAACAACAAAAACAAGTTAAGCTGTACTACGAGAGCCAAATTTCTGAAGTGATCAGTAACAATAGAATGCCATCCAAAATTTTTTCATTTAAAAATGACTAGAAAAATAAATAAATAAGTAAACATGACTAGATTACCTAGAAATGACCTATTTAAAGGGACAGCAATCTGTGTTTTGCAGTTTTTCACAGTAGTGGTGGGGATTAAACCCAGGCCATTCACCCTGAGCTGTATGCCCACCCTGCCTCACCTTTCCTTTTTGAGACAGGGTCTCACTAAAATGAAATTGCTTAGCCTGGGCATGAACTTACAAAGCTCCTATTTTGGCTTCCCAAAGTGCTAGAATTACAGGTGTGAACCACCATGCCTGTATAAGGAACTCTAATCTTAATTTTAGTTTGAGTTCTTTTTAGGGGTATGTGTAGGGGATACCGGAAATCTAACTCAAGGCCTCGCGCTTGCCAGGCAGGTGCTGTGCTGCTGAGCTACATCCCCAGCCCAGGTCAAGTTGTTTAAGTCAAAGGTGATGAAAATGAGATGCTACAACACCGTTTGCTGCCTAAAGCCTTTACACCAGTCAGTCTTTGTTTCCTGCCTGAGAGTGACCAGTGCTCTCACTCTAGCTGCATCCTGGCAACTTGTTTTTAATAAAACTCAGCATACTTCTGTATCTGTCACATATCCCAGTAAGCTGATGCTCTCATTTTTGCAAGGTAATACTACTGAATGTATAATCATTCTCCAACTTCATCTTGTAAAATGCTGCATTCTGAGTATCATGACCTGGTTTTGCTTTTCTTGCCTAAACTTGTTTCTTACTGTTCTCAGCTGTAAAGAAATTGATACGGTTATGAGTTTGTAATACTACATTGAGAATTTCGTTTGATTCTTTAGGAATGTCTTCAATTTTGTTTATTTGTTTGGTTTTGATTTTTGTGTGATACGGAGGCATTGAGCCTCTGGTGTGCTACCACTGAGCTTCAGCTCCTCAGCCCCTTTTTGTTTTTCAAATTTTGAAACTGGGTCTCAGCTACCCACCCAAGCTGGATTTGAACTCATTTGTTTATTGTTTCATTTTGATCTTTGGAGACAGGTTCTTGCCGTGCAGTTCAGGCTTACTTTGAACTCACTTGAAATCCAAGGCTGGCCTTGGATTTCAATTTACAATCCTCCTACCTCAGCCTCCCTATGTGCTGGGATTACAGTTGTGCACTATCACACCCAGCCAGAATGTATAGCTTTCCTGTAACCCTAGTTTTTATTTTTTCCCTTGTGGTGCCAAGGATGGATCCTAAGGCCTCCTGCATGCTAGGCAAGTGCTCCCACTGAGCTGGACCCTCCAATCTCTGTTTTCACATTTTAATTGCCCATTCCAAAATTGAACCAAGGGCCAGGAATTTAGCCCACCAGCATAAACACCTACCTGCCTGGCAAGTGCAAGGTTGTCAGTTCAATCCCTATTACCAAAAAAAAAAAAAAGTTGAACCAAAAAAGGTAATAGCAAAATACCATTACATTTACAATTAATGTGACACAGCCTGGCCTGGTGGCACATGCTTGTAATCCCAGCACTTGGGAGACTGAGGCAGTAAGATTGCTATGAGTACAGGGCCAGCCTGGGATACAAAGTGGGTTTAAGGCCAACCTGAATTGCATAGCATAGGCTATCTAAAAAGGCAAAAAAAAAAAAAAAAAAAAGCAAAGCATGATGGTTGCTAAGGGCTAGAAGGGAAAATAGGGAACTGCATGATTGCAGCTTTCTAAGATGATTTATGGAAATAGATTGTGGTGATGGTTGCCTAACATGAATATTTAAATACCACTGAGCTACATGTGGTAGGTTTCATTTGTATTTTTACCCCAGTGAAGATTTTCTTTTAATATATCGGTGCATCACTTGGGATGTCTTCTGCTTTAGGATATGATTTTTAAGATTACATTAATTTTGCCTGGCATTAAGATGATGTCTTAGTTGTTGTTTTCATTTTCTTAGGGGCCTGACTTATAAGGGCTCTGGGGTAGACATTGAAGCTGGAAATATGCTGGTTAAGAAAATTCAGCCTTTAGCAAAAGCTACCTCCAGACCTGGTATGTCAGATTCTAACTTTTAATAAGTACTATTATTTGGTAATTCACTAACTGAAAGACATTGTAAATTGATTTAGGCTTTATATTTAACTGGGAAGGATTTGCCAAATTAATGCCATAGTTCTCTTAAGTCTTGTCCTGCTTACACCAAACCCATTATCTTCTGTCTTCTTGTCCCTTAAGGAAAGCATTTCTTATCTGAGATATTACGGCTTTCCTGATCAGCTCTTTGAGTACATGATATTCTTTCCCATTCTCCAAAACAGAATCTCTTATTTTAATCATTCTTGTGAACAAGTGCTCAAAATATTAAGCTAAATTAGTATATTAAAATACAACAAGTAACTAGTGTTCTTTATTGACAGGGTGTGATGTTGATCTTGGAGGTTTTGCTGGTCTCTTTGATTTGAAAGCAGCTGGTTTCAAAGATCCTCTTCTGGCCTCTGGAACAGATGGTGTTGGGACTAAACTGAAGGTAATCACACACTTGTGAATTAAGGCTTTTCGTGAAAAACAGAAAATTGCTGTTTATGAAATACATTTTTTTTCTTGACCTATATAAACTAAAAGAAATCATACCAAGTAACCATGTATTTTAGTCAAATGGTTAAAATGTATGCACATTTTTAATGGCAGAATATTATTGAGACTTTTATTTGGGTGGAAGGCTATCTTAGGGGATTAAAAAATAATTTGGAGCAAATCACTTATGAGAATTTAGTGTTCTTAATTTGGAGTGTTAAGAACGGCTACCAAAGTCAGAGTTACTTGACAGCCTGTGTGAATGAGTTGACAAGATGCAATTTAGAGCTTATTCTCTGATGTGGATATCTATCTTCTATAGATTGCCCAGCTATGCAATAAACACAGTACCATTGGTCAAGATTTGGTTGCAATGTGTGTAAATGATATTCTGGCACAAGGAGCAGAGCCCCTGTTCTTCCTTGATTATTTTTCCTGTGGAAAACTTGACCTCAGTACGACTGAAGCTGTCATCGCTGGAGTCAGTGAGGCTTGTAAAGAAGCTGGGTGTGCCCTCCTAGGTATAGTCATTTTAACCACAAGTCTTACTCCTTACTATATGTTAATTCTGTATATAAATATGATTGGTGCCACTATGGCAAGTGTGAGAAACCTTGCATCACAAGGCAAGTGAGATACAGATGAACTACCTGAATGAGTCTTAGACCCTGGTGCTTTGTCCACCAGGTGTGTCCTCCTAACCTGTCAAGCAGGCTTGGGTCATTTCCTCCCTACTGATACCATAGCAGGGCAGGTGGATTCCTGGCATTCCAGATCTTAAACCATGTTTTCCCACAAGAAGTATATAAAGAATAAAATGTAGCCAAGTTTGATAGAAATACCTCCTGACTATATGTGAAATTTTTTTGCAAAATGAATTTGTAGGTAATGGACCAAAGATCAAAATTGCCTCTTTAGTGTTACTATTTTTTGGTTGTTTACTTTCATTCTTGTTTTTGTTTTGAGACAGTTTCTCACTACATGTTTCAGGCTGGCCTTGCACTCACAGTATAGCCAGGGATTCATTGTGCTCCTTCTGCACTGATTGTTTGACAGTCTTGCTATGCAGTCCAGGCTGGCCTTGAACTTGCGGCAATCCCTCTGCCTCAGCTTCCCAAGTACCACTCCTGACTCATATTACTATTTCCGTAGAGAAATCTGACACAAAAGTCAAAAGTACCCCTCAACCGTCTTTTGGAGCAGTCTCTAATTTGAATTCTGTGTCCCTTGACTTTCTGTCATTATATGATGTCATCATAAAACATTACGGAGGGCCAGGGATATAGCTCAGCAACACAGCATTTGAGTCCCAGTACCAAAACAAACAAAAGCATTATATAGCTTTTGTCTCAGCACTCAGGAGGCTGAGAGAGGATTACTGTGAATTCAAGGCCAGCCTGGGCTACATGAGTTCAAAGCCAACCTGAAGAAAAAATGTGTGTGTGTGTGTGTGTATAAGTGTGTAAAATACTCTGTCGTAAGGACATTTGGAGTTATGCAATCCCGATGGAAAGTGGAGTGAATATAAAAGTCAAATGTATATGAAAGTGTGAAAGCAATTTTGAAACTAAACTGCTATAGAAATGATGTTACAGTCAATGAACATTAACCCTTTGAAAGCAGTTTGGAGGCTACATACACAAGATTACAGGGATATGACCCTGCCTCACCCTTTGTAGGAATTAGTGCAATCATGCTTGGTTACACATTCTATTAGGCATCTGATGGAGTACAGGGTTTAGCCACGTGTTTAATTGTTTCTACAAAGAGTAGCTTGTGCCACTCTTTCCTAAGCAGATTTACAAATATCATGTGGCTTCTTCGCTCTTGTCTTACCCAACCAGGAGGTGAAACGGCAGAAATGCCGGACATGTACCCTCCTGGAGAGTATGACCTAGCAGGTTTTGCTGTTGGTGCCATGGAGCGAGATCAGAAACTCCCTCACCTGGAACAGATCGTGGAAGGGGACACTATTGTTGGAATAGCCTCATCTGGTCTTCATAGCAATGGATTTAGCCTTGTGAGGAAAATTGTGTCACAGTCTTCACTGGAATACTCCTCTCCAGCACCTGCTAGTTGTGGTGACCAGACTTTAGGTAAGCTAAGGTTCAAATCTTCCTGCTTAGACCTGTTTGGAGGTCTAGACCCTCCTAAGTTAAAGCTAGAATTTAGTGAACTATATCACTGTGGTTTGCTGTTTGGACACTGTTTTACATAGACTTGCTTTGTTTATGTCGGATTACAATTATCATCATCTTCAAGTTGCTTTGCATGTTTTAGGTTTGTATTTGTAGGCTAAATTTTTGTCTGCTTTCCTCAACCTACAGGAGACTTACTTCTCACTCCAACCAGAATCTACAGCCGTTCACTGTTACCTGTCTTACGTTCAGGACATGTCAAGGCTTTTGCCCATATTACTGGTGGAGGATTGCTAGAAAACATTCCCAGAGTCCTCCCTAAGAAATTTGGGGTGGATTTAGGTAAGATCACTAATGGAAACTTCTACTCAAATAATCACTAAAGAAGCCAAGCATAGTGGCTCACACCTGTTATCCCAGCACTCGGGAGGTCAAGGCAGGAGAATTGTTGCAAATTTGAGAACCGCCTGGGCTCAAGATCATCCTGAACTACATAACAAGACCCTGTTTCAAAAAAAAAGAAAAATCACCAAAGAGGAGCTAGGGCTGTGCTTGCCTGGCATGTGTAAGGCCCTGGGTTTGAATCCCAGTATCACAAAAAAAAGAAAATCAAGGAACAAAATGTACTGTGAAGGAAACTCTCTGGGCAGTTAGTACTATATCGATATATGTGTGATTATACAGGGGGAATTTTTTTTTTTTTGGAGGGGGTGGTGGTGGTTGTTTGCGACAGGATCTGGCTTTATAGTACAGGCTGACCTTGAACTCATAGCAATCCTCCTGCTTCATCCTCCTGAGTGTTGAGATTACCATGCCTGGCTGAAAAATTCTTATTCATGGGAGTTTACTGTATTATCCATATACTATGGTTTCACTGTTTGAACACTATTATAAGACTGGTTTATAAAAGGCATAAAATCCTCTCATGTGATTAACTTACATCAAGATGGATTGTTATGAGCAGATTCTCCAGTGAGGTTTGTAACCTCAAGTTCTATCAAGCTGCATCCATACATGTCAGGAAGAAAAATGGTAGCTGATAAATTGTGCATATTAGATGTAAAAGGACCTAAAACATGGCATAGAACAGGGAGACAGATTTGGAAATTATTCCATCCTTAGAAGAAAAAAGGTTAGGCATGGTGGTGCACACCTGTAATCCCAGCACCAAGGAAGCAGAAGCAGGAAGATCGCTGCAAATTCGAACCCAGCCTGTGCTACAAAATGAGTTCAAGGCCACTTGAAACCTTGCCTCAGAAATACCAAAAAAAAAAAAAAAAGGCCCTGGGGTTTAACTCAGCGACATAAGCACCTGCCTGGCAAGCACAATCCCCAGTGCCAAAAAAAGACAAAAAACAGCCTGAACAGCATGGTGGAGATAGAACCACTCACCAGGAGGCTAGGTAGCAGAGTGTGGAGACAGTGGGTGAAGATTCCTTTTTCAAGAAACTTACTAGTGAAAAGAGAGAGAATCACTACTCATATACAGGGCAAAAGCGAGAGACAGGGTAGTCCCTTCCTGGTTTTATAGGATGGAGAAGCAAAACCAGAGAAACTGACTCAGCTGTTACAGTAAACTAATAAGATTAAAAGTTGAGGAACTTTGGGAGAAAAAGATTAAGATGCAATATGTACCTGTAACAACCCTCTGGGGTAAATGTATTCATTATCATAAGCATATACCGATAAAAAATAAGTGGAAGAAAAAAGAAATCAAGGAAGTTTTCACAGTAAATGGAGTGGAGGTCAGAACTACGGAGCTAGCAGGCAGTGCTGAAAGCACAGGTGAAGCAGAAGCTGGTTGTGTCACCTTTCTCCTCAAGTAAGACCGAGTGTGGTCTGGAAGCAAGAATGGAAAATAGATGGACTGGGTTGATCAAATTGGGCTGAGTGGCTGCGGGGGTATCTATCTGCCAGAGAGAAGCGGTTCTGGAAAAGGGCAACTAGATCTGATAGGCTAAGCCTGAGAGTCCAAGGCAAGGTGGTGCACTCCTGTAATCCCAGCACTGGGGAGACTGAGGCAGGAGGATCATTGCAAGTTTGAGGCCAGCCTGGACTACATAGTGAGCCCAAGGCCAGCCTGAACTGCATAGCGAGACAAAAAAATGAAAAGAAGAAGAAGAAGTAGGTTGTGTGGAAGTTAGGAAATAAGTAAAGTATGCTAATGGGATTTCCAGCTAGACAGGTGGGTTAATTTTCTGTGACAAAATAATTAAAAGTAGGAATGTTTATTTTGGCTGCAGTTTTAGAGGTGTCAGTCCTCGGGCACTTGGGCTAGTTGCCTTTGCAACTATGGCTAGGTGACATAGGAACATGTAGCAGAGAAAGCCACTCGCCTCAGAGCCAGCAAGAGAGAATAAGAGACCAAAGTCCTGCAAACCGACGAAGACCTAAGCCTTCTACTAGGCCCCACCTAAACACTCCACCATGTGTCAGTAGTGCCACAGGAAGGGAGTCCTGCCTTTAACATACGGGCCTTTGCAGGGCATCAAGGAAGTAAAACAGACCAGGATGCTCCTGGGCATCAGGGAAGTAAAACAGACCAGGAGGCCTAGCTGACCAGAAGTGTGTTCCAGAAGTATGCCAAGAACATAGTAAGGAATTGGCTTGTGGGTTAAAAGTTTTAAGACTTGAGCTGGTTCTGGTGGCACATGCCTGTAATAACAGCCCTGGAGAGGCCAAGGCAGGAGGATCAGTGCAAGTTCAAGGTCAGCCTGGGCTACATAGTGAGTTCAAGGCCAGCCCAACCTACATAGCAAGATCCTGTCTCAGAAGAAAAATAGCTTAAGAACACCAAAACCTTAAGAAGCATTTCCTTAATTGGATTCTTCAAATGGTTCAGATAGTTTTTAAAACTGTCATGCCATGAATGGGGAAAGGAGGCAAAACGGATTTATTTACTAGTTTCCGTGGTATAAACACTTCCCTTGTAACCAACCTAAAAATGTTTATGTTTTTTGTTTTTTTATTTTTTTTTAAATTGGGTTTTTGTTTTGTTTTGTTTTGTGTTTTTTTGTTTGTTTGTTTTTTGTTTTGGTACCAGGGGTCGAACTCACGACCTCGTGCTTGCCAGGCAGGCATTTAAGCCATTGAGCTAAATCCCTGGCCCCCAAAATGTTTATGTTTTAACAGCCTGTGCAAGCTGGGTCCTATGGATACTTTGTGAAACTTATTACTGAAATGCAAACACAGTGTGGCAGTCTATTCAGTGGGTCACAGTGTACCATCAACATCTATTTGTACAAAAAAATCTGTGGGTCAAGGCTGAGAACTCACTAAGCATTCACAAAAGGAAGGTACACTGGCCTCTGTTGGAAACCAGCTACTAGCTCTTCTAATTGTGAAGGATTTGAGTAGAGCTAGAGATTTTGTTAGCACAAAGCTTCATTTGGCCAACTAAACAAAATGCTCGATTTGGTTCTCACTCTGTAGTTCAAGTCCAGTTATATAGTTTTATCCTGTACAAAACAACAGAGCTCACTGGCGACTTCTGTATTTTTGTATGTATGCCTTCCTTTATTCTTGGTGTGGGACCCAGGTTAATCAGACAGCTCTTGCTTGTTCCCAGATGCCCAAACCTGGAGGATCCCCAGGGTCTTCTCATGGCTACAGCAGGAAGGGCAGCTCTCTGAAGAGGAGATGGCCAGAACATTTAACTGTGGAGTTGGAGCTGCCCTCGTGGTTTCAAAAAGTCAGACAGAGCAAATTCTGAGAGAGATTCAGCAGCGCGGGGAGGGGGCCTGGGTGATTGGCAGTGTGGTTGCCTGCCCTGAAGGTAATCATTCCTTGTTTGTCTTTGGGCTTATGATCTTAAATAGAGCTGAGCCCAGCTTCCCAAGCTCTCTATACCTTTATTCCTAGCCGTAGCATCTGTCTACCCAGGTTGGATGTGACACACTCAACCCAATGGCTGCACATGTTTCAATTCCCACCATAGGACAGTGGCACTTCTGTGTCATTTTCACAGGCCACAATCTACAGGGTCTCTCTCCAAAGTATCCTCCCTACATGCAAGACCCTGTGGCTCAACTCTGTGCTTCAATTCAACTCCAGGGCTAAGGAGCAAGGCCTCTGAGCAGGACTGTCAGCCAGGACCATGCTGGGTGGACCGCGCTTGCCAGAGCTTGTTGGCCTTACTTTTGTCAGCGTTTACCCTCACTGTGTTAAGTTTCATTCTCAGGCAGGTTACGCAGCTTCAAGAGAAGTACCTGCCATCTGCTCCCCCTGCAGTGAGAGGACTCCTTACCCCAGATCTTAGCACTTCTTTAAATGCCTTGTGAGTTACTTCTGAGGTCACAAGGTCATGGCACTGTCCTGAATGATCACACTGCAGGAAGGATCACATCCACTATATTCCATCAAGAAGTTTTGTTTTGTTGTTTGGGGGTTTTTTTGGGGGGGGGTGCATTTGGTTTGGTTTGGTTTTTAGTTTTTTGAGACATGGTCTTGCTGTGTAATTCGGGCTGGTCTGGAACTTATTATGTACCCCAGGCTGGCCTTGAACTTGCAGTGATCCTGAGTGTTGGGGGCCACCACACCCAACTAGAAAGTTTTTGTATAAACATATGTTAGGTCTTACAGATCTGTTTTAATTTCTTGCATATCTTATTTTCAGTGTAAGATATAGTATCCTAAAGTTTGCATAAAGTATATTTATTCCCTGTTATGTCTGTTAATTTGTGTTTGTCTTGCACTTGGTTGTGGATGTATTTGAAATCAAGGTTCCCCACGTGTGAAAGTCAAGAATCTGATTGAAGCCATGGAGATAAATGGGTCAGTGTTGGTGAATGGCTCCCTGAAAACTCATTTCCCTGTCCAACCTAAAAAGGCAAGAGTGGCCGTCTTGATCTCTGGAACAGGTACGATGCACTTCCTCTCTCAGTGGAGCTCGGGGGTGAAGCTGTGGGTTAAGAGCTATTACCTTTTCCTCATTCTTAGTTGTTCCACTTTTCTTAGGAATTTGAGGCCTTTTCTTGACAGAAAAGTAGAAGATATAGTGCCAGGGATTTACCACACACAAGCACCTGCTGATTTTTAATAGTTTAAAAATAAGAATTTTATGTTTGACCTTTATAGGTAGAGGAATAAAATAAAAAGAGCATTTTATTCCCTCAGGTGGATAGAGCATGACTTTTTATAAGTAACATTACTATGAACATTGTCAATATACATAGTTAAATGAATACCCAGTTGTTTCTTTAGGTTACAGTATGAAAGATGTAATTGCTTTACAGAGCAAATTTAAGATTTCAAGATATTTTAGGTCCAAGTTGATAGTACAGTAGAAACAACTGTTGTGGGCTGGATATTTAGCTCAGCGACACAATCACCTATGTGGCACACATGAGGTTGTGCATTTGATCACTGGCACCAAAAAAGAAAAAACAACTGTTGTAAGGTTCACAGTGATACGTTTGTCTTGGTGAGGTTGGTTTTTTTTGTTTTTTTTCTTTTTAGGTGACTAGTACTAGCATTTTGATTTATTGTCTTACAGTTTTTCAAAGTATACATAATGTACTAAAATTCAATTTCCTTTCTTTTTGATTTTTTTTTAACTTAACTCAGCAGTTTATTCCTCCTAGTCAGTTTTTTTGTTTTTTGTTTTGTTTTTTTGAGACAGGGTCTCACTATGCAGTTCAGGCTGGCCTTGAGCTCACTTTGTAGCCCAGGCTGGTCTCAAACTCACAAGATCCTCCTGCCTCAGCCTCCCAAGTGCTGGGATTACAGGCGTGAGCCACCATGCCCAGCTTGTTACAATGTTTCTACTATAGTGCTGGGTCATGTGATATTTTTTCAGGACAGTTATATGGCCTACAACCAAGAATGCCAGTTTTTCATTAATCCAGTATCCCAAAAGAAAGGGAATTTAAAAGCCTAACAATTGTTGATAGCCTTTTCCAAGACATTTCTTCCAAAGTTTGACCGTTTCATCTTCATAGTGGCACGTGCCTCTTTTAAAAGAAGTGTTAGCTAACTTTTTTTTTTCCTGCCTGCCTTCCAGGATCGAACCTCCAGGCACTTATAGACAGCACTCAGAATCCGAACAGCTCTGCAGACATCGTTGTCGTTATTTCCAACAAAGCTGCAGTGGCTGGATTAAACAAAGCCGAAAAAGCTGGCATTCCTACCAGAGTAAGTAACTTGGGACAAGTGCTTTCCTGCAGGCTGTTTTGTTTGAGGCTTCTTTTGATGCCAGGGCTCTAAGAGGGTTTCACATATGCCAAGCACATATTCTGTCTGCCACTAAGCTCCACCCCCATGAACTCCACTGAGGAACCATGCTTGTGGGACGCTCGGTCCTGTGTGTCGGGTGTGTGCCGGGCTTACTGTTTCAGGCTGTCGTGCGCCTTCCTCAGGAATGTCTGCTGAGCATGTCTTCATAAAGAAGTGACATAGGGACTGTATAAAGGTTGCTTTTTTAGGTTTTTTGTAATTTATTAAAAAGGTTGTACTTATCTTTTTCTATTACAGGTAATTAATCACAAATTATATAAAAACCGTGAGGAATTTGACAGTGCCATTGACCAAGTCCTTGAAGAGTTCTCCACAGACATAGTCTGTCTTGCAGGGTTCATGAGAATCCTGTCTGGCCCCTTTGTCAGAAAATGGGATGGTAAGCAAATTATTTGACATTACATTAGGAAATCAGCTGAAAAGGGACTCCAGAGAGGTTGACTTGCCAAAATCACAGTATTCAAATACTTATTGTAACGTTTAACATAAGTCATAATTTCATTTCCTTCACTTTAATCCAAAGACCCAATGATGGCCCAAAGCTGACCTGTCTAGCAGTATTTTGTTTTGTTTTGTTTTTGTTTTTTGGCACCGGGGATCCAACTCACCACCTCACACTTGCCAAGCAGACGCTTGGGCTGCCGAGCTCAATCCCAGCTTGTCTATCAGTTTGGACTGACTTGCTAATTACTTTTTGTCTTTTTGAGACAGGGTCTCACTATGCAGTTCAGGCTGGCCTTGAGCTCACTTTGTAGCCCAGGCTGGTTTCGAACTTGCAACGATCCTCCTGCCTTAGCCTCCTGAGTGCTGGGATTACAGGCATGAACCACCACGCCTGTCTGCTAATTACTTTTTATAATACAGCTTACTTCTGTTTCACATTACTGCAGTGCTGGTTTTTTGAATAAGTATTCAGAAGACCCTTTCACTTGTTTAGAAGCAATAGAAAGTGACATTTTCAGTTGAAAATTGAACAGTCATTCTCTTAGAAAGCATGGGCCATTGCCAAAAGATGGCAGGGAAATTATTGCTGCTGCCAGAAAACATACTGCCTTGTATTCTTTCCTTTTCTGCCCAAGCTTTGACTGTGTCCTGTTTTCCTCCTTTGTATACACATTTGGGGAATGAATGCATTTTCTCTCCAGAGAGTTGATGTTTTCTTGGGTGAATATGATAAGAGCCCTTGTGTTGCCTTTGGCGACATGGGCACACAGAACTTGCTGATCCAGCATTTGGGTGGTGTACGGTCACCTTATAGTGAGAAATCAAGTTCACAGATTCTAGGCAAGTACCCATTACTTCTTTTGGACATTGTGTGCCATCAACAAACTGAATTTCGTTGAGAGCTCTTCCATTCAGCGTGGACACAGCCTTCTGCCTCCCTGTCACCGTGGGTATCTCAGAGTAGCCCAGCACACCTCTGGGGTACATGGCAGGCATTCACTACTGCCATGCCCTCTTTGTGGTTTTTTGTTTGTTTTTCTAAAAGATAAAAGGCTTTGCCAGACGTGGTGATGCACACCTGTAAACCCAGCACTCAGGAGGGTGAGGCAGGAGGCTAAGTGTGAGTTCAAGACTAGCCTAACTATACAGCAAGACCCTGTCTTAAAGACTTTTGCTTGTTGGTTGGTTTGTTTTTGTTTTTTTGGAGATGGTTTCACTGTATAGTTCAGGCTGGCCTCAAACTCAGTGGTCCTCCTGCCTCTTTGGATAGTCCCTTAACCATATACACAGGATATTGGAGTGCTCACACTGTGCATTTTTAATTTCTAGGGAAAATGCTCAATATCCACCCATCCCTGCTGCCTTCCTTTAAGGGTTCAAATGCTCACGAGCAAGTCCTGGAAGCCGGAGTCACAATCACTGGGTGCACCGTGCACTTTGTAGCTGTGAGTATCTTCTTCCACTAACTAGTATTAGTGTTGAGAAGGAAACCACACTGGTAGAAAGTAATGCTCAAAATGTTTGCTTCCTTTACTAGGAAGACGTAGATGCTGGACAGATTATTTTACAAGAGGCTGTTCCTGTGAAGAGGGGTGACACTGTTGCAACTTTGTCTGAAAAAGTAAAAGTAGCAGAGCATAAAATATTTCCTAAAGCCCTTCAGCTTGTGGCCAGTGGGATAGTGTCACTTGGAGAAAATGGCAAGATCTGTTGGGCCAAAGAAGAATAAAGCCAGTTTAGAAGGAATTACTGCTTTTTGCTTGGTAGCTTTGTATATGGGCTGGACTCAAAAGAAAAAAAGAATTTACTCTTATTTTGTTGGCTTTTTTTTTTTAAATAAACAGATTCATTAAAAACAAGACTGATGTAGCATGTCTTTTTCCTTTTTTTGAAACAAGATCTTAAAAAAAAAAAAAAAAAAAACCAGTGTTTTGCTATGTAGTTCAGCCAGGCCTTAAAAGAATGGTAATCTTCCTCCCTTAGCCTCCTGAGTGCTGGGGTTACAGGTGTCCCCACCATGCCCAGTTGGTGCAGCATATCAGCATATCATGTCTCATGATCTCTCAGGTTTTTCTTTTCTCATCATCAAGACACAGTATACAATACCTGCACTGTAAAGGAGGCGAGGTTTATTTGGGGTCACATTGTAGTAGTGTCAGTCCTTACATCGTCAGCTGGCTCTAAGGCAGAGAATAGCATGGCCAACCGGAAGCACTGAAGTTTCTGATCAGAACCTACTGCCTCGCAGTAATCAGTTGTAAGCCCAATTACCCATTCACCTTTCAAAAGCCCATGGACAAGTTCATGAGGCTTTGGGGGGACATCCAGATATAAACCATAATATATCTGGTTAGGGCATGTCGTTTACAAACTAGTCTCAAAATCCCCTTTATTCTCAAGCCAAAGACGATACCAAGATTTATGGGGTTTTTGTTTTTGCTTAATTGCATAGAACCTAAGACTTTCACCCTGAGCTGTGTCCCCAGCTCTTTTTTTTTTACAGGCACTTATGCCACTGAGCTAAACCTCTGGCCAGCCCCAGTTCTTTTTAATTTTTTTTTTTTTTTTCTTGAAAGGTTTATTTCAGCTCACAGTTTATAGAGGTTTCAGTTTATACCTGGCTCCAAGGCAGGGGGGCACTGCAGAGGGGTGTCACAGAGGAGAAACAGTCCATGGTGTGGCAGGCAAAGAGCAGCACCAGTAACAAACAGCCTTACTTTTGAGACAAAATCTTGTCGAGTTGCCCAGGCTAGGTTAAACTCTGAATCCTCCTGTCTCAGCCTCCTAGAGTACTTGGATTATAGAAATGGGTGACCACATGGGCTTTTAGCCTTACCCTCTTTTTCTGACCTATATCACCTAATTTTATGTGTTCTCTAATCTGTGATTACTGTATGTGCTAAGTGTGTAGATTTGCAATGGGGTAAGGAACTAGAAAATGACCCTAGGTTTATCACCTTAGTTCTATTCATATTTTGCCTGCTCCCAAATGCAGAAAAGTAATGCCACCTCCTGGTAAGGGTCAGATTTCCTCAATTGTGTCTGTTCTGAATTGAGACTTCTCTGATTATGCTGATCATAATGTGACGCCAAGATCTCTAAGTAACTTCCATTTCCGAGAGATTACTCTTTGGTCTTTGAAGTATTAAGATTCCTGTAACTATTGACAGTTTCTGGAGTACCATACTTGGATTTTGCTTCCCATTTATTCTTTTATAAATCTCTAGGGGATTAAAAGGCTTTGATGACTTCTACACTCCAGGGTAAGAGTTTAGGAACATTACCCATCTCCATTTCCTCATCGATCAGGAGTAAGCAAATGTCTGTCTCCTGGCTGTTTGGGTGCCTGACTTGAGCACGCGTGAAGTGCTGAGAACGAGGAGTGGCCAGCTTGGCCCAATGGCTGCCGGCCTCTTTAGGGTGCCGAAGAGGCTACATGGTGTCCCAGCCCTGCCTGTACAACAGAGGCACAGTTTACTGGAAGGGTTCAAATCCTCAGATTTTAAATTCCAAAGAACAACAAAGACTTCTTTGATTTTTGCTGTTGTTTTTTTGAGACAGCCTCACTATATAGTTCAGGCTGGGCTTGAACTCTGCTTCAGGCTGGCCTTAGACTCATGGGCATCCTGCCTCAGCCTCCTGAGTGTTGGGGTTACAGGCACGCACCACCATGCCTAGCCATCAAAGGCTTCTTACCAGCAATTATATATACAAGATAGTAGCCTTAAAACAGAAAAGAAAGGGAGGGCAGAGGAAACAGAAAGAAAGGGGAAAAGAAAGGAAGTAAGATATGTACATGTACCAGCTACCCACCATGAATATACTGCAAATATGTACCAATAAAAATAAAATTGTTTAACAGAAAAGAGGTCAGTTGAGGAATGGATAAGATAGATGGGGTATTTTTATACACTAGAGTACTACTCAGCTAGAAAAAGGGATAAACTGGAGACTTACAGCATGCAACTTGACACCATGCTCATTAGTAGAATAAATACACACGTGTATAAACATGACATTGTCTCCTTAGCATGAGAAGCTGAAATAATATATGTATATGTATGTGTGTGTATATATATAAGATAATTAGACTGCTGATTTCTCTTGAGTTCATTGAAGAGAAAGATCTGTGCTAGTATTGTTCAGACAATTGAATGTGGATATCTTATGCACTGGATGAACAATTGGGGATGACAATGTACAGTGTATGTACCATTGTTGCCCCCTGATTGATGTATTTTGTTTCTTCTTTTTCTTGAAATAAAATGGATTTTTTTTTTTTTCCTTTTTGAGGCACCGTCTCACTATGTGGTTCAGGCTGGAGGCCTTGGGCTCACTTTGTAGCCCAGCCTGGTCTTGAATTCACAACAATCCTCCTACCTCAGCCTCCCAAGTGCTAGGATTACATGAGTGAGCCACCACACCCAGCTATAAAATGGATTTTTACAAAATAAAAAGAAATTTAAAAAAGAAAAGAGGTCAAGATGGGATGGAGATAGAGCTCAGTGGCACAGCCCCTGCCTGGCAAGTGTGAGGTCCTGAGTTTGATTCCCAGTACCAAAAAAATTGTCTAAATAAGTGGAACTGGCTCCGGGGTTTAGTTTAGCTGTCTTAAGGACCTGCCCTGGTAACCATGAGGTCGTGAGTTCAATCCCAGATACAAAAAAAAAAAAAAAAACTCAGCCTGTCTCTCAGAGGCTGGGGATTTAGCTCAACAGCATAAGCGCCTGCCTTACAAGCACGCAGTTGTGAGTTCCATCCCAGGTACCAATAAAAAAAAATTTTTTTAAGGGGAACTGCATAGTCATGGGCCAGAAGGAGAACCAACCTGCCCTCCCATGAGCCAGCAGCAGCCATGCAGGCTGGGAAGAGAACCAAAAAGCCAACCTGCCCCTCCTATAAGCCAGACAACACAGCAGCTGAGAGAGAGAAGAGTGCCCCACCCACTCCCACCCTGTAGCAAGCAACCTGCTGATTTGGAGGAACACAGGTTGAGATGATAGCAACTGAAGTACAAAAACAACTTAATGCTTCTATTGTTTGAGTTTGCAGCCCAAAGCCCATAGTCTGGGCATCTATTTAGAGGATAACAATGTGCAAGATAGCAACTATGGGTGATCTCCTGTGTTGTTTTGGGACTTTTGTTTTGTTTTGTTTTGTTTTGTTTTTGATGAGTACTAGGAATTGAACTAAGGACTTCACACTTGCCAGGCAGGTGCTGAGCTGTTGAGCTATATCTCTGACCCCTTGTTTTTGAAATCCAATATTCTCTCATTGTTTTGTTTTGCTCCATTTTGTTGTTTTATTTTATTCTCTTCAAATTAAAAAAAAGTAGAACCAAGGTCTAACAGAGACTTGCTTTGCCAGCAGACCCTAATGACTGTCCTTTGTACAGGTAGGGCCCCACAGGCCTGGGCATGGCTGTCGTTACCCTTTTTCCACTGGCCAGTCAGAAAGCTGTATGAAATAAGTCCACATGCCACTAAAATGATGGACTAGCCACACATGGTGGTGCATATCTGTAATCCCACTAGGAAGATCACTGAGAGTCTGAGACCAGCCTGGGCTACAAAGTGAACTCACGACCAGCCTGAATTGCAGAGCAATTTGTTTGCATGTCTCAAAAAAAAAAAGACTAAATAAATAATAAAGCAATGGACTTACTTGTTCAGGAGAGTTCTCCCAATCTACTCAAGCACTTAATGTGTATGTAACAAATACTGTCCTGTAAAGCTTACAGAAAATTAAAACATGAGAAGGAAAATGTGGAATGATAAAATCATATAAGACTGTAGAATGGTGTATTAGCTTTCCCCTCCTGGGACAAAATATCTGACACCACAATTTCAAGAGGAGGGGTTTAGTTTGGCTTAGTTTCAGTGGGTTCCGTCCATGGTATTATGGTTTACACCCAGATGTCTCCTGAAAGCCTCCTCTGCTCATGAGGTGTGGGCTTTGGGGAGATGACTGGATCATGGGGGCATGATACTCATCAGGAATAGTTCAAACTACATAGTTCAAACTGGCCTTGAATTCTTAGAGATCCTCCTGTCTCAGCCTCCTGAGCACTGGGATCACAGACATGCCCCATTATGCCCTTGGGGGACATTTTTAAGTCACAGTCGTTACATGGTGAATTGGAAGAATGTGTAGCAGGCTGTCCCTGGCTCTTCCTCCATGTTGTGCAGAACAGGCTTCCCCTGCGTGACTCCATTTGTAAAGCAGCAGTTGGCTCCATTTTGAGAGTAAGTGCTAAGGGAGAAGGACTTGGTAACTTGTATGTGCAAGTAGATAATCACTAGATGTTGGGTCACCAAGCTTATCAAAAAGAATAACCACAATTGCACAGCATAATCTCAAGGCACAAACTGATAACTGAAGTACTGATATCTGAAGCCAGGTGTGGTGGTGCATACCTATAATCCCAGCACTCAGGAGGCTGAGGCAGGAGGATCACTCTGAGTCATTCCTGGCCTCAGGATGACTCTTATGTAGGCTATAGAGTGAGAATTCTGCTCTAGTCCCTCCAAACTCATAATCTTGAAAGACACCTGGGAAGCATAGATTAGGAGTGGGCCATGAAGAATACAAAGAAAAGGAAAGGAACTTGGCATGGATATACTCTCCTGTATTCCCAGCACACAGGAGGCCTCCTGAGGCAGGAGGATTGCTAGAGCCTGAGGCCAGACTGGGCTACATCGTGAGTACAAAACCAGCATGAATTACGTAGCAAGGCTCAAAAAAAATTTTTTTTTTAAAAAAATTTTATCACTAGCCCTTTTTTTGGAGTAATTTTAGATTTACAGAAAAAATTGAGCAGAAAATACAGGGAATTCCTATTTCCCTTTTTGCTTTTGCTGTCTGTCCCTTAGCCCTGGTTCCTTCATCCTCAACATTTTTTTATCCTAAATATCTTATACTAGTGCTAAATACCTGCTATAATTAATGAACAAATAGTGGTATGATTTATCAACAAACAGCAATGTGATTTACTTTAGGCTCACTCCTTGTGTTATATGGTTCTATTCAGCAGATGCATCATGTGCACTTACATCACCATTACAGTGATTCCCACCCCCAGAGTTTGCATTTCTACTTTTCACCCCTTTTTTCCCCCAACTCCTGGCAACCACTGAGTTTTGATAAATTTTGTGATCAAATACACATAATATGCTGGGTGAGATGGTGCATGCATTATCCCAGCACTCTGGGAAACTGAGGCAGCAGGATTGGCAAGTTCAAGCCAAGCCTGGGTAAATTTTTTTTAAAATGTTTAAAGGTCAGGGACTTCACTCAGGAGACTATTGCATCATGAAGCGTGCAGTGTGGTTCTGTAGCATGAAGCGTATTTACCCTGGTGTGCAATCACCTTGCAAAATGAAAACTCTTACTCAGTAAACAACTTCCCATTTCTCTGCTCCCCACGGGCACTGTCAAATACTTTCTGTTTCTAAGAGTTTGCATATTCACGATGCTTTACATAAGTGAAATCATACAGTGATTTTTGTCTTTTTCTGTGACCAGTGATTTCACAGACACAGCATTCCTCTGGGTCCGCCCGCGTGTGAGACAGTAATTACTGTCTCACGTGATGGTTTGTAATGATTCTTGTTCACTGTAAAGAATATTCACACTGTGTTTGCACCTACACCCAGCTGGCTGCCTTTTGGCTACTGTGAACAGTGTCCTTGAAACAGTTAACCCTGTGCAAGCCACAGTAGCGCTCTCAGGAAGTTCAAGAACCAAGTCTTGGACTAGGAGGAGGTGGTCAGGAGACTTTTACTGGAAATAATAAGAAAAAAGCATGTAGTGGGGAAGTGCAGGTTGTTTTTTGGTCCTGCTCTTCTATGGAGCAGCCTGCAGTGCAGGAAGAGGTCAGACGAAGGAACGAATGTTGTAAAATTTTACACTTCTAAGGTTTCTAAGGCCAGCAAGAGGTGGGGAGGAGCTGGGTGAGAACTTTCTTCCTGGGAGGAGTCATTATTGCTCCATTCATTTTTTTGTTTTGTCTTGTTTTTGGGTACTGGGGATTGAACGTGCCTAGTAGGCAAGCGGTAGAGCCACTGAGCTAAATCCCCAGCTCACTCAGATTGTTCCATTCTTATCCTAACCCTTTAACTTGGTGTTTCTTTTTTTTTTTTTTTTTTTGCCGTACCAGGGATTGAACTCATGACCTCATACTTGCCAGGCAAGTGCTTATGCTACTGAGCTAAATCTCTAGCCCTTCTTTTTCATTTTTAAGCTTAACCCTAATTGCCAACTCGTAATTACTGTATTGCTACACTGTTACTGACGCTTGTGAACAAATAATCTTTCAGATTCTACTTTCAATACTTTGGGATATAATACTCAGAAATGACATTATGGATGCCATGATAATTCTATTTTTAATATTTATTTATTTATGAGACAAAGTCTTGCTAGGTAGTTTAAACTATATATTCCAGGCTAGCCTTGAGCTCACGGCAATCCTCCTGCCTCAGCCTCCCATGTGCTAGACTTACAGGTGTATACCACACCCAGCCTAGTTTTCTGAGATTTTTGTCTTTCTGCAGGGACACTTTGAGATTGAACTCAAGGCCTCTGCTAAGCTAAGCAAGTGCTGTACCATTGAGCTATACCCCAGATGCCAGTTAGCCTTTTACTTGTGTTTTATTGCTCTCTCACTATCTCCCCCATATAAATGTATTTTAGGTCATTAGTTAATAATCTGCAGGCATCATATCTTTGATCTGTTAATATTGCCACACTGTTTCCCAAGAACAAGCACAGGACCAAATCCTCACTGTGGCTCTTCCCAAGAGGAGATCATTAAACCTCAGCAATCAGGGAAGAAACTGTTTCTTTAATTCCAGTGAATATGAGAAATGCCATTTTTATTTCCTGGGGAAGGGACTTTTTGAAGGGGAGCTGGAGTAACAAATTGGATTCCTGTGATTATATTCTGTGCTGTGCAACTGAAAATAGCATGGGACATATGATCAGGTACTTTCTCTCCCACACTAGGCAGACTTTGGGGAGGGGCTGGACAGTGGGGTGAGATGCTCACCCATGGATTCGTGCATTGAGCTCATAGCTAATGTGATGTCAGCAAGTGAGGCCTGTTGGGGGGTCATAGCTGATGCACCGGAAGGGTTTCTGTCCCTCCTGGGCTCCTCCCTTGATCACTGCAGGCCATCCAGGGGGTGGGTTAACACCTATTGCAGGTTTGTGGGACCTGTGACACACACACTACTGACACAACTGGTGCCTGCCTCCTGGCTTGGCTTGCTATTAACAAGTCTTATGTATTTGCAATTTAGTTGCTAAAATCTTTGACAGTTTGGGAGCAGAAAAGGCAAAACCCTCTATGTCCTGGCCTTTTTATTTAAAGTGTGAAGGGTGGGAAAAGGCAGGCACAGCTGTGCTAGAAAGGAGCAAATTCAGCAAATATGGGGGGAGAGATGTGACATGGCTTGGAAACCACTCAGATCCCCAGCTGGCTGTGTACACTTGTT
Source organism: Hydrochoerus hydrochaeris (assembly GCA_004027455.1). Lineage (NCBI taxonomy): Eukaryota > Metazoa > Chordata > Mammalia > Rodentia > Hydrochaeridae > Hydrochoerus > Hydrochoerus hydrochaeris. Next base: position 356,469 of record PVLA01001185.1, read on the forward strand.
CTCCCCTCAGCAGCCTGCAATTAGTGGGGAGGCACATACATTATTCATAGTTTCAAGGAAGAGAAAGTGCTAGAGGCCAGCACCAGCCTAATGTGGATCATTTCCAAGCTAGAAATGAAAATGAGGCCACTTGGGTGGGAGAAGGCAATTTGAGCATAGTATGTTCCCACAAATCCTCGGTGCAGCTGGGAAGATGCAAGGGGCAAATATCCAGATAAGCACGATTCTTCTCTCTTCTATACCCAAATTTTAGGGTGTTCATGTATAGCAGGAGTCTCTTCTTGTCTGTGGCTTGTTACCCATGGCCAAGCAGGTCTGAAAATGTCATGCAGAAAATTCCAGAAATAAACTGGGTGTGGTGGTGAATACCTGTAAACCCAGCCCTTGGAGGCTGAGGCAGGAGGCTAGAGGAGCTCCAGGCCTGCCTGAGGTCCGTAGTGGGTGCAAGGCCAGCCTAAACTGCATGGTGAGACTATGTCTCAAGAAGTGAAAAATAAATAAAAAATAAAAATCTAGAAATAAACATCAACATCATAAGTTTTAAACTCTATACCACGCTGTGTATCGTGGTAAAGTCTCTCTCCTTCCTGCTCCATTTGCCTGGGACCAGAATCAGCCTTCTGCCTGGAGTATCCAATGCCTGCACTGTAGTTACTTTGTAGCTCTCCTGCTTACCAGCTGCACTATTGTGATAGCACAGCACAAGTAACCTTTATTTTACCTAACAATGGCCTCCAAGCACAAGAGTTAGTGCTGGTAATTTATTACAGTATATCGTTACAGTATTGTTATAGATATTCGATTTTTATTAAATACTGTTGCTAGTCTCTTACTGTGTCTATGTTGCAATTTATACTTTATCAAAGGTAAATGTGCATAGGAAAAACAAAACATTGTACACATATGTCAGTACTATCCATGGTTTCTGGAAGCCACTTAGGTCCTTGTATGTGGCCCCCAAGACAAGGGGAGGATGCTGTCCTACTTTATCAGAACTTTTTTTTTTTTTGGTACTGGGGATCGCATTCACGACCACGAGCTTGCAAAGCAGGTGCTTATGCCGCTGAGCTAAATCCCCAGCCCTTGTTTTGTTTTTTTGAGACAGGGTCTCACTGCATAGGTTAGGCTGATCTTGAGCTTGCTATGTAGCTCAGGCTGGCCTTGAACTCACAGTGATCCTCCTGCCACAGCCTCCCCCAATGCTGGGATTACAGGTGTGTGCCACCACCACACCTGGCACAGCTTTCTTTTAAAGCTGCCATATTCTTTGTGAAATTCTTCCTTGATTAACAAGGAATGATCAAAGACTACAGTGAATGTTTAAATTTTAAAATGTATTAAACTGTAAGACATCGACATACTCGGTCCTCCCTCTTGTTTTGAATACACTCATCCCATTGTTCTTGCCACTTACTGAAGCAGATCTGTAGATTCTCTTGGGTGTTTTATGAGGTGTGATAAAAGATATAGTGGATACGGATGCCAAGTGGCATCCTTCAGAAAGACAATCCTACAGAAACATCACAGTGAGTCCTGACCCACCTTGTTCACCAGATCTGGCACTGTAAAGTTCCTGGCTCTTCCCCATAATCAACATGAACATGAAAAGTAAATGTTTTTAATTGAGTCAGTACACTGAGGCAGCTAGAACAGCATAACTGAAGACATTCACAAAAGAGGACTTCCAGAACTGCTTCAGAAAGTAGCAAGAATGATGGGATTGGTGGCACACATCTGTAATCCCAGCACTCAGGAGGCTGAGGCAGGAGGATCACTAGGAGTCTGAGGCCAGCCTGGGCTACAAAGTGAATTCAAGGCCAGCCTGAACTGCATAGTGAAACCCTGTCTCTAATCACCCCATGCCAGGCAAAAAAAAAAAAAAATGGGATAAGTGTGTTCAAAGTAAGAAAGGGAGAAGATTTAAAAAAGAAATTATTTTTGGTTTATTGAGACAGGGTATTGAGATGCAGTTCAGGCTGAATTTGAACTCACTATGTAGTCAAGGCTGACCTCAACTCACTGCAGTCCTCCCATCTTGGCCTCCCCAGTACTGAGATTACAGCCATGTACCACCACACCCAGTGTGCAATTGACTTTTAAAAAAATATTTTAAAATTTGAATTAATCTATTTATTTTGTCTTTTTAAGACAGCGTTTCACTATGCAGTTTAGGCTGAATTTGAACTCATTTTATAGCCCAGGCTAGCCTCCAACTGGCAGCAATCCTCCTGTCTCAGCCTCTCCATTTTTAATTTTTATTTTTATTTTCTTTTTTTGTCTTTTTGAGACAGGGCTCAGTATACAGTTCAGATTTGCCTTGAACTCACTTTGTAGCCCAGGCTGGCTTTGAATTTATAGTGATCCTCTGGCCTCAACCTCCCAAATGCTGGGGTCACAGGTGTGCCACCATGCCAGGCTGTGCAATTAACTTTTAAATTATTCAGTACAAACCATGCACATGAAGGCAGAAAATAGGCAAAAGGGTCAACTCTTGGCAGCTAAACCAATACCAGTAATGCCCATCTCCACTGCTGAACTGCATGAGATTATAATGCTATAGGGGAACGAAACTCCCAACCTACTACATGTCCAATATGAGTTCATGTTCTCTTTTTTGTGTGTGTGGTTCCGGGGATCGAACTCACAACCATGCTCTTTCCAGGCAGGGGCTTATGCTGCTGGGCCAAATCCCCAGCCAAGTTGGTGTTCTCTAAAATCGAAGAATGAATTTTAGGAACAACGGAGGTTTAGAGCAGAATATATCTACTGAGAGAAAGAAAGCTGCTGTCTGAGAGACGGAGGGGTCCCGAGCGAGTTGCCAAAGACTCAGTCTTTTCCAGGGACTTATAGAGTAAAACCAGGAGGTGAGATGGCTCTAAAGTGGGCGGGGGGGGGTAGGAACTCGAAAGCTGGATATGAGGTGGGACAAAACTGTGGTCAACCAATAAGATTAATAGCTCAGGTAAAATTGATTAAATCAGGAACAAATGGGGAAGTGAGTCACGTAGCAAGCAGGCATGCTTAAAGAGCAATGACTCTTCCTGTAGGGGGTTGGGACCATGACTCCTGGCTTCCTCAGGGCTCTAGAGACCTATTTAGACTACCAATCCTTGGGGCGTGGGTGCATTTGTTTTTCCTTTTATCTTCAGATCTCCCCCTCCCCCATGAGAGGTGTTGGTCTCCAAGGTTACAGGTTATCTGGTCTGCACTGACTCCTTTGAGGGCCCAGCCCTGTCTGACTGACTATAGCATTTCCAACCCACTCAGCTTCCTGTAACAGCTGAAAATCCCCAGTTAGTGACATTGCTGCTGTTGTCACACAGAGCACAGCAGTGACCTTGGTGGAAACAAACGTTCTGCCCTGCCAGCTCTGGAAACACACAGCACACGCAATCACACTCACTACTCTGGACCTGATCAGGGAAACGAATGATTGTTCCATGTATTTACCATGCTGTCCTTGTTACCATGACTCTATAGGTTCCTCCCTCATGAAAAAAAGTTTTTAAAATATTTTCAGTGAATCCAGATGCTATGTTTCTTTACACTGGCTGCTGCCTCCTCCACCTGTAATTCTAGTGTCTTGTGCTGGTGTGGAGAGGCCCTGACAAGTGACTGACATGTTTATCCTTTGACTACGAACAGAAGAAATCATCACATTCTTGGAATGTGTCCCCACCCCACTAAGAGGAGAACAATGATCCAAGCCAGGGTTAGCTGGTTTCTACTTTATGGCTCAAAATGACCCTTATGTTGTAAAATGATTCTATTGTTTATAACTCAGAAGCTTAGAAACACTAGTGCCCATTTCTGGCTCCTTTCTGAAGACAAAAAGTAATGCTTCATGGGCCAGGTCTGTGCCAGTTGATTTACAAGCATTGTGTAATTCTCACTGAAGCAAAACCCAAAACAGAGAAACAGTAGTTCAATGCAGTGATTATTTCACCATACATAAGTGGGGAAATAATAGTATTTACAGCTGTTGTGAGGATTATAAGAACATAGCTAAAGCACTTAGTATCAGGTCTGGCAGATGGTAAACGTTAAACGCACAATTCACTTTTATTTATTTATTCATTTATTGTCTTTTTGAGAAAGAGTTTCACTATGTAGTTCATGCTGGCCTCGAACTCACAGCAATCCTCCTGACTCAGCCTCTCGAGTGCTGGGATTATAGGCATGCACCACCACGCCTGGCTCAATTCACTGTTTATTGCTGTCCAGGTTTTACAGACAGGCAAACAAGTATCTTGCCTAAGGCACATAGGAAATGGAAGAAATAGATTTTCAAAGCAGTTCTGAAAATTCCCAAGTCTCTGCCTTTTTCTTTAAACACAAACAAAAAGTTGCTCCTCATACAGCATGGGAAAGAGAGATGTTTAATCCTTCCAATGGTTAAACTGAAGCAGAAAGACTCGTCTTTGGTCTGTCCCCAAACTCCTACTACCAATGCCTGGCCATGCAAGTTACTCACCAAGTACACCCATGCTAAATTAAGTGATGAGATCCACTTAGCTCAGTAGAGCTAAGGTAGAGCAAGCACACAGACCTGGGTTCATACCTAGCACCTCAAAATTAAAGATTTGTGAAACCAGGCATGGCAGGGCACAGCTGTAATCTGAGCACCTGGGAGGCTGAAGCAGAAGGATCGCCTTGGGTTAGAGCCCAGCCTGAGCTACATAGCTAGATCCCATGTCTCAAAAAATAAAATCCAGCTCTGAGGATGGATAGGTACCGGACAGTTTCGTGAGCTCGGGCAAGATCACTGCTGTGCATGCGCAGGTGTCTCTTTCTACAAACCAGAAGAGGCTAGCAAACAGTCTCTTCTTCCTCTTCTCAAACACAGATCACCAAAATCCACTGTCCTGCAAATTGCAGACTTCAGGGGCCCTAAATCTGTCATCACCTCCCGCCTCTGTATCAATTTTTAAAACTTTTTTTCTTTTTTGAGACAGAGGCTCCCCAAATAGTTCAGGGTGGCCTCCTCGTGATAAGCCTCCTGCCGCAGCCTTCGGAAAGCTGGAACCGCAGGCCCACTAACCCCAGGCCCACGACCTCTGCACCTCTTCAGGCTACAGCTCCTTCCGGTGAAGCTCAGAGCCACGCCTGTTGGCGAACTACACTTCCCACAATTCCCAGTCCCACCGGCCGAGCCACCTGAGCTCAGGGAGGGCGCGGAGGAACAGCTGGTCCCCCCGCCACCACTCCCAGCGAGGACGGAGCCTCTCCACACGTCCTTCCTGTGTCCTTCTGGGAAAGTCTGAAGTAAGAGAGATTACCGGTATCCCTAGTAAGGCCTCTGCACCTTGAGGGTCCCCCCCGAGTGGCGCAGAAGATGGTCTAGCCCAGTAGAGCCCCGCCGCAGGCTACCGGCAGGGCGAGCCGCGCGCGTGCGCAGAGTGCAGCATGGGGCCGGGCGCCGCTGAGCCTCTTTCCTGGGTTGGTGAAGGTGAGTAGCGAGCGGGAGGCGATGCTCTCCTGTAACCTCTGGTGTATGCTTACCCACAATCATCCCCCCCAACTCTACAATCCGTGGATCCCAACTGAAGCTCTGTTTTAAGCATTTCCACATGAAACTCCTGCTTCCAGTTAGGCCGTTTCATTATGTGGTTGCTGTGATTTGTGTACCAGTCTTTCACCTCTGTAGCACCGTGCATTTGTTTTCCTTTGGTGTTTTGAGACAGGCTCTCCTTGTGTAACCCAGGCTGGCTCTGGACTCGCCGCGATCCTCCCAGCCTCTGGAGTACTGCTTGGTATTCAGTACGTGTGCTACCGCTTCCGGCTAAAACCATGCTTTTTAATACGTCGCCGCGAATATTTTGAGAGGCGCTTAACCTTTCATCTTGGTTTTACTGGTACCTAGCAAATAGCTTCCCAGCGAGCTGTGAAGCTTAAAGTTTTTTGGACCCTTGATTCCTTCCAATCTAGTATCAGACTAAGTATATACTTTACAGTGTTGTTTCATGAGCATAAATCTTAGGAGAAAACTACTTAAAACGATGAAGACCATAGTACAGTCTCCCCCCCCAAATGGTGCTGATGACGTTTATATTCTGTTGAAGATACAGTTAAGCAAACATCCATATTGTGCCCCGACCTTAACTATTTTGCTAACATCTTGTTATGTGATTTGGTTAGGTTATTTACCATTCTGGACCTGTATTTTCTTATAAAGTGAGATGATTGGATTGAGTGATGTGTAAGAACTTTCTAGCTCTAAAGTTCTATGGTTAGTGAGAAGCAGAATACAGATTATCTCACAATATGTTAATGTTAGACATCATCAACCTCCATTTCTCCACAGTTAGTGTAATATAGCTAGGAACATTTTGGCAGCAGCATCAGAAAAAGCTATAATCACATCTTATCTGATTACTGAAAATAAGAAAGCAATTGGTAATATAACTTTGTCCAATCTGTTTTTGTTTTATAGATTATTAACACTTGGTACAATAATGAACACAGTGTATGCAATGATGGCTCAGATCTTAAGAACTGATCTGATAAATTCTTCATTGATTCTGGATCGAGTGAAAATGCTTTCCTGTCTTAGTGTCATTAGAAATAGAATGATGTCGACCCATAAATCCAAAAAGAAGATCAGAGAATATTATAGGCTGCTGAATCTAGATGAAGGATGCTCCGTAGAAGATGTCCGGGAATCTTTTCGCAAGCTTGCTAAGCAGTACCATCCAGATAGCAGCTGTAGTGCTGCAGACTCTGCAACATTTATAAGGATCGAAGAAGCCTATAGGAATGTGCTTTCCCATGTGATAGAGCAAACAAATGCCAGACAGAATAAAGTAGAAGAAACAGAAGATGAAGAAGAAGAAGAAGAGAAGAAATTCAAATATAATACACCCCAACACCGCCACTATTTAAGTTTTGAAGGTATTGGTTTTGGGCCTCCAAGTCAGCGAGAGAAGCAATATAGGCAATTCAGAGCAGACCGTGCAACTGAGCAAGTGATGGAATATCAAAAGCAGAAACTGCAAAGGCAGCATTTTGCTAATAGTGTAACTGTTAAAGATGTAAGACAGAGCAGGGAACAAAAGATAACTCAAGCAATAGAGCGTTTAGTGGAGGATCTTATTCAGGAATCAATGGCAAAAGGAGACTTTGACAATCTTAGTGGGAAGGGAAAACCTCTAAAAAAGTTTTCTGGCTGCTCATATATTGATCCCATGACCCACAACCTGAACAGAATATTGATAGATAACGGATACCAACCAGAATGGATCCTAATGCAAAAGGAAATAAGTGATACTATTGAGGAACTCCGAGAAACAATTTTAGAGTCTAGGAAAAAACTTGGGAATCCAATGACACCAACAGAACAGAGACAGTGGAAAGAAGTTTGTGAACAGTTTGAAGAAAATATCAGAAAACTAAACAAGCGAATTAATGATTTTAATTTAATTGTTCCCATCCTGACCAGGCAAAAAGTCCATTTTGATGCACAGAAAGAAATTATCAGAGCCCAGAAAATATATGAGACTCTTATCAAAACAAAAGAAGTGGCAGATAAAAACCTAAATGACATTAATCAGGGTGAAGAGAAAACTGGGATCAAGACAGGTTTTTTAAGCTGGATAAATCTGTGGAAATTTATTAAAATATGACCACTGGAATTTTGCTATCACAGTATTGCCCCCATTTTTATTGACATCAAACAAAAGAGGCTGGGATTGATTGCCCTACCACAAGAATTTGAGACTTGCATACCTTTGTGTTTATCACAAAACTGGATCACACTCCCTGTGGTGTATGAGAAAGCTAAGAAACTGAGTCAGAAATTTTCAGTCAGCCCTGCTGGTAAGAATATAGCAAAAGAAAAGATTTCACTTCTAAAGGAAACAATTTAATCCATTTCAGAGATCAGGTGTGAGTAGTCAGGAGACATGAGCTAGCACTGATGTCAGACTTGGGAATCATACAGGTGTTTGAAAAGTCTTACTGTAGTTTTTTTGTTTTGTTTTGTTTTTGTGTGCCAAGGATCGAACTCATGGCCTCGTGTTTTGCTAAGCAGGCACTTTCGCCACTGAGCTAAAACTCCGTCCCCTTACTGTAGTTTTAAACTCCAATAGTTTAGAAGGCATTGCCATTTTCAAACACAGGTACCTCAACAACAAAAATCCTAAATATGTATTATCAAAACACTTAACTGAAGAAGCATAGTGAAGTGTAACCTACTAAACCTCCAAATGACCTTTCTTTTTTACAAGTTTGCTGCAGTTCTACTCCTGCTTTTTAAAACTCAAAACAGTGTTAAGACTTTTTGAACATCTATATGGGGGAAAGGTTAAGACTGGAAAATTAGTTTGATGGAGTTGCTGTACTGTTTTTATCATAAGGCTTTTTGTTTGGGTACTGAATGAAAAAATACCAATATATCTAGGTTGTACTTTTTCTTACCTGACTTCATGATCCATCTGATGCAGAAATCAATTAGACAAGTTAGGTGATTTAGAAATTCCTTAAGTCTCCCAGTTAAATCAGACTCCTCAGAGGCTTTTGACTGATGTGAAAATCCAATTCAGTGTTTTAGGACCTTTAATAAATAAAAACAAGATACAGTATCTGAATTCTCTACATTTGTATCTTTGGCTAATGATGAGAGTTTGAAATTCAGGAGATTATTGTGTCTTGTTGACTTTCAGAAAATCTAATTTTTATACTGGTGTCATGGTGTTCACCTGTAATTCCAGTACTTAAAAGAGGCTGAGGCAAGAAGATCACAATGAGTTTGAAACCAGCCTGGGCTACATAATGAGTTCAAGGCCAGCCAGAACTACATAGTGAGACCCTGTCTCAAAAGGAAGGAAGGAAGAAAAAAAGAAAGAAAAACTAACTTAAAGACTTGGATAGTTGCTTTGCTATTGAGTGAGCACCTAGGAGGAAGTAGAAGGTGGTAAAGAGAAACTAGTATGTTTCTAGAATGCGCTGGTGGGGCTGGGGTATAGCTCAGTGGTAGCCTTCTTACTCTGCGTAAGGCCCTGGGTTCAATTCCCAGCACCCGCCTTCCCCAAAATACAATAGAAAGCTTTGGCATAGATGTGATTCAGAAGCATAGCACCCAACACACTTGATTTTGAAAGAACAAGTTGTTTTGTAAAGTGTATGATAGTTAACAAACCTACATCATCAAAGGGTAATTTGGAGCCTTTCTGCTTAGATAAGGGGGCATCAGTTGGTATAATTTTTAATTCAATGAGTTATCATTTGGCTTCTACAATACTAGTATCATCACTGTAAATAAAATTGTAAACAGTATGAAATATAGCTTTAGTGTGTGTGTGAGTGTGAGATAGGGTCTTGTTGGGTAGTTCAGGCTGGTCTTGAACTCACTGTGTAGCCCACATTGACCTCGAACTTGTAGCTGTCCTGCCTCAGCCTCCTGAGTCTTGGGATTACAGGCATGTGCTGCCATGCCAGCTCAGTAATACAGCTTTAGAATAGCCATTGTTCCAAAACATTTTAGAAGCCTATAATTTTGAGACTCTTACAGGCTTGGTGGCACATGCCTGTAATCCCAGCATTTGGGAGGCTGAGGCAGGAAGATCACCACAAGTTTGAGGCCAGTCTGGGCTACATACTGAATTCAAGGCTGGTCTGTCTCCCAAAAAAAATCTGTCACTTTTGTTAAAAATTGGAGTTAAATGTAAAAGTCTTAATTGTATTGCAGCAAACATGAACATGAATGAAACTATTTTTAGTATTAGTGGGAAAGTAAGGTCAGAACACTTAATTTCAGCACAATGCACTTTATATTTGTGAATGTCTATTAACAAAGTTACTTTAATGATTATTCAGTGGTCTATTTTTGTACAAATAGCTAATAATAATAACCATATTTTGGCTGACCATCTAAGTAAATGGATTTTAAAAATGTTTTTGGTTAACGATATTAAATCTGATTGTGGTACAGTCTTCATGTTGAGAGGGCAAATTCATTTATGTAGGGGCTGGGGATTTAGCTCAGCGGCATAAGCACCTGCCTTGCAAGCACGCAGTCGTGAGTTTGATCCCCGGTACCAAAAAAAAAAAAAAAATCATTTATGTAAAAACAGACTCTTGACCAAATTTTAGGCCAGAGAAAGGAGTTGAGCCAGTTTCTCAGAGTTTGTTGAATTGTAATTGAACACTTAGTCTCGGCACTGACCTTTGTCAGTCTTCGGTGCCAGCCTCTCGGTTTAGTGATAATTTACTGATTTTATATTTTATTTTTTAGCAGTACCAGGGATCAAAGCTGGGGCACTCTACCACTGAGCTACAGCCCCAGCTTTTTTGTTTTACTTTGACACAGGGTCCTGCTAGTTACACAGGGGGAATGGACCTTGCAATCGTCCTTCTTCGGCCTCCCCCAGAGCTAATAATACAGACCAGCAGCACCTTGCCTGGCTTTAGTGACATTTTTAAACTCGGTAATAGACACACCTCAAGAAACTGCATGGTTTCAGTCTTTCCATGACCCTAACATCTACACTGCATTCTTCAAACCCCAAAACAAGGACTGTGGCCCGACACAGGCCAGGTCTCAAATCACCGGCTTCTGTTTCCCAGCAGTCTGAATTGGCTTTTCCCCTTATTCTGTTCCCTCCAGTCTTGGCCTCAGTAGCTTTGCTGGTACCACAGGACTAAAATTGAAATTCCTTGAGAGCACAATTGCATTACTCTTCGTTTTCATTGTCATTGTGCCCCAGTGACTTAGCTCTGTGTTTTGTTTTGTTTTTTTGGTACGGGGAATCAACTCATGACCTCACGCTTGCCAGGCAGGCCATGTGCCACTGAGATATATGCCCAGCCCTAGCTCTGTTCTTAGGGGCAGCCCTTCTGGGCCTGGAGTCCCCTTCACCCTGTCTCTGTGCTTGGCCATTTTACTCCCTGACATCTCTGCTACCATGTGCCTGGGTCTCCTCCATTCGGTCTCAGCGACTTTTTGGGACATTCCAGTACCACCTAGCCCCTGATGACTTGGGCTGATTTACCTGCTCCTAGAAGTATCACCTTCCCCTCTTGATAATGTCTGGTTCATGCAACATACATTTAATGAAGTTCTGAAGGAAAATCGATCATTTCACTGACTTCTCAAAAATCTGTAAGAGGACATAGGGCTGGAGATTTAACTCAGCACCACAGGTGCCTACCCGGCATGTGTGAGGTCATGAGTTCAATCCCTAGTTCCAAAAAAAATGTGTGTGTGTGTGTGTGTGTGTGTGTGTGTGTGTGTGTGTGTGTGACAAATGAATACCTTAGCCTCAAATGAGGCCATGAGACACTAACTTTACCATCACCCCTGGCTCCAGGCAGGAGACACGGCCTGTAATACCCCCTGGCTGGCTGAGGCAGATGAGAGCCTCCAAATACCACTTCCCTCAAGGCACCAGAGAAGAGAAGGTCCCTAGGATGGGACAGGCTCTCCTGAGGCCCTCTGCAGTATTGCAGTGAGTCAGTTCCCAGCCTGCCATGGGGCAGCAGAGGCCCCTGTTCTCCCACCTCCAGATCCCCTGGCCACACCTCCACTCACTCAGATCCAGATCCCAGAAAGTAGGGGTTCTCTCTCCTGCCAAGGCCAGCTTGCAGGATCTGGATTCCTGCAGGAGAACCTGCATCTTTCCCCAGTGAATCACATGTACCAGCTGCCCCAGCCCCTTGCAGAGACGACTGAGCCCCTACCCGAAGGCCTGGGCAGGACTGTACACCCAGATACACCCCCAGGGAGTGATGGAGCGAACCTTCCTGGCATCAATGACTGGGTCCCCTTGGCTCCTGTGGCCAAGCCTGGTTCTGTGGCCTTGTCCTCTCAACTCTTCCATGGAGTCACAGTGTATTAGTCCCTTTGGTGTTATGACGGTTAGATACCTAAGGAGGGCTAACTATAAGCAAAAGAGGTTTACTTAGCTTACAGTTTCGGAGATTTGAAGGCCTGGCACTGGCACCAGCCCTGCTCTGGCGTGAGGGCTTCTTGGTTATATCACAGAGGAACCCCAGGAGTGAGAGAGAGATGTGTCTGCACTCAGGAAGCCACAGAGAAAGACGGGGGAGCTGGGTTGTGGCTGTCATGACGACCTTGTGAAAACTAACCAGGCCCATTGAGAAGTCCCTGCGTTTCCTTCCCAGAACTCACCCAGTGAACCTCAGGCCCTGCCCCTCAAAGGATCCCACCTCCTAGTCCTGTCAGCCTGGGGGCCAAAACTGTGACATGTGAGATTTGGGGGGGGGGACACACTAAAACCACGCCCACACCACAGTACTCAATTTACATCATGATTTGATGTAAGTTGAGCCCTAAGATTCTCAGCGTGCCTTGCTTCAGTGGTTTAGTAGACAGCTGTCACATTTGCCTGGCTACGTGTCACCCGTCAGCCAGCCAGCTGTATTGATGGTGGCATGCATCATTCATCTGGGGAAGCTGTCCTTCCTCCAAGAACAGGCCAGCCTTTTGAAGGAGAGGCAGTCTCTAATTTTTTAAAATAAGCTCAGAAATGGGTGTATGACTCAGGCTTTGTCCATGGGCCTTGTCCTCGGGAGACATGAGTTCAGTGAGATGTGTCAAGTGACACATTGACTCTTTGAAATTCCACTTTACTGGTGTGAAGAGGAGGTGGTGGCTGCCAGGGCTAGGTCAGCCCAACTGTGTCCAGCAGTAATGTCTATGTTTTTCTCCTAGAAAAATATATGTAGTTTTTCCTACTTGCTCCAAGGACTTCATGTCTGGAACACACTGGCTCAGTTAAGGACACATTTAACTACTTGTTCCACTTAAACCCTCCTCCCTCTCTCGCAGGATGTCCCTGTTTTACAATAAACAATTCCTTTTAAAGTAAACCTGCTTAAAACCAGTCTGCTTGACAACATGTGACTTAATTCATGTAACTAATCAAATAATAACCTGCTATCAAGCCTTGTACTTCCTGCTTGCAAAACGTATTTAAATCTGGGGATTAAGCTCAGTGACACAGTGCCTGTCTGACAAATGTGAGGTCGTGAGTTCCATTGCCTGTATAAAAAAAGTATTTAAACTAAACTCTAAATTGACTCGGGGTTGGTGATTTGGACTCAGACTCAGCCAACCACCCCCCCAGTCTGCCAATAATAAAGTTGCTTCCCAAACTCCCCAGTGTGGAGTATTTTCCTTTTTGGTCCAGGGTTTTTCTGCAACATTCTCAGAGTAGCAGGCACTGCCTTTTGCAGCTGAGAGCTGTGGCTACTTCAGTGTGATCGTGAGGATCCCATGATGTTGGGGTGACAGGAATGAATGAGACAGAAGTTAGGGTTCTATTAGTTATTAAGGATAGCAGCTCCAAAATGGAGTCTGCAGAGCAGCCCCCAGCAGATCTTACAAAAACATCTGCCAAGTGACCTTCAGCTGTCAGGAAACTCCCCAGGGGGTAATCAAGCGGGCATTGACTCAGGGTGCATGGCCCTGCATGGACACTGTGAATACTGCACAGATCGGACCCTAAAAAGTATGTAGTCTCCTATAGGGTAGAGATCATAGTGTTTACGCAATGCCTCGAGTTTTCTATCTTTTAATAAGTTTCCTGTACCCCACCTTCACCTCAGTTTCATTCTTCAATGCTGTGGGACACCACCCCAGTGTTGCAGTAATGCTGGATGAGTGGGAGCTGAGCTAGGTTGCAGCACACAACAAGTATGGGGTCTGGCCAGAATCTAAAACTCTGCGTCTGGGTAGGCATGGGCTTTGGGCAAATTACTGGACTTTATTGCTGTACATTGAATGGTACTGTGATGGTTAAAGAGAGGTATAAAGAATCTAGCACAGTTTCTGACACACAACAAATGTGCTGGTCAAATGATCAAATTACATATGCTCTTGCATTAACACGATAATAAATGGAAGTTTTCATTTTTACTTAAGATTTATTGATGAGCCAGGTATGGTGGTACAGGTCTATAATGTCAGCATGTGGGAAGCTGAGGCCATAAGTTTGAGGCCAGCCTGGGCTATATAATGGGTTCAAGGTCTGAATTACATAGTGATACCTTGTCTCAAACATAAAACAGAACAGCCAGGCATGGTGGTGCATACTTGTAACCCCAGTATTTGGGAGGCTGAGGCAAGAAGCTTGGCATTTTGGGCTCAAACTCATGGTGAGTTTCCTGCCTCAGCCTCCTGTGTGGTAGGATTATAGGTGTGTGCCACTATACCCAGATAAATTTACATTTAACTTTCTCTTTGGAATAGAGGTATATGGACTCAGAGAAGCAACCTGCATTACTGTGAATTCCTACCCATTTCTAGAAGAGCAACTCAAAGCCAGTGTATCCTAATGACAGGAGAACTGGAACATTTTCCTTCATACACAGAAATTTTCTGACAGAAATTCACCTATAATAGTGCCTTAAAAAACAAACCTAGACAATATTGCAATAATATTGTAACAAGTGATGAGATTAAGACTCTGGTAGAACCAGGCGTGGTGGCTCATAGCTATAATCCCAACACTTGGGAGGCTGAGGCAGGTGGATTGCTGCAAATTGGAGACTATCCTGGGCTACATAGTGAGTTAAAGGCCAGCCTAAATATAGCAAAAACCTGTCTCAAATGAAACAAAGCTGGGCGTAGTGACACATGCCTGTATTCCTAGCATTCAGGAGGCAGAGGCAGGAGGATCTCTGTGAGTTCAAGCCCAGCCTGAACTGCACAGCAAGACTCTGTCTCAAACAAAACAAAACAAAAACAAACACCTCTAGTAGAAACTTCTGATCATCCCCCAACATCCATTCTGTTTCGGTACTACTGAAACCACACTTTTTTTTTTTTTTTTGGGTACTGGGGATCAAACTCACAACCTTGCACTTGTCAGGCAGGCGCTTATGCTGATGAGCTAAATGCCCAGCTGAAACCACATTTTCTATCCTTTTCTTTTGCAACTTATCAGGTCAAGTGACCAGTTTTTACCAGCAGAATGAGAGCAAAAATGCACACGCAGCCTCTGCAATTAGTTTTCAAGAGGTGTGTGGGGGTGTTCTCTCCTCTGTCCTTTTCTTCTCTTCACTGGGATGCAGGAAGAATGGTGTTATTTCAAAGGAATTTGTCCAACAAACATTTATGGAGTGCCCAGAACCCAGTACATGTGTAAGATTTCTAGGAATAACATGACCCAGGATAATTTTGCAATCATATGTGATACAATCTTCTACTTGATTATCCCTAGGTCAAATGGTTTGATTCCCACTGATAATACCCACACCAAGGAAAAACCTAAATAAACCTTCTACTTCACTTACTTTGAGTTGACTTTTAAAACCACTAATTTTGGTGGCCACACAGCAAGGCAACACATTATTAGGCTTCCACCGATTTCTCTGGAAAAAAAACCAAAAGCAAAAAAAAGCCCCATCAGCAGTGTGAGTTAAGGTGGCAGTGGTTGCCTAGGTTACTTTTCAGGGACTTAAAAGCTTCTTTGGCCAGAAATTCTGACTGTTCCCTTGGGCCTGAAGAACTGGAAGAGAAAGCTTGAAATCTCTGTTTTCATTCCATGTCTGTTCCCTTTGTTGCCTTAACTTAGGGACTGTGAAAGGAGCAAAACAGGCAGCACCAGATCTGGAAGACCTTTGCCCATAAGTGGAAAATGCAGAACTACTTCTCCCTTCTCCTAACCTACTGTCTCCCTTGTTATTCCTGGCCTGTGTCTGTAATCCCACAGCTCCCTGCAGTTGGGAAGTTGATTTACAAGCAAGTCTCCTGCTTCTCCATTCTTTGGCTGTTTAAGAAAGCCTTTTCTTATTTTATCTTATTTGTTTTATTATCATGCATTAAATGTGCAAACTGTGGGTTTCACTGTGACATTGACACATGGGCACATGTTATATACGGGTCACCTCCACCCTCTCTCTCTTCCTCCTACTCCCCTACCTCTTCCCCAGCCCTAGTAGCCCTCTCCTACTTTTAGAACCTCTTTCTCTCTGTTCCCAAATATGAATGAGAACATGTGATACTTGTAGTCTTAGTTATTTTCTCTGTCACTGAGACACAACCTAACACCCAAAGCTTAAAGAAGAGAGGTTTACTTTGGGTCATGATTACAGTCCATGGTTGGTAGGCTCCAGGCCACGAGCAAGCCCCTCACCTCATAAGGGCAGGAAAGAGGTGGAGATGGGCACCCTTCCAGGCCACACCACTAGTGGCCTACATTTGTCCTAGGATCCATCTCCTAACAGTCAGTCAGCTATAGTATCCCCAAGATCCAATAACCTTCCAAAAGCCCACCTACGAGCCCATGAGGACTTTGAGAGGAATATGCCTTGTTTGTTTTTGTCTTTGAGACAGGGTTTGACTATGCAGTTCAGGCTGGACTTAAATTCACTATATAGCCTAGGTTGGTCTTGAACTCACAGCGATCCTCCTGCTTCAGCCTCCTGAGTGCTGGGATTACAAGCATGGACCACCATATCCAGTTTAGGAGGATATTCTTTCTTTTTTTTTTTCCCAGTACTGGGGATCAAACTCACGACCTTGCACTTGCCAGGCAGGCACTTATGCCACTGAGCTAAATCCCCAGCCCTAGGGAGATAGTCTTGATCTAAGCCATAACTCTCTCTTGTCTTTCTGTGTCTGACATATCATTCAAGCTGATGTCCTGCCATTTAATCCATTTTTTCTGCAAATGACGGGGGTTCTGTTCTTTGGGCTGAATAATATTCCATTGTATACATACACACTTTACTTTCTTCAGCCACTTCTTTCTGGACAAGCTTCTAGGCTGACTACCTACTTGGCAATTGTGAACAATGCTGCAATAGATACGGGTGTGGTGGGTGACTCTTTCTTATGCTGATTTCGCTTCCTGCAGGTGTATACCCAGGAGTGGTAGAACTGGATCATATAGTAATTCTGGTTTTAGTTTTCTGAGGGTTCTCCATACTGTCCTGTATAGTGACTGTATGAATTTACATTCCTACTAACAGTATATAAAGCTTTCTTTTTCTCTACATCCTTGCCAGCACTTTTTTTTTTTTTAACAGCTGTTTTAACTGGGAGTGAGATGGAATCTCAATGTGATGTTTTTGAACTCATAACCTTGCGCTTGCCAGGCAGGAGCTTATATGCTGAGCTAAATCCTCAGCCCTTCGATGTTTTGTTTTTTTTTTTGTAAAAGGGATCAAACTCACTACTGTGTGCTTGCAAGGCAGATGCTTATGCTGCTGAGCTAAATCCCCAACCCCCTTTCAGTGTGGTTTTGATTTGTATTTCCCTGATGGCTGAAGATGTTAAGCATTTTTTCCCCCATATATTTACTGAAAACACTTTTTTCTCTCCAATAATAGTCTCTCAGACACTGGTTTGGACATGGGATGATCTGGGTTTGGGTGTATCAGTGCTTACACAGTGTTTTTTTCCCCCCAAAACCTTAGATGGGATTTTGTATTCTGTAGGAAATTTAGGACTTCCAAAGGCAACTTAAGCTATGCTGAAAATTCAAGAGGCCATATCTTTATTTTATTATTATTATTTGTTTTTGGTACCGGGGATCCAACTCACGACCTTGTGCTTGCCAGGCAGGCACTTACACCACTGAACTAAATCCCCGGCCAAGAGACCATATCTTTAAAGGAGAAATGTAGAGAGGCATGTGTCTCTGAGAAAGCTAAACATTTGAGTGGAGAGATGTAAAAAGAATGTTTAGGCCAGAACTCATGATCTCGCGCTTGCCAGGCAGGCACTTTAGTCCCTGGCCCCTTCCTTTTCTTTTCTTTTCTTTCTTCTTCTTCTTCTTCTTCTTTTTTTTTTTTTTTGGTTTTGGGGAATCAAACTCAGGGCCTTGTGCTTGCCAGGCACGCGCTTTGCCGCTGAGGTATAACCCTCTCTTCCTTTTCTTTTAAAATTATTTTTTTTTCTTTTTTCTTTCTTTTTTTTTTTTTGAGACAGGGTTAGGGTTTTGAACTCATCACGATTTTCCTGCCTCAGCCTCCCCAGTGCTGTTTCTATAGCGGGGATTACAGAAAGGAATCGCTAAAGTCCCTTGGTTTCCGAGACCCTTCTTGGAGCAGACTCTATCGGGCAGCAGGCAGAGTCTTTACAGGGCCAAAAGGCAAAGGAGAACCTGTGCTACAGGAGTGAGCTGCCCCGCGCGTGTCAGCTCATAGATGCTGCATGTGAAGCCCGCGTGCAGAGAGGTCACATTGCGAGTTTGAAGGCGGCCACGGCAGGACAGCCACAGCTCTAAACAACAGCCGCTCGCAAGGCGTGGTCTCAGGTCCACCGCTCCCAAGGCCCTTTGAGCCCATGGGTCCCCACCGCGCCCCCAGGAGCCCCACCCCGGCCGGTCACTTACTTCACGGCGATTGGTTGCAATGGAGCGCACGGCGTCGCGCCTTGCTCCACAGCGCTTTAGCCCCGCCTCCTGGCCACTCGCCCCGCCTCTTAGAGACATGCCCCGCCCCCTACAGGCCACTTGCTGTGCGCTGATTGGTCGCTACCTTTCGCACGGCGCTCGCCCCGCCTCACCGGCGCCCTCGCTTTGCTCCCGAAGCCGGCAGGCGGCTCCCGGTCCTGAGGGGAATACCGAGGACGCCGGCGCGGTTACGGCGCAGCCTCCTCCTCCTGCCTGCCGCGCCCGGGGGTCGGCGCTGGGATCGGAGAAACCCCGGTGAGTGCGGTTGGCTGGCCTGGGAGGCGTGAGAGACCTCGCGCCGACGCCTGGGCGTGGGAAAGTGCCCTCCACGGGCCCGACCAGTCCTGCGAGGGGCTGCCGTGCGGCCGGGGCTCCCGGCTCCCGGCGCCTCTCGGGCGACCGCGGCCCTGACGCGGCTTTGGTCCCCACCTGCCGGAGGGCCGCACCTGCCTCAGACTCGGCCCGGGTCGCATTCTTTCAGAGCCGGGAGAGGTTTCCAGGTGGCCGCTTTGGGGGTCTCGGGGCGACGGGCACGGGAGAGGATGAACCCTGCGAGCGCCCCGAGCCCTTGCTGGGCATCTGTGCGTGCTCGGCTGGTTGGCTTTGCCGACTCCGTCGCGCGCAGACTCGGGGGGGGGGGAAGTGGGAGGAATAAGTCTTGAGTGTGGAAGTGTCTTTTACGACGTGGAGCAGCACGGCGTTGACCCCGTGTGTCCCTGGAGCAGGGTCGTTGCGGGCAAGGCCATTTCGGGCCATAAACGGGCAAATCTGTGACCTTTTCCGAAGCCGCGCTGCGGCGAGGGGAGGAGGTGGGGGGTCGGAGCCGCCCGGGCGATGGAGGTGGACTCGGCATCCTCCTTCCTCCTCTTCTCTCCGACTCCGACTCTTGCTGGGAATCTCATTTCCTGGCGGTTCCAGAGGCGCTGCCTCCCAGGCTTGTCACCTTCTTTTTCCTCATCTTCAGTCTCCTCTTTCCAGCCTCCTTACGGTTCCAACGAAGAGGACGCATAAAAACACTTTAATCGAGGGTGGTGTTGCAAGGCTCTTCGGTCTTAAGATGGAAACCAAAAGTTTGGATATTGATACCTTGGGGAAGAAACAGGTATAGCTGGAGCAGAGTGAGGATGTATTTTTTTGGTTTACAGAGACACGTTCTTTCCACTTTCTCCTGTACCACTTAGGATTCCAGCAGTCTTACCTAGCTGAGCGTTTCTGAATTCATCTCTGGTGCCTTATTGTATGAATATATCTTACTTTATCCTCCTCTGCCTTTTCAAATGATAGACAGTTGAGATGTAAAACAATCAAAGCATTACAAAAGAATAGCAAGTAAAATATTCAAACAGTGCATAAATGTATCAAAAAAAGCATTTGTTTTCATCGTTATTCATATTTTAATATTGCCAGTACCATTCCAGAGAAGGGGAGCATGGTATATTGTTTGGCAACTGACATAAAATGACACGTTTCTTATGAACGTTTCTCTCTCTCTCTCTCTCTCTCTCTTTTTTTTTTCCGGTCTTTTTGAGACATAGTGTTCAGGCTGGCCTTGAGCTCACTTTGTAGCCCAGGCTGGTCTCGAACTCGAAGTGATCTTCCTGCCTCAGAGAGTGCTGGGATTACAGGCATGCACCACCACACCCGGGGAACATTTCTTGTTATATATGAACCTTATTTTTAAGATGCATACCATTGTTTTGATATACTATTAGGTTTTTTGGTCTTTTATCTTGGAATTTTGACCGTTTCTGGATTTTAGCCATTAAAGCCTTGTCTGAAAAAACTTTTGGCACCGTAGGATGGCTTAAGTAAAAAAACAAGAGGAAAACCAACCAAACCAAAAAAAGAATGGTTGAAGGAGATCCCATACCTTATTATACTTTAGTAGAATTTTTTTTTATCGGTACCGGGAATCGTACTCACGACCGTGCGCTTGCAAGGCAGGCACTTATGCCGCTGAGCTAAATCCCCAGTCCACTAGGACTGTAAATTATTTGCATCTTTATTAATAGTGATTGTTCTAGTAAGAAAATTCTGTCCCTTAGAGCACAATAAGGCCCAAACGGGTTTAGCAGAAAATAGAAGAGCTTCTCAAATGTGGGATTCAGTGTTTGTATAATCATAACTTCTAACTAGCTATACCAGGAGAGGACACTTGTCACTGATAGATAAAGGCTTCCAGGAAGAGAATTTTGGAGGCGGTTGGGTGGTGTTAGGAGGGAGTTCTGGTTAATGGGGTTCGTGTGGAGAACCCTAGTGGGGACCAAGTAGTGGGAGAACAGCAGAAATAGGGTTAGGAGCATGGGTTATCCAGCATTCCTGCTCCGGGCTCACTGTTCCCTACCTGCAGTTATCATTGACGAAGGTCAAAGCCAAATCTCTGGGTGAGGAAAGTGCATGACTGCTGCTAATTGCAGGCTGCAGGGCTTACAGGCAGCTTGGCTTGCAGGTGGTCAAGAAAGATAAGGCAGCCCCTGCCCAGGACTGATAGGGATCTGGGCCCCATTGTGGTGTCAGATCTCAGGTAAACCACAGCTGTACACAGTGCTTCAGGCTGGCCTGGTTATCTTCTGCCCAGCTGGCTGCTAGCTTCTCTTTAGCTCTCCTGTTGGGTCTTTCCTAGATACTGCATCCTTTTGTATCGATTTTACTGTCTGTAGTGCTGAAACTCCAGTAGTATCTAGAATGAGTTACCTTTGTTGGAGTCCTTGCATGTCTGAAGGTGTTTTAATTCTTCCTCATACCTGACGATAATTTTGTCTGGTGTTAGTTATGGTTGAAAGTGCTTTTCCCTCAGAGTTTTGAAGCTATTGCTCCATTGTCATCTTGCTTCCTGTGTTGCTGTTGAGAATTCCAAGCCATTGTGACCCCTTGATCCTTCAGATATATATATTTTTTACCTCTTTGTAAATTTATAGATTCTATACTTTGGTTTCAGTGTTTTACATTTTAAATGTTGTGTGGATCTGTTTTCATTCATTCAATTAACTGGGCCCTTTAATTTTTCAGAATACAAGAATACGTTTTCTGGGGGAGCTTTCTTGAAATATCTTATTGTTTTCCTTCATATTTTCTTTGTAGTAAACACCCTTTCTTTTTTGTGGTATTGGGGATTGAACTCAGGACCTTTGCATTGAACTACATACCCAACTATTTTTTTATTTTTCATTTTGAGACAAAGTCTTGCTGTTTTACTCTTCTCATCGCTGAGATAAAATATCCAACACCCAAAGTTGAGGGAGGAAAGGTTTATTTAGTTCACAGTTTGTAGAGGTTTCAATTCATAATTGGTTGGCTCTATGGCAGTGTGGCAAATGGCATAGGGGAAACCCTTCATGGTGGCAACAGACAGCAAAAGCAGAGGAGACAGACCTCTTTCTGTCTCTTATATTGTATTCAGTCTACAGGAATTAGGAAAATGTCAATGCAGTCAGTGGTCTGATATAGCAATCAGTCACCTTAATTCCAGCATTGCACTATGAATCAATCATACACTCTACCTCTGAAAAAAGTCCACCCTCCATGACTGCATGAGGCTTTGAGGGGACATCTAGATGCAAACCATAACTCTTGCTAAATTACTAAATTCCCCAGGCTAGGCTTGAACTGTGGTCATCCTGCCTCAGCCTCTCAGGGATTACAGGTACATGGCACCACATCCAGCCATCTGTGAATCTTATGCTGGTCTTGTAATTTCTTATCTATTTGCTGTCTGTTTTTCTTTCTCTACTTACTATGTTTTCTTGCTTCCCAACCCTTCTATTTGGATTTTTTAAAAAACAGTTTACCCTGTCATGTTTTTAAATTGCAAAGACTTTTGCCATCTCTCAGTGTTTCTTAGAATAGCATTTTATTCTAGGTGTTTGTTTGTTTGTTTTGGTTTTTGAGACAGGATTTCAAAATGTGTAGCTCAGGCTGATCTTGAACTCTCGGTGATCCTCCTGCTTCAGCCTCCTGAGTGCTGAGATTACAGAGGTGCACCACAATGCCTGACTTTTATTCCAGTTTATCTGAGGTTACAATGATTTTAAATTTTCTGTTGCTTAACGGTTGTGTCATACACTTATTTTTTCTGTGTCTTTCATATAAAAGTTTCCCAAGATTCATAGTAATCATTAATTCTTCGCTAATAAATAAAATTGACTAAATAGTTATTGATACGTGTGAGGGTGTGGGTGAGGCTTTTCACTGTGTATTTTGCTGCAGAATGACCTGGCTGGACCATGGGTTAGGGGTACCCTGATACCTGGTTTTTATACCTTGCCCCTTAAGCCTGTCAGATTCTCTGGAGTTCTCCTGAGTGGGAGGAAAGGATCCTGCTGTCAGTGTGCTGAGCCTGAAGAGAGACTGAAACTTCTTCCCGCATAGTCTTGAATACTACATGTTAGTGTGGTACCATTATCTGTTGTATCTGGAGTCCCCAAGCCCACCACAAGCATAAGGAAAACAACAGACAAGTAAAACAAAAGCTCACAGACTTGTTGGGATGGGAAGGAGGAGTTGCCAATACCATGACGAAAGAAGGAATCATATCCCTTAACTACCTGATTTCTAACTTTCCCTGTTCCTTACTGGCTTGGCTCTCAGCTGTTTTGCTGCCAGTTTAGATTTTGGCTTTCTTGGGTTTGCCCAGGTCAGTTATTGCCCATCTGGTTTCCAGCTTTAAAACTTTTATTGCTCTTATCTCCTCTTTTGGGTTTCCTAATGTAAGAAGTTCATGATTTTTAGGAACTTTCGCCGGACGTGGTGGCTCATGCCTGTAATCCCATCCCTCGGCAGGCTGAGGCAGGAGGATAGTTGAAAGTTCGAGACCAGCCTGGGCTACAAAGTGAGCTCAAGGCCAGCCTGAACTGCATAGCGAGACCCTGTCTCAAAAAACAAAACACCACAAAACTTTCTTTTCTGTTGTTTTAGAAGGCTTTTGGGAGGGATCAAAATGAGATGCTCATGTTCAAATGGTCCACCATCTTTATCCAGAAACAGTACGTGCTTCCAGCCTGGGAATCCTGGTAGTGGTGCCAGAACGGAATTCCCTGGAGGAAGCAGTCGTGTCTTTGTGTTGAGTGACAGGACTGAGCGCTTGCATGTCCCCATGTCCTCATTCATTCTCACCTTTGAGGGCCATGCTATTACCCCAGCTTACACACCAAAAGACCACAGCCACAGGAAGCTTAAACTGGAACAGTGCCTGGCACGTGGCTAGTCCAGGAAGACTGGCACTGATAAATATGTCCCAGTAGGTGCAGCCGGGGAGAGGCTGAGTGCTGGTAAGCCCAGGCTCCTGCTTTTAGCCGCTGCTGGTAGCTGATGTGGGAATATGTTCCCTGATGGTCAAAGGTGTCCACTTCCTTTGAGCCTTGAGAAATGTTCTTAGCATAGATGTTTTCTGAACTCAGCTTAATCCTTCTGCTTTACCAGTGCCCCTAGCCAGCAGGGCTCCCTTTTGCCGTGTGGATGGAAAGCTGTGACCCTGGAGTACAGTTTTTGAACTGGAGAGTAGTTATTTAATGAGCAATTCCAGCTGAGGCAGAGATGACTAAGCAGGGCTGTGGAGAGGTGGGAGAGAATGACCTTAGTGAGGGAGTGGAATTCACTGTAGCTGGATCAGCTTTTGGATTGTATAGCAGACATGTGCCCTCCTGTGCAATTCATGATAATATGCTTTTCTAGTTTTTCACCTTTTTAGTACAGAACTTCTTTAAACATACAGAAAAGTTGAAGAGTAAATTCTACGTTATTAAAATTTTGCTTTAGATGTTGGTGCATATCTGTAATCCCAGCACTGGGGAGGCAGAGGCAGGAGGATTGATGTGAGTTCAAGACCAGCCTGGATTACATAGCGAGACCATGTCTCAAAAAAAAAAAAAAAAAGTTACTGGGTGTGATAGTGCATGGGGGTAATTCCAGCCCTGGGGAGACAGGCAGGAGAATCACTGTGAGTTGGAGATGAGCCTGGGCTACAAAATGAGCTCAAGGCCAACCTGAACTGCATAGTGAGACCCTATCTCAAAAAGATCCCCCCCAATAAAAATTGTTAACATTTTACCATTTTTTTTATGTTATTATTATGCTTAACTATTTGATAATATATTGATGACATTGACAATTTGAGATGAGGAACCTAACCCACTTTTCTTGTATAGTAAGTATACAGGTTTGCTGACTACAGTTGTACAAATAAAACTTTGAGGATTAGTCAATACAGAGGCAGAGAAAGGGTTTTGTTAGGCAGAAGTTAAAAGGTACACACCCCCCAAAATAGAGTGCAGGCCTTCTAGACAGAAAGAGGTGGGCTGGGGATATACAGCTCAGTGGCGTAAGCACCTGCCTGGCAAGTGCAAAGTCCTGAGTTTGATTCCTGGTACCAAAACAAAACTAAACAAAACCAGAAAAGAAGCACCTTATTTCCTGGAAATGGAAACATTTATTTATACTTCTCTTGAGGGTTGGAAATCTCAGGAAAAGAAGGTGGTGCACCTCAGGCAGGCACTGGTATGAGCCTAGTATTTTTTTTAAGATGGATAATTTTTTTTTTTTTTTTTGTACCAGGGATTGCACTCACGACCTTGCGCTTGCTAGGCAGGCACTTAAGCCACTGAGCTAAATTCCCAGCCCCAAGATGGATAATTTTTTTTTTTTTTTTTTTGGTGCTGGGGATTGAACTCATAACCTTGAGTTTGCCAAGCAGGTACTTACACCACTGAGCTAAACCCCAGTCCAAGATGGATAATTTAAACATGCTTTGAATTCTCTCAATCTATTCTTTTATCTTAGGGTCAGGTTCCTGGTATTTCTCAGTTAAGCACATTAATGGATTATGAGTGTTCCTGAGGAATTATGGGTGTAATGGGTCTGGAAAGCAGCCCAAATTTAATCAAGGGGATATTGGTATGGATTGCTTTAGATGGCTTTAACTGGGTCCTACAAGTTGCAGGCATTAAATTAAATTAATTAGTTTATATTTTGGTACCAGGGATTGAACTCACAACTTTGCGTTTGCCAAGCAGGCACTTATGCCACTGAACTAAACCCCCAGCCCCTATTTGCAGGCATTTTAAAAGTGTGATTTTTTTAGTTATGATTTATTTATCTGCTTTCTGCATACCTTATTTCTCCTATCCCACCTCAACTTGACCCCTAAATATATCAGCAGACAAGTCTTAGGCTTTGTGAAGCTTTTGTGCTATACTACTGTGATGGAGACGGCAGAGTTAGCTGTTCTGGTGACTTCTGAATTGTCTTGGGGTTATTTTCCCATTTTCTTGATGAATATCACCTATATTTCAGATGGTTAATCCATATTCATCTCCGTATCAAATGGTTACTTGGCTATACCCTTGTTCTGTCCTGAGTAAGCTTTCTAATGTGGATATGCTTAGGTAATTTTCCAGATTTTAAAAGTTTTGCTTCTCTTTTGGTTACAATTTAAGTCATCTGTCATAGTGCACAGTTCAAGAGAAGCCAAGCCACACCTCCAATGCTTTGCTTAGAAATTTCCTTAACCAGCTTGCAATTCTAGTTCTAGCTACTTAGCAGGTTGAAGCAGGAGGATCACTTGAGCTTGAGGTATCCTGGACAATATAGCAAGACCCTGTTTTAAAACAAAAAATTGCTAGCCAAACATCCATTGTGCCAGCTCACAAATTCTACCTTTCATAGAAGACTGAAACACAAACCCAGTTTAACCAAGTTCTTTGGCTCCTAGTAACAAGGATCACCTTTCTTCTGCTGTCCCATGACAGGTTCGTCTTCTCTCAGAGAAGGTAACTGTCAGAGAAGGTAACTGTGGCCCTTACTGTCTGCATTTCTACCAACATTTTGTTCACAGCAGCTTTTCTTGTTGCAGAAGATTGAGGCTCTATGTATAATTCTCTTCCCTCTGAGCCCCTAGCAGACTCACCCAGAATAGGGTAACCTTTTTCTAGACCACATCTTCAAACCTCCAGTCTCTTCCCAGTACACATTCCCAAAGCTGCTTCCACATTTTTAGGTGTTTGTCATAGGAGCTGCCATGCCCGGCTCTAATCACTCTTAAAAGCCCCTGTCTCCCTCTTCAGGTACGACTGGATTTTTACACAGACATTCAGACCATAGCAATCTATGTCCTAAAAATAAAGTCATTCTCTTTACAGAACCACAGTTCCACCATTATCATAAATAGTTCCATGATATGTCTGACGTGTGTTCAGATTTTCTTCACTGACCCAAGATTGCCTCAATAAAAACATTTTTGAATGACAGTGGATTAAGTTTTATACATTTCACTTAGGTTTCCAATAGTATGTTTTTGATATAGATAAAATGACTAATGAGATCCTCTTGAAGTTTCTACCTTATACTGCTCTTGAAAACTGCCTCAGCTGGGTGTGGTGGTACACACCTGTAATCCCAGTGCTTGGGAAGATGAGGCAGGAGAATTGCTGTGCATTCGAGACTAGCCTGAACTGCATAGTGAAACCCTGTCTCAAAAAAAAAAAAAAGAAAAATAAAAGGTGGGGCTGGGCAGGCCTGGAGAGCACAAGGTCATGAGTTCCATCCCTGGTACCAGGGGCAAAAACAAAAAAGAAAGCTGCCTCATTACTGGAGAGATGCTGAGGCATAAAGTCTAAACATGGAAGAACACTTGAGACCATTTGGTGACATGAGTACCAAATTTTATCACTAATGAAGGGAGTTTTCCAATTTGGGAGTTTAAAAAAATGGCCTTGCTCTTGACTTTCTCTTTTTTAAGGATGTGTCCCAATTCCTTTATTTTCCTTCTGCTCCCCTCATATGTGTGAAGTTAGTCTGGTCCATGGATCTGTTTGGAACTAATTTAGTATACCCCTCTCCTTGAAAATGTCAGAGTCAGGAGAAGCAGGACTTTCTCTCCCTAGATTTTTCTTTCATTTCCTAAGTGCTCTGCAACATGATGTGCAGTTACTAAAGCAGGCAAACAGAAAACTTCCAGAAAACCGCATATGAAAGCATTCAGCTAATTGGACCTGGGATGTGACATTGGCTATGTCTGAAGACTGAAAGTTTGCTTATAGATAAGAAGTGGCAAGGGAATTCCAAGGAAAGGGAGCTGTGCATGTGTGTGTGTGTGTATAAAATACATTAAAAAATTTTAAAAAATGTACTTATGAGCTTATCGTCATGGTATACACTCATAATTTTAGCACTTAGAAAGCTGAGGCAGCAGGATTGCCACAAATTGAGGCCATCCTGGGCTACATAGTGAGTTCAAGGGCAGCCTGAATGGCGTAGTGAGATTCCACCTTTAAAAAAAACAACAAAACCCAAACAATCAAAAGTATAATTTATATATGTGAGATTTGTAGCCATTTTCCTAACAGGACCATCCAACAAGTATTTGCTGTCTTCTTCCTTCTGCTTTTTTATGGGAGCAGGAGTGTGTTCCAGAGTAGTGGGAGATAGGGTGTTATTTTAAGGGAAGGCTGTAAATATTCTGTACTTGGACTTTGTAGGCTGCTGCAAGTTTTGTGTGAATAGCATGATCCAATTTGAGTTTTAGGGAGAAAGTTCTGATAGTATATAGACTTGGTGAAGCAAGAGGGACTTTTTTGCATTTTAAAATTTTATTGGTACATTTTAGATATACGTAATGATCACATTCATCACAGGCAGTTTGTACCCGTACACTATTTATCTTAATTTTCTTTCTCATTCCCCTCCCTTCAACTCCTCATATCCTCATTTACAAAAGCTTTGTTTCCACTTTTCCTTTTTTTCTTGTACTTTCTTTCTTTCTCTCTCCCCCTTCCCTTATTCTCCTTCTCATTTGAACATTTTCTTCTCATTTCCCAATATCCATTATACATTTTTTTTTTGAGAGGGTTTAATATAGCCCAGGCTGGCCTCAAACTTGTTATCCTCCTGCATCAGTGTCTTGAGTTCTGGGATCACAGGCGTGTGACACCATGCCTGGCCTCCATTATTATTATTATTATTATTATTATTATTATTATTATTATTTTTAATCTGTTTGAGACACAGTCTCACCATATAGTGGCCTTGAGCTCACTTTGTAGGGCAAGGTGGTCTCAAATTTGCAACTATCCTCTTTCCTCAGCCTCCCGAGTGCTGGGATTATAGGGCTGCCCCACCATGCCTGGCCCCTGGCCTCTATTATTCATTTTAGTCCTTATTTATACTTTCTGTTTCTCATACCAGAGAAATAATACAGTATTTAAATGTGGGTAGGGATGATTTTAAGAAATAATTTTTTTTTTTTTTGAGATAAGAGTCTTGTTGTATAGCCCACACTGGCCTGGAACTAAAGGTGAACCTCCTGCCTCAGCCTCCCAAGTGCTGGGATTACAGGCATGCACCGCACTGCCCAGCTCAATATGTTTAAATATGTTGTCACAGCAGAATAAATTTATTTATTTATTCTTTGTATCAGTTGTCCTTTATTGCAAGGTCATAGAACAAATTACAAATTTAACATTTAACTTGGTAAGCTTTAGTCAGGTAGTAAGTTTTAATAAAAAGGAAGTGTTTATTTAAAAGTGTCAGAGAACAGCTCAAAATGCAGAGTAAGGATGAGAAGCTTTTGACTGGCCAATAGATTTAGGTCTCACTAAATGAAACCCCAAGCTTTTCTTTTTCTTTTTTTTTTGGTACCGGGGATAGAACTCACAACTTTGCACTTGCTGGACAGGTGCTTATGCTGCTGAGCCAAATTCTCAGCCCCAAGATTTTTTTTTTTTTAGGAAAAATAAACTGTAATTGCAGTAGACAGCAATATGGGAAGTTAACTGTTTCTAGCTGTCTCAACTGGGATAGACACATTTACATAACAGGCTGTGCTTGAGCCTTCTTTGCAAGCAGCTTTCTATCTGCAGTACACTTAGCAATCGGCTCCTTTTCCTGTTGTGCAGAGATGCTCTGCACCACTTGCTTCTCCACCCAGCTTATCACATGCTGTTGTTCCTTGCGATGTATCACACTCTGCTCAGAGATAAGACAGTCCAGGCGATTCTTTACTTTCTTATAAGTAACCTCCAAGGCCATAGCAGTCTCCTCTAGACATCAAAAAGGTAGTGGTGCTTCTGAACAAGTGCCTGCTGAGAATTCTCCAATTCAATTGCATCCTGGATTTGTTTCATGGAAGCATGCTTTGCTTCTTCTAGCTGGCAGTTTTTTCCTCATTGAGTTTATCAATAAATTCTCCAAAAGAGACATCATATTTTTCAATTCCAAGATAGCTAGCCCTAATACGGATATAGTAGAAAAGGTCTCTGGGGTAATCACATATATTTCTTTGGGTAAAGAATACAAGATCAGCCAAGTCCCAAGCATATAGGGTCCTGTTAAACCAGTTTTAGGATACAGGAACTGGAAGAATCCCTCAGGAATCAGCCCAAGGTGAACTTCTCTGCCATATTCAGGAGGAGGTGATAAAGGAGCGCATCTTGGCTGCTCTGTGTGAAGCATCCTCGTCGCCTGCAGTTCTCATGGTGGTAGGAGGACTGAGTTCTTCAGACTGGGGGCTGCTGGAGCAGTGGCAGAAAGTCCCACCCGCGACAGCAGGGTCAATAAAGGTCCAGGAAGTGGTCTTAGCATCACTGTGACCACGACCAATCCAAAATTTACTTTCTTTACCAAAATAGTATTCCTTACCACTGGTTTTTATAAATGGTCTGTTTAATTAAATTGATAAATCATAATTGCATAGGTATAAAGTTGGCTTTATTTTGTGATGGAATGATGAGATGAATTGCATTTCTTGTTGTGAAAGCTTTAATAGTCATCAGTACATATTTGAGTACCTGTTAGGCTTTGTGAAACTATAATGAATAGTAATGGAATTGGGCCCATCTTCCTCAGGGAGGCAGGCATTAAATAGTAAAATTAATAATTAAGTGGCTGGAAGAGTAGGTCTTGCTGGGGATTTAGCTCAGTGGCATAAGTGCCTGCCTTGCAAACATGCAGTTGTGAGTTCAATCCCCAGTACTGATAAAAAAAAAAAAATGAGTAGGTCCTGTAGAGTTGGGAAACCATGGATGTGAGCATCATATTGCACTTGAATTATTTCAGTAGCCTCTTTACTGTTCTCCCAGGTCTTTTCACTCCTTTTTTTTGTTTTGTTTTTTTTGTGAGGCAGGGACTTACTATGTAGTTCAAACTGGTCTTGAGCTCACTATGTTGCCCAGGCTGGCCTTGAACTTGTGGTGATCATCCTGCTTCAGCCTCCTGAAGGTTAGGATTACGTACATGTGCCACCATGCCTGACACTTTCCATTTTTTTTTTTTTTTTGAGTCAAGGTTTTGCCGTGTAGTTCAGGCTGGCCTTGATCCTCCTGGCTCAGCCTCCCAAGTACAGTGATTATAGGTGTGTGCCAACATGGCTGTCTGCCTTTCTTCTCATAAGCCTACAACTGTTCCCATAGCAGCTATAGGGATTCTTTAATCTTCTTAGAACCTTCTTGTGGCTCTGTATTTTCAAGCAGTAAAAGCCAGAGTTCACGCAGTGACCTGTGAGGCTCAGCAGTGATCTGTCCTTGTCCTGTTACCTTTCTGATCTCATTTCTTCTCCTTGCCCTGTACTGAGTCCTCCTCAACCCCACCGACGACCTTGTTGCTCCGGGAGTGTTAAGGCACTGGCTTCAGGCCTGTGCTCTGTTGGCTGTTTCCTGTCAGATCTTGTTGTAGCTAACTCCTCCTACCTTCAGGTCTTTGCTCAGTTGTGCTCCCCTCAGTGAGGCCTATCTTGGCCACCAGCTTGATATTTCAGTTGGCTGTTCTGTCTCCTATATACCCAGTCTCCTTTACTCTGTCCTGACATCCTCTCCCTCTGTGGCACTATCACTTTTTCACATGTTATCTACTTTACTTATTATGCTGTTGTCCTTTCTCTCATTAAGCTCCACGTAGTTAGTGCTTTTTATCTGTTATTGATGGATCATAAGTCTAGAGAAGTGCCTGGCGTGAAGCAGGCACTGTGAATAAATACTGAGTGAGTGAAAAAGTGAAGGGAAGCTGATATTTGAGTTGAAAAGTAACAACTAAGCTGACATCTGAAGTGAGTTGAGAGTTAATTAGATGATCTCCATTAGGGATGGAGAGAGATCAAAAAGAGGGCCTGTGGGTTTTAGGTGAGGTGACTTAGCAATTACGAGGTAATAAATGAAAAACCATTGTGATTATAAGAAAGCAATAGGAGTAATCTGTTATAAGAAGGGGGTGGGTTTTACAGTTTTGTCTTTATATTAAAACAAGTGAAATTAAACAAACATGTTTTAAGCAGGAGGCAGGCTCCAGATTTGTACTGTTTTGTAAACAGCGATTCTAGCTGCAAGTGTTTATTTTCTCCCCAGTGCCTTGCTCACAGGAAGCCTTTTGTAAGTATTCAGAACATGCCCTAGAGCAGTTTGTGGTCATTTACAGGTGTAGGTCTGGTTTGCAGTTGTAGGTCTCCTCTGCTGCTGGGTGCACAGTAATCCAAGGGAGACAGCAAGTAGTGGTGGATACTGATTTTATTCTCAGGCTTTCACATTTTCTCCTTGAGATACCTTAGCTGCCCTCATGACTCCAGTACTACTTTGTTACTGAGAACCTCTAATACATGCCTGCTTCAGCTGTGTTTAGGATCTCTTCACCTGCATGTCCAGTATATACACCCAAGCTGACTCTCCTCTCTCAGCTTCCCTTTTAGCACGCCCAATTTCGATTCATGCTCCCTCACTAGCCATTGGGCAGCCAGCCAAGAACCTGATGGCTGTTCTTGACTCCCTCAACTATAGCTAATACTGCTGTAATATTTCTCAATTGAAAATCCTTTTGTTTGCTTGTATACTTTGGCCTCAGTTTACACCCTTATTCTCTGCCTGTCTAGAATGATGACAGGTGTCATTTTAAAATTCTTCTTTGGTTCCTCTTCTACACTGTCGCCCCCCAGAATTCTCTTTCTAAATTATAGATCTTACCCTGTAACTTTCTGGCTCACAAACCTTTGGTGGTTTCCTGTTGCTTAGGTCAAGATTCAGTAAACTATAACCTGTGGGCAACTCTGGCCTTCTGCCTGTTTTGTAAGTACAAACTATGTTGGAACATAGTCATACCCATTTGTTTATGTTTTGTGTATGGCTGCTTTCATACTGCAACAGCAGAGTTGAGTAGTTATGACAAGGGTTGTATAGCCCAGAAACCTAAAGTGTGTATTCTGGTTCTTTTCAGCACAGGTTTGCTACTCAAGTGGCTTAGAGGATAAGAGTTCTTATTTGAATAGGCTAAAAAAAGTTATGACTGTGTTCTAAACAGGTTTTGATCATTAACATTCTCTAAAATGTCCTACATCTTTTTTGGCTCATAAGTCTACATATTTTATTTTTTCATTATCTGACAATTTGTGCTTCAAAACCCATCTCAAATTTATATAAGTTTGTTACAGTGTTTCTTTGCCCCAAGCTGTCCTTGACCCATCCAGCTGGAGCCCTGAAAGAAGGAAACCTCAATTCATTTCATAAATCAGTGTGTGGGAAAAGCTATAGAACTGCTTATAGAGCTAGTTATAATAGATTAGTGTGTAGGAAATGAAGTTCATGATGAACTTCATGTGGGAAATGATTTTCACTGTTTTAACCTTGAAGCATTATCTTAAATTCATAGCAACTTTCCTTATTCTTGCTTTTAGCCAGTTAATATCTAATCTTTTAACAGTTCATAAACATGTTTGCAGAATATCTTGATCAAATGTTCCCATGTTGCCTTTTGTTTTAGTATTGAATGATCACCTTGAAATTGTGAGACTTGCTTTTGTATTTGTTAAGGTATGTTTGGAAAGTCCTTTTTGCCTTAGAAGAACACAGCCCTCAAAATGTCTCCCTTGTCTCAGACAGCGACAGGAATCTCTTCTCTGCCATTCAGCTGTCTCCCTCCCCGCCCCGTTTTTCCTGGCTTCCCTAGAGTTTTCTCCATGAGTTTGCCTTCTGGGGCGAGTCAGGAATTGAAAGGGAATTTATAAAGTGTTTGGGATTTTCTCTTGTGATCCCCTCTAGCCCTGATTTCCCCTCTCCATTTCTAGCTGCTCTATCCTGTGACATCTGAAGCCAGTAAGAGAATTTTTGCTTGAAATTTAACCACTTTGTGTCATAGGGATTCCCTGTGACTGGAAGTGGTAGAAAGCTGTGCAAAAGTGGGTCCTGCTGGGCCTGGTGACACATGCCCATAATCCTAGCACTTGGGAGGCAGAGGCAGGTGAATCTCTGAGTTTGAGGTAAGCCTGGGCTACATGGTGAGTTCAAGGCCAGCCTGAATTACAAAGCAAAACTATCTCCCCATAAAAAAAAAAAAAAAGAACAAATGGATCCTACTCATGTTCTTTTCTTGTTAAGAGTCAAATCCCCTCCAGATTTTGCCTGCTTTTTGGTACTCCCTAGTGCTTTTAAATAGATTTCATATTTGTTGTTTTTAGAATTTATGGTGGTTCTGAATCACCCATTTGGACACATTCTCTGTTTTAAAAATTTTCCCTAATATGCCATCCTTTTGTCATTTTTTTTTTTAAACTGGGAATTGAACTCATGACCTCGCACTTGCCAGGCAGGTGCTGTGCCGCTGAGCTAGATCCCCAGCCCTTGTTTTGTTTTTCACAGGTGTGCCCCACTATGCTTGGCCATGTCATTCTTTATTCACAGTATTTTTCTCATTTTGACTTTTGTTACCTACTATTGCATTATAGATTTAACTGCAAAACCTGATGGCTTTAATACAGAAAGCATAGGTATACATGTAAAGATTCATGCATACATAGAACTTCTAAACAGTTTATGAGAATTGATTATTGTTATTGAAAAAAGAGAGGAAAAGAAAGTATTCTAAAGGATATAACTGCATGTATGTTTAAATGTGTAAGATTGATAACCATATTACTAAGTTTTTGTTGGATAGGTGAACAGAACTGTTTGCAGTCTCACTGTTTGAATGTCTACTTTGTATGCTTTACTTTTGTAACTTGAACAACTACATCTAAGAGGAAAATATGTAATTATCAACTAGTG
The DNA here is from genome assembly GCA_004027455.1 of Hydrochoerus hydrochaeris. Lineage (NCBI taxonomy): Eukaryota > Metazoa > Chordata > Mammalia > Rodentia > Hydrochaeridae > Hydrochoerus > Hydrochoerus hydrochaeris. Next base: position 390,838 of record PVLA01001185.1, read on the forward strand.
ATTTCTCACTGTTTTTTTGAAATTATGTATTATTTCTACCCTCTTTCTGTTTTTTTTTCTTTAAATAAAATTAAAAACAAATCTGATGGCTTAAAACAGTCATTTTATTTTATGTTTCCTGGATTCTTTGGGTCAGGAATTTAGGAAGGGCACAGCCAAAATGATGTATCTCTGTTCCATACATTTAGCGTTTCATGCAGAAGAGCTCAAAGTGTGGGACTGATGTCATGGCTAGGATAGGACCATCTAGCAGTGTCTTTACTCACACACTGGCAGTTCATAGTGGCTGTTGGCTGGGACCACAACTGAACTGTGGGCCAGAACACCTGTACGTGGTCTCCTCACAGCATGGCACCCCTGGGTTTCTGCAGGTGACTCAGGACTTTAGAATTACTGTTCCAGATAACCAGGCACGTGCTGCATTGCCTTCTATGACCTGATCTTAGAAGTTGTGTTGCAGAAGTTACATAGCATTGTTTCTTCTATTCTGGCTAACCAGTTTTTCTTGTTGACTCAAATTCAAGTGTAGAACATAGCTCCACCTGTCAGTGGGAAAAGAGTCAAGGATTATATGTTTTATTTTGTTTCTTGGTACTGGGAATCAAACTCAGGCCTTGTGTTGCCAGGCTGTGCTTTGCTGATGACCTAGCTCCCTGGCCCCAAGGATGTTTTTCTTTAATGGCGCAGGAGATTGATTTCCAGGTCTTGTGGTTGGATGTGCTCTACCACTGCGATGCTCTTCTAACCCCCCACAAACAGGTGTGAAAGCCTCAGTGTTCGTTTAGCAAATAGCAAGCTCCCTCTTGTGTCCAAGCACAGTCCTTACATATATCTCAATAGGAACTTATTGAAATACTGATTTTTTTCTTAATTATGGTAGAATAGACCCTAAAATAGCTTAAAGCTTTTTTGGTACTGGGAATTGAACTCAGGACCTTGCGCTTGCCAAGCAGGTGCTTGTGCCACTGAGCTAAACCCCCGATAGCTTAAAACTGTAAGAAAGGAATAAGAAACGGATATAGTGGCACATGTCTAATTCCTCAGAAGACTGAGACAGAAGGATCACAGCCTCCTTCTGGGCAACCTAGCAAGACTCTGTGCCAAAATAAATTTTTAAAAAAGGAGTTTGAGGATGTAGCTTAGTGATAAAGTGCCCCTAGGTTTGATCTCCCAATACTACTAAAAAAGAAAAAAAAAAAGTAAGATATTTCATTTCCTTCATACTGAGTCCTTTTAAAAATGTATTTTATTTTGAGACAAAGCCTTGCTAGTCACTAAGTTACCCAGGTTGGGCTTGAACTGCTTTTTTTTTGTTTTTGTTTTTGAAATGGAGGGTCTTACTTTCTAGTGCAAGCTGACCTTGAACTCACTATGTAACGCAAACTGGTCTTGAATTTGCAGTGATCCTTCTGCCTCAACCTCCTGAGTGTGGGGGTTACAGGTGCACCACCATGCTCAGTGGCTATTTCACTTCCTAGAAACACTTCCTGCCGGAGTCCAGCTGCGGCAGGGCTAGGGTTTCCCAAAGGTGGTCAGGGAGTCGGCGATTGAGAGACAGAAAACACTGCACACCAGTCTGTGAGTGAATCTGAATCCGCTTTATTTTTTAGAAGCTGGAATATATGTATGCTAACCTTGGCAGCAACCCCCAGCCCCAAGCAGGAAGCGCCCCAGGCTTAGGGCCAGGCAGGGATAATCCTAAACAATAGGTTTTAACCTCAACCCCAAGCAGGAAGCACCCCAGGCTCAGTAGGTGTTAATTAACTCTTTTCACCTTTGTAACATCTCAATCTTGTTACTTAGTTAGCCTGGGAAATGTAAGCCGATGAACCTGGATGCCTGCAGGAGGAAGAGATGTGTGAGGCTATTATGCCGCTCCCTACATTGTTTCCTTTATCACTTATGGGAGTATGGCAGTTCCTGTGAGAACAGCGCCT
>PVLA01001186.1:0-45000 GCA_004027455.1 Hydrochoerus hydrochaeris
ATGGAGAAACAAGATACTTCCATGACAAGGAACAACTGAAGAAATTCATGTCCACCAAACCAACCCTAGAAAGAGTACTGAAAGATATACTAGACAGAGAGAAAAATGACCACATTCCCCAAAACTACAACAGAAAGAAACCACCAGGTAGGATAAGCAATTAAATAAGAGGAAAAGCAGAAAGAAACAACTGGAACATAACATGGCAAAGTCGAGCCAGTACATGGAAATCCTTATGGAGAATTCTCAGAAGACTAGGATTAGAATCCCCATTCAATCCAGCTATCCCCCTCCTGGGTATTTTCCCCAAAGAACTGAAAAGTTCATATCACAGTGATATATGTGCACTCATGTTCATAGCTGCACAACTTGTGATAGCTAAATCCTGGAAACAACCAAGATGCCCATCAACTGCAGAGTGGATGAAAAAGACATGGCATTTTTATACAATGGAATATTACTCAGCTATAAAAACGGATGACCTTGAGGCCTTCATAGGCAAATGGAGACAACTTGAGACTGTCCTCATTAGTGAAATAAATAAGAATCATATTTATAAATATCATATTGTGTCTCTAGTGTAAAAAGTAAATAACTACAAGAGTAATAAAACCAAAATGTGTAATTGCTATTGTAAAAAAAGAGAGGAAAAGAAAGTGGTCTAAGGGATATAACTGCATGTATGTTTGAGTGTGTAAAATAGATGACCATATTGCTGAATCTTTGTTGGATCTTTGAGCAGAACTGTTTGTAGTCTGACTGTTTGAATATTTACTATGTACTGTTTAACTTTGTAACTTGAACAACTACATTCTGGGTGACAGTACGTAATTTATAAATTACTGATTTCCTAATGGGGCTTTTTCTCATTCTCCTTTTTCTTTCTTTCTTTTAGAATTCTGTATTGTTGCTACCCTTTTTTCTGTTTTGTTTTTTTTCTTCTCTTTAAATAAAATTTTAAAATGTATAATTGCTATTGTAAAAAAAAGGAAATAGAAAGCGCTATAAAAATATAGCTGCATGTATGTTTAGATGTGTGGGATTGATGACCATATTTCTAGGTTCTTGTTGGACTGTTGAACAGATCTGTTTGCACTCTCACTGCTTTAGTGTGCCCTTTGTGTGCTTTAATCCTGTAACTTGAATAACTATTTCTAAAAGAACAATATGTAATGTATCAACTAGTGATTTCTTACTGTTTATCTTCTTTTCTTGAAATTCTGTAATATTTCTACCTTTTTTCTGTTTTTTTCTCTTTAAATAAAAAAAATGTATAATTGCTATTGTAAAAAAGAGAAAATAGGAAGCGCTATAAAAGATATAACTGCATGTATATTTATGTGTGCAGGATTGATACCCATATTTCTTAGTTCTTGTTTGATTGTTGAACAGATCTGTTTGCACTCTCACTGCTTGAGTGTCCATTTTGTGTGCTTTAATTTTATAACTTGAATAACTATTTCTAAAAGAGCAATATGTAATTTATCAACTAGTGATTTCTTACTGTTTGTTTTTTTGAAATTCAGTAATATTTCTCTCCTTTTTCTGTTTTATCCCTTTAAATAAAAAATTTAAAAAAAAACAGAGGTACAGGACTTGATAATTGTACATGAAAAGTGAAGGAAAGCAAACTCAAATGTGACCTCTAGGTTGCTAACTTGTGTGATAGAGGAGACAGTAATATTAAGCAAGATAGGATTAGTAGAGAGGAGTGCATTTTTGATGTGGAGTTGAGAATCCTGTTTGAGATGTGTTATTTTAAGGTTATGTGCCACCGTACCTTGCCAAGCCATTAGATGTGATGCCTTTGACTCTTCATGATATCTCTCTCAGTGATAGACACTTGATCATGCAGATGCTTAGAACTAACTTAGCTCTGCTGAATCCTTATTATGAGATTTAAAGAACAGATATATCTACTTAGAACAATGTCACCTAATGTCATATAAATTATAGTACCTTACACTGTTATTTAACTTTTTGTTCCCTGTGTATTTTCTTTCCTCTGAATATCTTCGTTGAAAAGCTACTAAGCAAGGAACTCATTAAGTAGTAGTGGAAAGATTGTGAATGACAGTTGACATGGTCTTATAAAACCTACAGTGGAACTAAAGAAACATTTTCAGTATTTCATGTGTTTAGGTGGATGAAATCTGTCTACTGCCATTATGTGGAGATGTAGAAAAGGGATCAACTATGGTATTTTAACATAGAAACATTCTGCATTTACAACACAATAGTATTGTTTATGTTCTTCAAAAGCAGTGACTGCTATGCTTAATTTTTAAATTGCATCAGAAAGAAGGTATATTATTTTCTTAATAGGTAATTTCATCACTTCTTTAATGGTGAAATGCTACATATTCTGAATTGGTGTTTCTAGGTCTTAAATTGATTCTATAGATTCTACTTTTGTAATATTTTTTCTGATCAGATATGGTCCATGTGGAAATATAGGAAAAAATACGTTCTTCAAAAAAATCTGTTTTCTTCTAAGTTAAAAATTTCCTCCTAGTTATGTAAAGGAATATTTAGTTGGCAAAAGATATACTACATAGATTTTTTTTAAAATATTGTACTCTTACATTATTCACTAATGTATTATTAGATGCTTGGGAACAGAGAGAGGAGATTGTGTACCACATTGTTGCTTCTAAGTGAAAAAAATGTGGAAATAGCAAAGTACCTGGTACTAAGCATATTCTACAGCTTCTCCTTCCATCTGTATTTCCAAGTTCAAAAATTTCAGGCAATTGACAGGCTCTCTCATGTGTAGATAGACATCAGTAAATGCCTTGTGGGAGACTGAATAATAAGAACGGGTGTATAGTAGATAGTATGTATCTACTCAAATTAATATCCTTTGTCTATACAGAAATTAAAAAGATATAAGCCAGACACTTAGATGATTAGTTCTAGATTAGGGAGGAGGAGAAGAAAAGAGAAAGATGGCTCATTTACTGTAAAGTGGGAATAAAGGAGATTTTAACCTGTTTACAAGATGGAATACTTATCATTCCTGTTGAGATAAAGAATATGCTTCTTCCCTATTTCTATTGCCTTTGCATATTTGTACATTAGCTGTTATTTGTGGGGAGAAACGCTCAGATTTTTTGTTCACTTTGGTACCCTTTCCTTATTGGTTTTTCTAAATTATGTCAGGAAATAGTATAGCATTGGCATTTAGTCTTATCTCCTTCACTACAAGAGTTTGAATTCATAGTTTTGTGGGCCCTAGAAAAGTTGATGAGAACCTAAGCATTTTTCTCCTTCTCCTAAATAAGGAATTCTTAGATGAGTTCTAAAGGGTACACATTGAAAAGTTTTCCAGTAGAAACAAGCAGAATTTTATATTTTTAAGCCTTCAATCGGGAAAACTTTCTCTAAGCCCTTATTAATTGAGTGATACGTATTTACCAAGAATGCTTTCATACTGGATGCTTTGGTAGAAAAAAGTTATCCCTTTGTCAGTGTTAGCATTGGTTAAAGTATTCTGTTAGCTTAGTGTTTTATTGTATATGATACTATGGAAGGCACACTTGATTTTGGCTATTGACAGTGTAAATTAACTCAGTTGGAAGAAAAGCTCTTTCTCTAAGAATATTTTCTTTAGCATCAGATAACCAGTTCATTCAGATGCCAGCAATACAAAGGAAATACAAATTAAATAATGGAGCAATTTGTTTATAATTTTCATAAGGTTACATATTCATGAAATCATTCAATATTGGTTGTCATAAGTTATTTAGGGAATGAGCAATGATGTTTTAAAATGAAATGAGTTTATTTTTAACCTAGCCTCTGTAAAAATTCCCAACCTTTATTTTCTTTTCCATACCTTACTTTATCCAGAAAAGTGTATCTGACTATATTACTACTAGTATTTGATGCTTTAAATCTTAAATAGTAAAAAAAAAACCCAAACTAACACATAGAAATTATTTTTGTAGAGTCATAAATGCTAGAACTACTTACATATGAAAAGAATATAAAGATATTTTAATGAGCAGAGAATAGGAAGAATGTACATATAATTTGGTTTTTACCACCAATTTAAATTCAGCATGCTCAAATTAAATCATTATATGTACTTTTTAAAAAATTTATGAATTGAGTGGCCAGAACACTCTTGACCTAATATTTATGTATTCAAAAGCAAGCAAAGCTACTAGTGATTATTTATTCTACATAGATTAGATCAGAATACTCAGTACTAGGTATAATAAAATTTTTCACTTTCGTAACTGACATTTCTCATTATTGCTCTTGGAAACAGAAGGCAGGACTACTACCATGAGTTTGAGAGGTTGAGGTAGGAGTATCAGCATGAGTTAAAGGCCAGCCTAGGCTAATACATGAGTTCAAGGCCAGCATACACTACATAGTAAGATCCTATCTCAAAAAAAAAAAAAAAAATTACCCTCCCCCACAAAAGTACTGGGCATTTTTTAAAGTGTTTGTATGTTTTTTTTGATTGATTGAGGTTTTAAAGAGAAAAAAAAACAATAAAACAATTTCAAAACAGGTTAGTAAGAGAGTTACAATAATTAATGCCTTGTATATTGTTATCTTTGTAGTAGTTATTCATTGTATATTGTTATCTTGTAGTTATTCAGAGTACATTGGCATGATATCTTGCCCCAAAAATATTGGCACTAACCTTTCTTTGCAATGAACTAGAGAAACCAGCTATATAACTATCTTGTGTATAAAAATATTTTTTCCCTTTCTTCCTTTCCTCTTTCCCCCATAGCACTTTGTCTGTTCTTCTGAACAGTTTCTTTCCAGTTCACACTATTTATTTTTCATTCAGTTTTTCAAACTAGTAAGACAATACAGTGTTTATGTATATGGGTCTGATTTATTTCATTTATGAGTATGGTTTCAAGTTACATCCATTTACCTATAAAAGTCTCCAGTTTATCCTTCTTTATGGCTGAGTAGTACTTCATTATATAAAAAAATCTTTTTTTATTAATTTCTCAGTAATGGGCATTTGGGTTGTTTCCAAGATTTAGCTATTCTAAATTGTGCTGATACACACATAGGTGCACATGTATCACTGTGGTATGTTTTTAATTCTTCTGGGAAAATACCTAGAAGGGGAATAGCTGGGTCAAACCCTAGGTTTTAAAAGAATCTCCACATTGATTTCCATAGTGGTTGTACCAGTCTACACTCCCACCAACAATGGAGAAGGGTTCTTTTTTCCCTACCGCCCCACCAGCATTTGTTATTGGTTGACTTCTTGATAATAGCTGTTCTTTCTGAAATAAGACAATTCTCAGTCTTGTTTTAATTTGCGTCTTTCAAATGACTAATGACATTGAATATTTTTTCATATGTTTATTTGGGTTTTTTTACTCTGATTTTTGTCCAGTGGATATGTTTACTTTATGAAAGTTATTAAGCTGTGTACTTGGTATTTGTGAAGTTTTGTGTGTGCATAATAGTATAATAAAAATTCACTAGAAAAAATATTGGCTTCTGTATATCTAAAAGCAGCCATTAAATACATTTGAGTAAGTAATAATAAACTAAATCCATTTGAGATACAGCCAAACGCTACTATAAGTTATCACAAAGAGTTAGGATTTTCTCTTTCATGTGTATTTTGTGCTTCAGTTGAAATAACTCTGATTCAGACTCAGGCCAACCTTGTGTTACCTTCCCTCTGTTCTTTCTTCTCCTTCAGTTAGAAAGCCTTCTTCCTGATCTCTTACCTACTGGAATTTCTTAATATTCCTTTAATACATAAATTATTTTTGAATGTAGGTCTGATTTCAGTACAGGTAGTATTTGTCCACTGTATGTTTTACTGTGTGAGTATTGAACATCAGTATAGATGTGGTTAGATGTATCTTCCTGGATTCAAGAGTGTTACACAGTTGAAGGTGCTTACATGTTCAGTGATGAATAAATGTGATGTTTTTATTTGATGCATCTGGTACTGCATCAAATACTACTTCTCACTTCCTATTGTATGGGTTATTTCCACTGTCCACATAGTAACTGTTCAGTATAAGTCCTCACAAAAAGTGTTTTGTCATTATCTGCATATTGAAAATATATATATAATTTAAAATCATCTTTGAAATAGGTTTGAATTCCATGAAAGTACAGCCTGGGAAATTTGAAATCTTTTCAGTGAGGGATCTTATAAGACACATGCAGTATTTTTTATTAGTAATTGGTAGTCATCAGTGATTGTAGAGATACTAAACTATGTTTTGAGATTTCTAAATTTGGACTGCTGGTCAACAAGCCCATGATGAATTTGAATCTAGATTGGACTGTGCTGAGTGCATTTCCTTCTTGGTTATATGAAAATCATAACCTGCTGCCTAGGGAAGATCAGGTTGTGAATGCTGGTGTCTGTGGCAGGGTATTGCTGCTGCTTTGCAGTGTTTGCCAGGCCTGTCCCCTATGGACTTCCTCTAAGCAGTCACTCTATGTCTAGTTTAAGAGAATATGACCCATTATTTAGAACTCCTCACTGCCATTTTGAAGAGAATTAAAGATCTTTTAACATATTTTGTACTTCCTTTGTGATGAAAAAGCAGAAGTTCCACTTTACTAAAGCAACTTTTCTTTATACACTCTGTGCTTTGAGTGTTGGCACACTTACTTTTACTAAGCTCTTGACACAGAATTTTAGATTTTTACAGTATAAAGGTTATAGGGAAACAGCCAGCTGTCACAGTCTGGAGGTCAGATACAACTACCATATATGAGATGCACTGTTTTGGCTTCATACTCCTTGCCAGATTGCTAAGCAGATGTTCTAAGCTATAATTCAGGAAATTGGGACCTCTTGAAACATTCCCTGAGAGTCACTTTTGACATCTCTGAATCATTGATTTAAAGGTAATTAGTGTTAATAAAAAAGAAAAGGTGTTGATACAGAAGGAATTATTTTACAGTGTTCAAGAGTTGTAGAATGAATAGAAATTTGATTCTGGATATCTAATAATAAAAAAATATTTTAACATGGGTCTAGATTACAATGAAGTACTTTTGTACTTTAGTTTCTAATGTGGCAACTATTACAAAAAGTCTGTTAATTAAAAAAGCCCTTGTTTTTAGAGACTAGACAGCCAGTTGACTGTGCTATATTGAAGAACTTTAGAGCTTTCCATGCTTATACAGAAAATATGTTTAAGAAAGCTAGGAGTATTTCTTTCCTATTATATCCAAATACATGTTTTGTTATTTTTTTCCATATAACCCATTCCAATTTTCATTGATACTACAGATTTTGAAAGTTAATAATAAAATTCCCTACTCTAAATCTGGAACCTTTTAAAAATACTATGCTAAATCTGTAGATTTTTTACCTCTGTCTATATTTAATATATCAGTGGCATGAAAGATAAAAATTTAAATTAGGTTAACTCTTACCTTCTAAAAGTAAGAAAAACACTTATTTAAAAAGTCTATTAAGATATGTTCAGTTAGAGCTCCTGTTTCATCCTTAGATAATAAAGGAACCACAAATCTGGGTCCACATTAAGTTATTTCCCTTATTAGATGCATTATACTTTATGGAGAAGTGCTTTACACCAAAATGGTATAAAATCCAATATCTCTTTATTGGAAAATTCTTAGGCCACCATATTTTAAGGAAGGTTAGAGCAAATAGTAGGAACAAACATCTAAATCTCATTTATAATTGCCTATGGATAAATTTGAATTTAAAGTTAATGTGGGTCCATTGGACATTCAGGGTACTCATAACAAACACTTCAATCAAACTAATGAAGTCTCAGTGTAAAAATCAAATTCTAAAATTGCCTTTCTTCTGTTCCCTTCAACGATTCTTCCATTTTTCTGTTTCATAGTTTGGATGAATAACATTACAATGAGAATGATGCAAAAAGACCCATCTCAGCATTTCCTTCAGAGTTGTAGAAAATTAATCAAGAGTGTTAGTTTATGAAAGTTATCCTGCTTCTAAACCTTAGTGAATATATACCTTTAACTCTTCAAACTTCCAGTTCATGACAGACTAAAAGTAAGAAAAGGCAAAAGGAACAATAATGTCAAGTTTAGAGTTGAAACTAGCACAGCCTCTATATCTACAGAAAATTTGATTAGAGTATGCCCTTGTTAATTAAGTTTGAGAAGTAGTAATATGTGTCTTTCTCTTCTTCCTCTTTTTTTAATCTCTCCTTCTGTCTTTTTTACATATATTTACTCACTAATTAGCAAGTCATTAATACTAGGGTATAAAATTTATGTTTTCTCAATTCTAAGTGTCACATTTTGTTCATATTTTAACACCTTCGATTGGGTGCATCTATTCGCCACTAAAATTTTTAATCAATGTAGAGAAGAAGAGATAACAGATTGATATAATAATCTGTACAATAATAATAAGATTGGAGAATAAGAAGCTGTAGTAATCAAATGGGCTATCTGATCAATCCATCACCCTGAAATGAGGCAGACATACCTTCCGAGCCTCCCATATACAGCTTTTGGTACTGAAGAGTGGAGAAAATGGTACACTGCTTAGTGAAAGGTGAAAGATGTACACAGTCTAAAGAGAAACTAGAGATGCATTTTATGTTGAGGACGGTGGGAAAGGAAAAGGAAGAACCACACAAATGCACTTCACCCTTCGCACAGGTCATCTGCGTAGTGGGGAAGAAGAGCAAGGAGCAGCAGCAGAGCCACCCTTGTTAATCTGCAGAAGAGCTGAGTGGCCGCATCACAACCTCCAGTTTGTAAGTCAGGTTCTGTAATTCAGGTCTCCAGAGCCAGATGCTTTATCATCTTTTCAAAACTTTCTTAACTGTAAATCAAGATACAGATTCCTACTCCTTTCCATCTCCAGGCTCTTTTTCTCTCATCTTTTTATTTTATATATTTAGAGTAGCTCCCAGCAACTTTTAGTTCTGTTGTTTCTTGGAGAATAAGGTCTTTCTGTGTTATTTTCATTATACGATGAAGCTTTTCTTTTTAGTGAGGTGAATTTCAAAATAGTTGAGTTTGTTGCATTATTTTGTTCTTCTATCTTTGCTTAATTCTTTTGAGAGAATTGTGCCCGCATTTTGACCTCCCTGTTTCCTTCACACCACACTTACATTATACTGCTTCTTGGCTTCTCCTACTTGGGCTAATAGAATTCACTTGTACCACAAGCTTGTTAGTACGTTATTCATTCAGATCAATGGCGTTAATTTCCCTCCTTTGGTATACCTGTCCTGCCATGGCATTGGCTTCTTGCTTGAGTAATTAGCATTCAAGAAACCAACATTTGCATTTTAACACAGCTGCCATCGCCATTCAGGACTTACCCATCATTTTGTGGTGAATCTTACAGGAAGTTTTGTGCTACATGAAGCACCTAGAAAAAGGCAGGAGGATGAGAATAAAATACCCACAATTTCTTCATAACAAAACTTAAAGTGAGACATATTTGCCAGTATATAAGGTGTATTAAAATTTACTTAAAGTGGAAATTTAGCATCTGAGGCAGGAAAAAGATCTTGTCTGTTAATGGCATAGGCAGGCATAGCCTGAGAAATGGAAGATGTCTTCTATATGTTGCTTTTGATATTTTTTGTATTGCGACTTAAAACTGTAAATCATAAAGCTATGCTTATTGAGAAATTTGGGGTTTCCACTGAGATAATCACAAAATGGATTCTGTAAAGGAAAATATTAAAGATACCTGTGTTTGGTAAATCAGAAAAGCTGGCCTTGGTAGTGAAAGCTCTTTATTAGTGAAACAGGACTACAGCTCTTTCTCAAGTTTTACCTGGTCTCTGTACAAGATTATTTTTCCTTTTATTTTTCTTCTTAGGAGGTAAGAGATGTTTTGTGCTTTTTCCTGATGTTTGTTTGTAGAATGTTTATCCACTCAATAACATGTTTATCGAGCAACTGGCTGCACAGGGGGAGAAAGAGGAAGAAGATAAGCCACAGCAGGTCAGCTATCCCAAAGATCTTGCAGGCACTGTACTGGATAATGGGGTCACATCCGTGAATAGACAAAAACTCCAGCTTTCATGAGTTTTTGATTCTATTGGTATTATCAGAAAAGTTAGAAGTGCTTTTAGTGTAATACTGTTTGATAGTTAGAAAATGGGCAGTTTTAGTTATGATAAATTTTTAATAACTCATGGTATAACAGTCTCATGTCAAACTTCATACTTGACTGCTTATATAAGGAAAGAGAAAATTCCAGTCTCCTTCAGTGCTAGGACTGAAACTGATACACTGTTGCTTTTATCATACTCTGTAGTCCAAAAGCAGTCATAGATAAACCCAAATTCCAGAAAAGGGTCGTAAACCTTAAAATTCAATTGGGAGAGTATCGAAGGTTATTGTAACCATCTTTACTATGCCTGAGCCACCACTTAGCTAGTTGCTCCAGGATAAGATTGATTTGTGTAATCCACAGTTTCATGTGGTGGAAAGTTGATCCCCAGTGTGGTGTTGAGTGGGGTAGAACCCTTTAAGAGGTGAGGTCTATTGGGAGCTAGTTAGCTTGGGGGCCCACAGTTATGCATGGATTAATGGTCTCTTCCAGAAGTTCCAGCTCTGTTAGGGCCAGCTTAGTATAGCCAAAATGGGTTATTACAACATGAGGTTATTCCTCTTACTTGGTCCCTTCTGCAATGATTTCATTTTCTGCTTCTCCCTTACATGGTGATGTAGCCAGCAGGGCCCTGGCCAGAAACCATATAGATAAGACCACTGACTTTTAATACTTTAAGCCTCCCAAACTCTGAGCTAAACAAACCTCTTGTCAGAGTGCCCAGATGTGGTGTGTGTGTGTGTGTATGTGCACGCATGCATATGTGTGTATGTGTTTTAATAGCAACACAAAACACACTTAAGACAGTAGCTGTATGACTCAGAGAAGTCACTTCAGGTTCCTGAACTCATGAATCCTCAGTTAATCTGCCTTAGCGTGCCATGGGAAATGTGAAAGCATTTTGTAAGACACTAGTACTGGGCAAATAATGGGATGCCTTCATTGTCTACCCAAGCTAATGAGTCATTCTAGTTCTTTTACTACAGTTTTTATTTGGATATTCCTCATCCTCCAGAGTCTTTGAGATAGTTTCTTACAGTCATGGTCCAGTGCAATACTCTGTGTGAATGGCATATCAAGGAAGAAATTACTGTGTCTTCTTAAATCAGATGTCTTCTCTAACATCTGGTTGTGTCTTAGTTATCATTCTTATAGCAATAGACACAAGTAGGATAAAACATGATTTATAGCAGCCTAAAGTTTACCATCCTATAGGGGAAATAAATGCTTTTCTATGTAATATTTCTTTAAATGGCTATACCTTTTGAAAAATTTGGAAATTCTTTGTGATTGATCACATTCATCTAGTGGTAGTTACACATTCAATCAAAACACTCTGGCATTTTACATTTGGCAGCATTCATTTTACAGAATAGACTGTGTGCAGGTATGACATGTCATTTCTTTCACTGAGCTAAAGTGGACTGTGAAAAGGCAGAGGTCGTCACAAGAAGTCTGTCTGTATGAATACTTTCACAGTGTTGCCTGTCCAGCTTGTCTTTTGAATTCCCTTTGCCTCCTTTTATTTCAGTTCTCAAGCTAAAATATTCTGGATAGAGCCACTTAACAGTTCATTCAACACCAGTGTTTCCTGGATATATTCACTTGTATTTGTTTCCTACTTATTACCTGATTCTCTTTGTCTCATGATTTATTTTCTGAGTCTTCTTCTGCCACCCTGGAAACATGTTTTGCTAACATATATTGGCAGATAAGCCAATTGTTGGCTCATGAGGTTTCCCCAGTTTGGTTGGTAATAAAAACTTGTTCAGTTGGCACTCTCTCTGCCATTCTCTGTCTCATATTCAGGGATCCAAATAACCTGTATATTGCATTTTTTTATTAAGGTGTTCATTAAGGTGTTCATTTGCTTAGTTATACATTCAATAACCAAGGGATAGCAAAAAGAAGTAGCATGTGGTATTAAAAATGTGGGCATTCATACCTGGATTTACTAAGTTTCTGTGTAAAATGTAAGCAGTTATCCTTTTTTTTTTGATATTGTTTTCTCTTTTCTTTCCTCTATCCCTTCATTTGACCTTTTTCCCCTCCCCAAAGGGTTGGCTCATATTTTCCAATGATCTATGAAATCATGTTAAATTTTCATTGTGTAGCTTTAATTAGGATAATGCAGGTTCTGTGAATTACTTCCCTCAGACCAGCTATTCCAAGTATTCTATCTAGTTTCTAAATCGCCACACCTATTCCTATATGATTGAACTTTCCAAGAAGACAGTTGATCCAAAATGCCCTACCTCAAAAATTTCCTTGTTTTGTTTATGGTTGTTTGTTTTTGACACAGGGTCTCCCTGTATAGTTCAGGCTGGTCTTGAACACCTGCCTTGTGCCTCAGTTTCCTAATTGCTGGGATTAGTTGCATATACCACCACACCTGGCTTTTTATTTCTTTATTTGTCATGTCATTCATTATTGTTCTCTTCTTTTTATCACATATATATAATATATATTATAATTATATATAATATATTACATCATATACTTATAATATAAACTATATAATATCATATATTATATAGTATATATTCTATACATATTATCTTATATATATTATATATTAATTTCAACATATTAATAATATATTATACATTATAATATAACATAATGTATATTATATATAACATTATAAATATTATATATTTATTATAAATATTATATATATAATTATATATATTACAAGTTATACATGTAATATATAATTTGCATATATATAATTTGCAATTTGAGGCTGCAGTATATATATTATATATCATTTATATTTATTATATATATAAATAATGTATATATATATATATGTTTCTGTGTGTTTCCTTATATAGATATATTGGGCATAAAAACTTCTGTAACATTCATGTTTTATTTAAAGGTTATAGTCACATGCAAATAGAGTAACCATGTTCTTTTTCTCTTTGAGAAAAATTGGAAAATGCTTTAAAAAGAAAAGCAACTAAAATTTCAGCAGTTAAAAAACCAAAAACTTTCACCCTATTTCTGTTGTATGCCAGAGATAATCTTGATTAAAGCTATTTGATCCTCATCCTTCTAATTTTTTCCTAAGCTATGTAAAAGCTTTGCATGTGTGGATATATATACACACTTATGTAAAAACATACTATTTCATCAAACAACATTATGTATATTTTACTGTATAGATAAATCATTCCTGCTGAACCTTGAGGTCATCATCTGTAAAGGAAACATGGCAGTATACTGCTCTCAGGCTTGTTATGGATTAAATTAGATACTCTGTGTAGATCATTTAAGACACACCTGGTACAGAATCAGCTCTCAGTCTTTTTCACTGCTCTGTGTAACTGTGCAAATACTGTGCCAGGTACCTGTGATCCAAAAGTCATCTAGACACATTGTGTTATAAAGGTGTATTTTATTTTTCAATAAAGTAAGAGAATCCTGTGGATTTTTAAAATTCTGATTGACCAAATGTATTCCAGTTCACAAACATTTATATTTTTTTGGTCTATAAAGTCTCAATAAGGGAAAAAATTGCATATTATCTGGAGATGTTACTATAGGAAAAATAAGCTCATCATCAGTTTGGGAATATGTTCATTTTAAGCCTTGTTCCTTTTAACTAGAAAAGAGCTTTCTTAGTTACTTTCTCATTGTTGGGACAAAATACCCAACACACTTAGTTTAAAAGAGGAAAGTTTATTTTAGCTTGCAATTTGTAGACATTTCAGTCCATGGCTGGCTGGCTCTAAGGCAGGGCAGCATGGCAGGGGCCATGGCAGAAGAGAATCAGCCCAAAACAGGACAGTCAGGAAACCTAGGCCCTGCCTTCTTTTTGTCCCTTTATATTCCAGCCAGGCCACAAACTAATTGGTTGGTCCATTCAGTCCCACCCAGAACTGTGCTAATGCAATTGAGAGACTAGCTATCACACACCCTTAATCCATATTCACATGCCCTAGATCTAGCCACTTCCAAAAAGTCCCACCTGTGGGTGCATGAGGCTTCTTGGGGACATCTAGATGTAAGTCAGAACAGGAGCTTTCTAAATAAAGAAGTCAAACACACTTTTTATGTGAATTTCTAAAGAGAAATTATGTGTAAAAGAGGCACGAATCTTTACTCAGCCTTCCAGCCCTCCTTGTATACAAGAAGAGGAAGAGGACACAGATATATTTACTTATGTGATTTTTCCCTTCTCACACTTTGCAGTACTTAACATAAATTGGAGTGCTTTTCAACTTAAAAATATTAGCAAAGACTAAAAATTAGAGTAATATGCAAATTAAATTGAATTGACAAATCTACATATACCATCAGTTGAGCTATAAATGATTGCCAACCACAGTTTTCCTAAGTATTACTCTTTTCTACAGTTTTCATCATAAAAGTTATCTTCTTTTCTGATCTAAGCATACTCTGTAATGAAATAAAATTTAGAAAAACTTGAAAAGACTTACTAAAAAACTTGTAAGACTGCAATGAAATAAAACCACTCCAAAAGATCAAAAGAAATCTTTATTAAGACTTTTGTCTTAATTACTTTTCTCTTGTTGCTGAGACAAAATACCTGACACCCAAAGTTAAAGAAAGAAAGGTTTATCTGACTCACAGTTTGTGGAGGTTTCCATCCATAATCAGCAGGTTCCAACGCAAGATGATGCCTGTCCTGGAGGCAACAGTTCATGGAGTGGAGGGGAGGACAGCAAAAGCAGCAAGAGCCAAGGGGAGGAGCAAACCTCTTTTCCTCCCTTGCGTTGTATGCAGGCTACCTGTCCTATACCACTCACACCCAACCCCAGTACTAGACAGTGAACCAATCACAAACTTTAGATTCAACTGCCTCCAAAAAGCCCACCTTCCCACGACTGCATGAGACTTTGGCAGGACATCAGACACAAATCAGCACTGTAGCAAAATATTCTAAAATGTCATTTAGAAATTACCTTTTCTGTAAATATGACAGCAAATCTAATTAAAATAGTATCATTGCAGATAAAGAAAGATATTAAAACATAATTACCAATTCCACAAAGTTAAATATTTATGTAAACAATTAAAAATAACCTTAAATCTTTATTTTTGTCATTCCAACCATATGAAGGATTGAATTTAGGTAAAATGAACTAATAATTTAAACATGGTTGGTTGCTTCCTCAGACTTGTTTTTTTCCCAAATTTTGTTGATAATGTAACTATTTGGAGAATCTGAAAAATACAATATTGATGACTGACACCACATTTTGAGATTTAATTTGGTATATTAAGTGTTTCTCAGATGATTCAAATGTGTGATAATGCAGGAACCATTTCCCACAGCTCAGAGTGCATCTTGGGCTACCCCAGAACCTCTGGGGCAGAGGCTACCAGGTGATGACAATGTTAAATACTGTTTTATAAAATCAGGAAAGAATTCAGAAAAGTTAAGAAAGAAATTTAAAAATAATAACTTAAGCTCTTAGTACTTGTATGTAGAAAGTAAAAGAAAGGTCAAAGCACATAGGACTTCTAAGTGTGGGAGGAACTTAATATTTAGTCTAGCCCTTCATTTTATAGATGTAAAGATATTAATGACTTTGTTAATGCCCCATAATATGTGAACATGTTACTCCTTCCTTCCATAGATGTGTACATACATGTAAACACAATCTTTCTCTACTTTATCCTTTCAGTAATTCAACTTTTTTCTGTAGGTTTGTTGTAGAATAGGAGAGATAGATTTCTGTTGTGGGTAAACTGATAAATTTAGTTGTCAAGTGACTTGATTTTAGAACACAGGCAAATATCCCAGAAGCAGATTATTTGCACATATTTCAGGATTAGAAAGTGGTATTAGGTGTGAAACTGGGAAAAGATTTACCAGAATCATTAACAGAAGGTGCAAGTTAAAGCCATAAACGTGGCTGAAGAGAGAATATACAGAAAGGACATCAGTGAACTGAGGGCTGCATCTTGAAAAGCAACAACATTTTTGGGATGGCAAGAGAAATAGGTCAGGGAAAGAAATGGGAAATTTTTAAAGAACCTCTGATTTATTATGTTGGAGAAAAGAATGAATTTGTTTCCTTTCGGGGATGGCATAATGCCAATAATACATTTGTAGTGAACAAATGAGTGAGTACTGTACAATGCAGCTTTTCAAAAACTTTTTGCTTTTTTTTTCCTTTCCACTAGAAGAATAGAGTCCATATGAAATTCCAGAAAAAGTACCGTACCGCCTTCCAGTACTTGTCTGACTAGACTGATAAAGTTGTCTGGCTTCCAGTTTTTCCTTTCTCCTGACAGCTGTGAGAATTTCGGTAATTAATTTTATCTTCTTGAGTTTGCCTTCTCACTTTTGAAATGGGGATAATGTCCCTTCACAGAGTTAGTTGAGATGGTATATGCAAAACCATAGTTCACCACAGCAATCTCATGCAGTATTATTGTCAGTAGGAGTTAAAATTTAGAACTGAACAAACATAGGTTCAGCTGCTGCCCCTAACTAACTTGTCCCCAAAGCACATTAATTTCTTTGCAGCATATCAGGAAATGGAGATGACATGAATCCTTTGTCATAATTTCATTGTGATTTATAAGGACTAAATAAGATAATGTAAGAAGGGATACATTTGTATCTCTTAATTCTCTATTTTTATTTGTGGTACAAATGGAAAATCCAGATGTTTATAATTTTACCTGTCTGTTCCTCTAACATTTCCATACTTTCCTTTTTGTGTTTTCCTTTGTAAAATTTTATTTATTCCTACTACTACTTGTCTTCATTATTGCTTGAATGTATCCTGTAAAACCTTTGCCATGAATATTTTAAATAGCAAAAGCATTCGTTGAGTTAATGTTTCTTTAGGATTTGATCAAAGATACAAACTTCTGTCTAAAACATTCACTAACCGGAATGTTTCCTCTAGTTTGGTGTTGTTAATAGAGGTCGGTAAAATACAGGTAGAAAGTTCTTGGGGGCTAATAACTAATGAACCATCTTAGAATTGAAGAAACCAAGACAGAGACTTTGAATAATGAAGTAATGGAACAAAATAAAACTTTTTAATTGTTATCCAATACATGTTTCTCTTTTTACTTCACACTACATTTGAAATAGGTCATATCCTTTTTAAGGCATAAATATCATTGGTTGAAAACATTATTTAAATTGTCTTATTAGACACGTTAGAGCATAGACAATACATAATATTAGTCACTTTTAATACATTGTAAATACAGATTTCATACTTTCTTTAAATTTAAATGTATGCTTGATGATAGCAGCTTTGCTTTTTATTTGGCATTTAGCTAAATGCTAAAATTCACTTATGTAGTAATTCTTAGTTTCTATTTCTCACTTAGTTATTGCTCTGATAAAATTCCTCTGGTTGACAGTTTGCATCTGCCGGTTTTTTCACATTTATATACCATCAGTTTTTCTCGCTATCCACAATAATGGAGGGAGTGTGTACCCATTTAATAATATGTAATGCTCTTATTTACAAGAGTGAATTATTTTTAGTGGTATGTGGCAATGCCTAAAGTGAAGGCATTGTGTCTTATATGCAAAATAGAAAAATACTTGTGATAGGCAATTTTCCATCACTATGACACAGTATCTGAGAAAAATCAATTTAAAAGAACTCACAGTGACACTGATTTCAGTCCATGGTCACTTGGCTGTGCCATGGGCCTTTGGTGAGTCAGGGAGGCACGGAAGAGCACATGGTGGAACAAAACTGCACACCTCATGGTGGCCAGGAAAGGAGCAAGGTCACGGGGACAAAATACAGCCTTCAAGGCCAGGTTCCTCCAGCTAGGCCCTATTTCCTATATTTCCACCACTACTCTAAAACCCACTGAATTAGAAATGTATCATAATACTATCCTGATCTAAACATCATTCCAGAGCTCCACCCCTGAAGACCTCTGCCTTCAGGACCAAGCCATCAGCTTGGGGGACATTTGTAATCTGATTCATAGCAGTGCCAGTAGTACTTCAGTTTCACTGTGGGATGGATAGTGCCGAGTCCAATATTCTATTTGATATATTGAGAATGCTGGTATAGAGATATTTATTGCAAACAAATATCAAATGAAAATATAATGTAACCTTCATTAGTCTCTTTTTCATCACACTGATTTTCTCAACCTCCCTTCTGGAATATTTTCTTAGAATTCTACTATAATTGTGCTATATAGCATGAAATGTCTTTCTTCCACATCAGCTCCATTCTCTTTTAAAGCTTATATTCAACAAACCTAATATATTAGTGGAAGAGGTAGAAAGTTAATAAAATCATACAGTTTTTTCTTCAAGACCACATTCATTGTCTAGTTAGGTGTTCTCACATTTTTTTTTAATTCATAGGTTTTGTGAAAAAATTCATTATGTTATCTTCTTTTCTTCATTTCTCATAAGTCCTTGAGAATTTCTTTGAAGTTTTTTGAACCTGTGTTTGGGACCCAGTAGACTTCACCAATATAATTACCCCATTGAATTAAGACTTTGATAATGAATTAATTATATGCTGAAGTAAAAGTCTTTCTACAGTATAGAGTAACATCTTGGTTGTCTGACATGTTTACGTGTACCATACTGCATTATACTCAGAAGTAAATGAAAGCAAGGACAAAAAATATGTGTTTATGCCTGTAGTTAGAAAAATGCAACTTGCTTTTGATGTCCTTTACCAGGAATATTTGTAAATCCACCAGATGGCAGTATTCCCTCATAAAGGTAAACAAGCCAATGGAGTGCATGGTGGCTTGGTTTTCCAGTTGAAATACAGGACACTTTGACTGATACTGAAAAACTACTCCTTGCAGAAGACAAGAGCACATCTGAGGAGAAAGTTAATCACTAAATAATTTAACAAACACATTAGCTATATCATGTGATCTAGAATATTTCTACTTTTTTCTCTACATTCTATGTTTATGAGAAAGATATAAATATCAAGAAAACAAATTATATGATTCTCTTGCTCTCTACTATATTTGGTCTAGTGGGTTTTTTTTAAGAGAAGAAAAGACACAAAAAAGAAAAACAGAAAGCAAAAGAGACAAACAACAACAGCAAACCCATTATAATAGCAGTATAAGTTTACAAAACAAGATGATAGGAATTTGACAATCGTTGTAATATTGCATATTGTTACCTTCAAAAGGGTTGCTTATACTAACATATATAGACATGTAAAATTGATCTAATAATACGAATATTAACTATTCTCTTCTAATAGCTAATACAACTAATAGTATAGTCATTTTAGCTATCATATATATATATATATATATATATATATATACATACACAAATGTATGTCTTTCCCCTTTCCCTTCCTTCTTTCCTCCTTTCCCCATCCCAATTACTTTTCCTCTATGAACAGTTTCTTACCCTTACATAATATTTATTGTAGATTTTGTATTGTACATACTTTTTCAGTTTCTTACTCTAGGGAGACAGTATGGTATTTACACATGTGAGTTTGATTTATTTCACTTAGGAGTATGGTCTCAAGTCACATCCATTTACTTATAAAAGTCTCAATGCAGTCTTTCTTTATAGCTGAGTAGTACTCCATTGTATTAAAATACCACATCTTTTTATCCATTCTTGATTGATGGGCATTTGGGTTATTTCCATGATTTGGTTATTACAGATTGTGTTGCTATAAACATGGGTGCACATATATCACTGTGGTATGATGTTTTCAATTCTTCTGGGAAAATGCCCAGAATTGTGATAGCTGAGTCAAATGGAATCTCTAATCCTAGTTTTTTGAGGAATTGCCATAGTGATTTCCATAGTGGTTACACCAGCCTACACTCCCACCAACAATAGAAAAGACTTCCTTTTTCCCCACAGCCCCTCCAGCATTTGTTGTTGGTTGATTTCTTGATCTTGGCCAATATTCCTGAGGTGAGATAGAATCTCAATGTTGTTTTAATTTGCATTTCCTGAATGACCATTGATGTTGAACATTTTTTCATGTATTTATTTGCCATTTGTACTTCTTCATTTGAGAAGTGTGCATTCATCTCAGATGCTTATTTTTGGATTGGGTCTTTGAATTTTGGGGGCCTGATTTTTTTTTAATTCTTTATATATTCTACATAGAAGTTCTTTGTCTGAGGGACAGTTGGCTAAGATATTTTCCCAATTCATGGGTTTTCTTTTCACTCTGTTGGAGATTTCTTTTGACATCCATAAACTTTATTAAGATGAGATCCCAGTTGTTGATTCTGGGAAGAATTTTCCATGCAGTTTGATTTCTATTCATGAACTGTCTGCCTTCTCCTATGTCAAGGTTTATACCTACTTTGTCGTCCAGCAGATTTAGTGTTTCTGTTTTAATATTTGTATCTTTGATCTATTTTGACTTTAGTGCATGGTGATAGACATGGATCTAGTTTTAGTTTTTGGCATATGGAAAACCAGTTTTTCCAGTACCACTTAATAAAGAGTTTATTTTTTTTCCAGTGTACATTTTTGGCCCCTTTGTCAAAGATAAGGTGGCTGAGTGTGTTTGTAGTTGTGGCTATGTCTTCTAACCTAATCTAGGTCTGTTTTTATTCTAGTACCCTGCTGATTTTATCACAGTAGCTTTGTAATATAATTTCAAGTCAGGGATTCTGATAGCTCCTGCCTTACCTTTGTTGCCCAGAATTGCTTTTGCTATTCTAGATCTCTTCTGATTCTGAATGAATTTTAGGGACTATTGCTCTAGATCTCTGAGGTATTTTGATTCAAATTGTATTAAATCTGTATAACAATTTTTGGAGAATGGCCATTTTCACAATGTTTGTCCTTATCCATGAACAGAGAATGTCTTTCCATTTCCTGAAATCCTCTACAATTTCCTTTTACAGAGTAATGTAATTTTATTGTATACATCTTTTACTTCCTTTGTTAGATTAATTCCCAAGTATTTCATTGTTTTGAATGCTATAGTGAAGGGTGTGGTTTCCCTTATTTCTCTCTCAGTGAGTTTGTTATTTGTGTACAAGAATGTTATTTATTTTTTATTGCTGATCTTGTATCTAGCTACATTACTAAATTTGGTTAATATATATAGAAGTCTTTCAATGGAGTTTTGGGGGTCTTCTATGTAAAGTATCATATCATCTGCAAATAATGATAATTTAACTTCTTCCTTTCCTATTCTTATTCTTTCTATTTCTCTCTCTTGTGTAATTGCTCTGGCTAATATTTCCAGAACTATATTGAATAGGAGTGGTAATAGTGGTCATCCTTCTCTTGTTCCTGATTTTAGGTTGAAGATTTTCAGGTTCTGTCCATTTAGTAAGATGTTGGCTGTTGGTTTATCATATATGGCTTTTATCAGATTGAGATGGAGACCATCTATTCTGATTTTCTGTAGGGTTTTTATCATGAGTGAGAGTTGGATTTTGTCAAAAATTTTTGCAGCATTTATTGAGACAATCATATGATGTTTGTCTTTGCCTATGTTAATATACTGTATTACATTTATTGATTGAACCACCCTGCATTCCTGGGATAAATTCCACTTGATCATGGTGTATAATCTTCTTGATGACTTGTTACATTCTTTTTGCCAGTATTTTGAGGATTTTTGCAGCTATGTTCATTAGAGATTGGCCTGTAATTTTCTTTTTTGATTGGGTCTTTCTCTAATTTTGGTGTTAGGATACTACTTGCTTCCAAGAATGGGTTAAGAAGACTTGCTTTCCTTTCTATTTCAGGAAAGAGTTTAAGGAATGTTGACTAAGTATTTCCTAAATTTCTTGTAGAATTCAGCTGTGAATCTGTCAGGACCTGGACTTTTCTTTGTTGGTAAGGTTCTAATTACATTTTCAATTTCATTAACTGAAATTGCGTTATTCAGCAGTTTTATATCTTTTGATTCAGCTCTAGTAATTCATACATTTTTAGGAATCTATCCATTTCTTCTGTGTTATCAAACCTATAAAAATTTTCAAAGTAGGTATTGATGATCTTCTGTATTTCCACAAGTTCTGTAATGATTTCACCCTTTTTATTTCTTATTGTGTGGATTTGAGTTTTTTCTTTCCTCTTTTTGATAAGGTTGGCTTGCCATTTATGAATTTTATTTATTCTTTCAAAGAACTAACTCTTCATTAATTCTTTGTAATGTTTTCTTAGTTTCAATTGCATTGATTTCTGCTCTGATCTTTATAATTTCTTCCCTTCTTTTGGCCTTGGCTTGAATTGCTCTTTTTCTAGAAGTTTGAGATGTAGCATTAGGTTATTTGTGTTCATTCCATTTTCCTCATGTGGGAGGTAAGTGCTATAAATTTCCCTCTGAGGACTGCTTTCATTGTGTCCCACAGGTTCCGGTAATTTGCATTTGCATTTTTGTTCAATTGTAGATATTGTTTAATTTCTTCTGTGACCCATTGGTTGTTTAGGAGAGTGTTACTTAATTTCCATGTCTTTGTGGGGTTCTTGTGGGGTTTTTGTTATTAATTTCAAATTTTATTGAGTTACGGTTAAATAATATGCATGGAATCATTCCAATTCCTTTGCATTTACTTAAGCATGTTCTGTGAGCTAGTATATGACCTATTTTAGAGAATGACCCATGTGCAGTTGAGAAGAATGTATATGCTGATATTGTTGGGTAGAATACTTATTATATATTTACTAGGTCCATTTTTTCACAAGTTTGATTCAGTTATTTCTTTGTCAATTTTTTGTTTAGGTGATCTGTCTCTTTGTGATAATGGGATGTTAAGGTCCCCTGTTATAATTGTAATATTTATTGTTCATTTGGTTTTTCATGTCTATTAAGATTTGTCTTACATAGTTGGGTGCTCCCATATTTGGTACATGTATATTTATGATTGTAATCTCTTCCTCTTCAAATTTTCCCCTAACAAGTATGTAGTGACCTTCTTTATCTCTTTTAATAATTCTTGGCTTGAAGTTCTCATTATCTGCAAACAGAATAGCTACCGCTGCTTTTTTTCTGGGTTCCTATTGCATGAAGCATTATTTCCCATCCTTTGATTTTTAGTCTGTGTATCTCCTTCTGAGTTAAATGTATTTCTTATACACAGCATATTGATGGATTTTGTTTCTTAATCTCCTCTGCCAGTCTGTTTCATTTTATTGGTTTGTTGAGACCATTTACATTGATGGATAGACCTGATATATACTGACTTTTCACTGTCATGTTATCTTTCTGTTGTTGGTTTTCTACTTTTTCTGTTTAATTTTTGCCTTGTATAGTTGTTTCCTTCTATTGTTGTTGGGATTGTAGTTATCTTTGTCTCTTTCTAGAGTGTCTTTCACTACTCTTTGTAGTGTTGATTTGATGGTCATGAATTTCTTCAGTTGTTCTTTGTTTTGCAAGTATCTTATTTCTCCATCAATTTTCAAAGATAGCTTTGCAGGGTACATAAATATGGGTTGAAAGTTTTCTTTCAGGACCTGAAATACTTTTCTCCAAACTGTTCTTGATTTGAAACTTTTTGTTGAGAAATCTGCTGTGATTTTTGATAGTCTTTCCTTTGTAAGTGATCTGTTTCTTTTCTCTGGCAGCTTTTAGTATTCTGTTTTTGTGCTGAATTTCTGATATCATTATTATATGTCTGGGTTAAGATTTATTTTGGTTTTGGTTAATTGGGGTACTCTATACCTCACTTACCTGTATATCAGATTCTCTTCTCATGTTTGGAAAATTTTCTGCTATTATTTCTGTCAATAGTCTGCATATGTCATTTGTGTTGACTCTTGCTTTTTCGTTGACACCTATCAATCTTATATTATTTCTCTTTGCATCAGCTTTCAGCTGTTGAATTGTTGTTTCCTAGTTCCTTGTTATTTTTAAGAGATCTTTTCTTTTGTGTGGTAAGCTTCCATCCTGTCTTTAAAGTCTGAGAGTCCATCTTCAGCTTCATTCAGGCAGTTTTGCCAGCTTTCAATGAAATTTTTAATTTCCTGAATATCCCTTTGAATCTGTTTCATGCATTCTAATTCTATCTTACATTGTTCATTCAAGGTTTCCATCATTTTCTTATGTTCCTCTATTTTTTATGTAGATCTTCTTTAGATACACACATTTCTTTCATAATATTTGTCATTTCATTTTTTACCTGAGAGATTGTTTCTAATGTGATTTCCTCTACAGCTTCATGGAGTTGTTTCTTTACTTCATTTGCTATCATTTCAGAAAGTTCAGTTGTGTGATTTCCACTGTCTTCCATTTCAGTATCTCTTGGGTTTGTTCTTGGTGGGCTGGAGGCCTGAGACTTCATCTTGCTCTTTTATTTTGTCATTTTCTTCTGGGATCCATGTGGCTGGCCAGGCACATTCCTGATGGGTTGCACTGGAATGCTGCACTGGGAAGAGCTTCAGTCCTCTGATGCAGGGATATCGCTGTATCTAGCTGGCTATGACCCCAGAGACTTGTGTTTTATGGCCTGTGAGGCTGGCTGGGCATTCCCCTGATGTTCTGTACTGGGTTGATCTTGGGCATTGGGTTGGGCAGAGCTCCATGCAGCTAGCAAGGGTACAGCTCCAGAGTGTGTTGCCGGGGCCTAGAACCTGGCTGAATGGAGTTCAGAACCTCTGTGACCCAGGTGGCTAGCAGGGATGCACCCCTGGAGTGTGGCGCTGGGGCCTTACACCTGGCTGGGTGGAGTTCAGAACCTCCAGGACCCAGGTGGTTAGGTAGAGCATGCCCCAGGAATGTGGTATTACTGGGGCCTTGCATCTGGCTGGGAGGATTTCAGAGCCTCTGGAGCATGCAGCTAGCCAAAGCAGGCCCCCGGCATATGGTGCCATAGCCTTGCTGCTGGCTGGGCAGAGTTTGGAACCTCTGGGACCTACTACATGGCTAGATGGGCTGCACTCCTGAACTATGGAGCTGGGGCCTTGTGCTCTGATGGACAGAGCTGGCATTCTCTAAGACCCATTGGCTAGACTGATCACTTCCTGATGATCTTAGGAAGTACTATTGATATGTTATTTATAAAATATTGTGGTGGTTAGAAGGAGAAGTGGAAAATAATACTAAACTTATCCTTAAATCACAGTAGTCTGGGCAGGGCTGAGCTTGGTACCTCTGTGACCTGTGAGGCTGGCCAGACATTGCCCTGATGGTGGTCTGAGCAGAGCTCGCATCCTCCATGAAGTTAGTACAGATGTACCCCCAAAGTGTGGTGCTGAGGCCCTATACCTGGTTGGGTGGAGTTTACAACCTCAGGGACCCAGGCAGCTAGGCAGAGTGAGCCCCTCCCTTGTGGCAGCACTGGGGCCTTGCCTCTGTCTGGTAGGAGTTTAGAACCTTCAGGTGGTCTAGTATTTCTTACCATTCACATTTATAGCTTAAAAAATGGAATAGTTACTCAATAGTCAGCAATTTCAGGTTTGATTATCAAAGCAACATTAACATATATTACTTATTGAGGCACATAACCTATTTTAGAAAGATTTTCACAATGTAAGATGGAAGTTTGGGTTTTAGAAGTTAACCGTCAACCACCAGTTTTTCCAGAGTACCACCTGCTCTGTTGTATCATTGAGTTTCTATGTGCATATATTTTAGGTAGAGATTATGAAATTTATTTGTGATGGAGTATAAATTTAGTATTCTAGAGATAGAATTGTGCTGGATTATTCCTCTTTTCCATATTTCTTATTCTAATTCTTATTTCTTATTCTTAGCATCTTATTCTAATTGTTTGACAATTGAGGTAATTTAATTAGGCCATTCAGATATTGTGCAAATAATAAATTATTTCAGATTCAGTGTTTGGTCACCTCACTAATGAAGCACTTGCAAAAGCAATTTACTTTGATGCAGTTATTTTCGATGCCATATTTCATAGTGTAGCTGCATACAACTTAAGAGATTCCAGTTCTGCTAGACACACAAGCTTAAATAATCCATGGTGTCTTTTTCATGAGAAACCTAAAATATAAAGTAGATAATAGAAAAAATGGAAATCTTTTGGAAAAGAGAAGGAGACTGAGAAATGTAGGAATGGGAAAGGGGAAAAGGGGTTGTAAAAAAATTAATATATACATATTTCAGTTCTTCACTAGAAATACTATGTACTGCATTCATGGGCTAAGAAAAAATGTAAAAATTGAAGAAAAAAAATATGAATTCTCACTGGTGTTTTCAACATTGTTAGACTCTATAAACATTTATGTTTCACCATAGACTAATGTGATTTAAGGATAAGTTTAGTATTATTTTCCACTTCTCCTTCTAACCACCACAATATTTTATAAATAACGTATCAATAGTACTTCATAAGAGAATGAGAGACATTATGGTAGCCATTGTTGACTTTCTTATTGTCTGATCTTGAAGACCTAAAATGCCTTCATCATCCTGTTCTGATCAGTTCTATACTATTTTGTTTTGTATGAATTCATTGTATGTGAAGATATGGATGACTATTTGGAAGAAAATAAGACACAGTATGATAGACAGTGAAGATCTCTGGTTGTCTTGCTTTGAAATCTGTGTCTCTTACATTGTTATCTTATGATCTGTTTTGTTCTGTTTAATTTTACCCTCTTTAAAAAAAGATAGTACTTCATAGCTCTGGATTAGCCATGGCAACATATTTTAAAGTGTATTAACAATTTAAAAGTACATATTCTGAAACTCTACCTTTAGTTATACGTTTTAAAACAGCTGATAAAATGCCACATGTTTATCAGATTTTAGGATATTTACTTTCAGTGTCTTCTGCACTATCTTGAATAGAAAAGTCTCAATTAGTGGAATTGTCATTCTAGTAATGACCATCTTCCTTGGAGTGATATTCTTAAGAAAGAGAAATTTGTTGTTGTTGTTTTTATACAGTCTTGAAAATATAGTTTATTTATTTATTAAACACTATTAAATCAAACTGTTTCTAGTGTGTTTAAACTCATTTTGCATTAAATGGTTGAAATTAAAATTATTCGATGCTACAACAAGTCACTAATTTAAGAAATGTTCTTTCACATTTAGCTTTAGTGTAAAATTTTTAAAAATAATAGTCAACAGGCAGACATAAATTTTATGTTTTTTGTAGGCATAAAAGTAAATATTAAGAAACTCATATAAATTAACCACAGGAACATTACTTGGAGTAATTGGAAAAGTTGTGTCTCCAGAGAATTTTATTATTGTCAGCAAGCTGTATCTCACATGAGTGGTTTTTGGGAGAGAGTTGTGAACCTGGGTCAGAGTTAGTGCTCAGATAGTCCAGGCTGCCTTTTACTCATTTCTAAGAAGGTAGGCAATAGGCCAGCAAACTGAGAGTCAGTTTTCATTTGGCTCATGCTCCAAGCTGCTTTCTTGTGCAGGCACTGTCATTATTGGCTCTGGTGTCCAAGGAGAACAAAGTAATGAAGGGAAGTGACAAGGTCATGCAGGTAGAAAGGGGAAGCTTGCAAGAATAGATAAGTAGGAGGTTGACCATGACCCCTTGCAGCCTGTCCTTGATGCTGATAGTTCTTTGAGGACAGTTCACAGCACTGGAAACTTGGAGTGTCATAACCGATTGAGAACCTGGTTGATTAGTTTAAATGCAGGAGGATGCTGTTGAACCCATTTGCTTCTAGGAACTTACATATGGGACCTTTCCTGGAAGATTCAGGAAAGGGAATCAGAGCAATCTGCCACACCTGCTCTCACTAGCCTTAGAATTAGGCAAGGAATCAGCACCAGAAGGAAGTGCCGGGAAGGAAAATGTAGGAAAAATAAGAAAGGTGAAACAAATATTATTGGAGAAAATAACACAAAAGCAAACTGCAGAAGAAGAAAAAAAATATTTTTGAAAGAATTTAGATAAAGCTAGTTATGATGGTCTGGATACTTATTCAAAACTAGTATCTTTATAAAATTTTTCATTTTTAAGAGCTATCTTACTGTACCTGAAAAAGTAATACATAAAAGATCTTAGAAAATGGCAGATTAACTCTGGAAAACAACTGTTTCTAACATTGTATATTACAAATGCTGTATTACATAAGAAATATGAAGAACTGCTTTATCATGAAGTACTTAAAGCATACAGTGAAACTTTAAATTAATGTTTTAGAAAACATCATTTGATTAATAAGATGAATTTAATTGCTTTTTGAAAATATTTAGGACTTTTAACAGTTTTCTTTATCAGAGGAATATGACTCTTGAAAAGAAAGTAAAATTTCCATAATTTTATATCTAGTTTCATGCTGTCAGGCTGTAAGCATAGTATGTGTGCTGGGTTATTGTATTTGCTTTGCAAAACTTTTTTAGATAAGGAAATACAAAGTAGCTATATAGTGGAGATTTGGATTGTGTGTGAAATACTGGGTTAAAATGAGACAGGTTATATCAAACACATATTTAATATATTTCAAAAAGTATAACTTTTTAAATTTCAATTTACATGAATTTTATAATCCATAAATACAAAAGTATTCACAATGCTAATTATCTTTTATTTTGGTTTAGAGCCTTACTCTGCACATTTGGGGAACAAGTATATTGTAATAAAATATCAAAATTGATGAGTTTACTGCAGAATGTGAAGAACCAGAGTAAATTAAAATTCTGCTCACTAAGTGCCTCAGAGCTTTATTCCACCTGACTCATCAAATGAAAAATTCATCAATTAATCCTCTGACAATAACGATATATACCCAAAAATCAATCTGAAATTGATTTTTTTTAAGTCTGAACATGAAAACCGAGTCCTGCCTTATACATAATGTGAAATTTCTCTTCATTTTGACTTTATTATTGAGTGTGATAGCTGAAGTGTTCGTATAATTATTTGTTCTGAGTCAACTACAAAAGTGTGATTGTTTGAGAAAGGTTATATGTACTGTGGAGATGTTCTCGACCATAACCCAAGTGAGCTGATAAAGTTGTCAGATTCATGTGAGAATGCAGCTGATAGAATCCCTAGAAGGCAGCCAATAGAGAGAGACACTGATCACTAAGCCCTAATGGGAGACCACCCAAGACAGCTAACAGTGAGCTGAGTGCTGGGGAAGATCAAAGAGAGAAGAGTAACAAACACTCAAATCTCAGATGTGGATTAAAACAGAACATTGTTAGGGGTGTGATTTCTATGGAATGCATTCATGTGTGTGCGCGTGTGTGCATGTGTGCGTAACTCAGTAAATTTAGATGACTCTTTCCTAGTTTGACTCATCTAATTCCTAGATAAAAATATTTCAGAATGCATTAACCATTAAAATGATGTTTTGCTTTAATTCAGTAGTTCTGTGTAATTCTTCACAGATTTCCAAAGAAACTTTCTCTCAAGCTTAAGTTTCTTTTTTTTAATGATATCAGTGCTATAAGAACATATATAAGACTATCACAAGAGCATAAGCCAATCTAAAGCACAATGTTTTGTGTTTTATTTCATTTTTTATTAATCGTAGCAAAATGTATTCAGATAAATAAAAATAACTACAAACGGAAAAAATTGGAAGTGTCAAATTTAAATTGACAGTAGATTCTGTGTTTGTTTTTTTTTTTTAAAAAAAAACAACTTCAAATCAGGTAGTCTTGAGAGCTATTGTTATGGCTTCTCAATTCTAAATTTCTATCATGTAGATACTACATTGAAATTTATCAGACTGCAATAGAGTTCTTTGTGTTTTTTACAGTCAACTTAATATTGTTCTAAATGCTCTAAGTCAGCACACTATAGCAAAAAGAAATGCACTTTCTAGTGTACAGTAATGTGAAACAAGAAGGTTCTGGGAAATGCAAAATGCCAGAGAGGACTCTGGCAGTATTACTCATTTCACATGGAGTAAATTTTGATGACTCTTTTGAATGTGAATTCTTGTAGAAAATGAACATTAAACTGTTTTTTATGTTTTATAGATGTTAAAAAAAAGCTGAATGCATATGATTCTGAACCTATTAGAATTTTTTTACCTGTCACAATAGCAGTAAGAGAATTGCAATAGAAATGTCTTCTTGAGTGCATAGCGTATAAAATAATGTGTTTTTTCCCTGTAGTTTAAAATGTTAACTGTATTTTAGGTCTCATTCTTTGCATATGCCGTGACAGCTATGATTGCTTGATTAAAGGAAGAGCTTTTTTGCTAGTTATATGTCACAATACCAAACCCACCACATGGGAACAGTGTTTAGAATGTTCTGTTTCCGATCAGGTCAAATGTTTCTGGTGAAAAACTAAAGTAGGATAATATGTATTGCAAAGATCTTTTGTTGTTAAAATATTTGTGGCTTTTTAGTTTTGAGTTTCACTCCAACTCTTGAACAGTCTAGAAAATGATGTATTAATTAATGTACCCAATAAAATACTTGTACTATATTAAAGCATTTTAAATAGTTCAGGAGTTATGTTTCTGAACATTTAAAAACCATACTGCAAAAGGATATATTTTTAAATTTTCACAAAACACTGATACATGTGTTTTTTTTTTCAGTATTTCAGCTTTTTGAATGAGGTACATTTTTTAAGTTCATCTGTAAAGAATTACATTTTTGCTCCATATGTCTTTTACAAAATTGGGTTTTATTTTTTTATTCAGGCTTATTTGGGTAAATGTATAACATATAAATGAAATCAGTGATATAGATGGCTTGTTAGAGAATTTATACAGCTATATTAGCTGTCAGTGTGACTACAAATGTTGGAATGTATTTGAAAGTGAAGTCAGATTTTCTTACAATTTAAATAGTTAATAATTGTCTTCTTTTTATACAATTTTTTCATCCTGTTAGATTTGAATAGTTAGAAATTAGTCATCTTGTTATTCATATATAATTATTTTCTTTTGCAAAAATGTTAAATGAATTTTTTAAGACTTAAAGTTCCATATATAATTATATACTATCTAGTATAAAAGAATTACCTTGATTTTGTTCTTGGTTCTATAATTTAGGTAGTGGTGCTCTGTTACAGTTTTAAATTAAAATATTAGTAGAAAGGGAAAACTTTAAATTTCTTCCACTGGATAATTTTAGACCTTTGAAAATAGTAAAAAGAATTTAAAAGATTATATTATACTTCTTACAGTTTTTTCTTACCTCTTCTATTTTAACATTGGTCTGTAAATTTGTGGGCACCAGGGGGCAGGAGCGGTCATGGGGAAGTAAAAAGGTTTCTTTAGGAGTTGAGCATGGAAAGAATGAATCTCATCTTAGGGACCATTCTCTCAGTATTTCCAAATATAAAGCTTGTGCAGAGGATTAATAATTTATTTTGTTTGTTTTTCAGAATTAGGCATTTTACCTTTGTTATTCTGATTCCTTCATAATATAAAACCAATTATAGTCATTCATACATCTTAATTTATTTAATGCCACTATTACTAAAAAGTTAACTTTTGTACACTCATTTGAATGATGAACTGATATATTCTCCACTTCTGTGCCACATTAGAAAAGAGAAACTTGAATGACCATTATGTATTTTTCATGGCAAATTTCTTCTTTTGAAATATCTTTAATGATTTTGACAATGTTCAGTTGTTTTGTTATATAGTTAAAATGCTTGCAAATTTTGAGAAATACTTCTTGCTTGAATTTTCTTTACTAGAGCAGCTTTCTTTTATTTAGGCCAATCAGAAAGCTTTTGTCATTTTGTCAGAAAACAGTTTCAAATCCTTAAATTTAAAATTTAAGACATGTCTTGTTCATTGTACCAGACTTCTTCAAAGATACATTCCCAACTTTTTCAGCCTTCCAATTTTTATTCAATAGTATTTGTGCATTTTAAATAATGTGATAAAGTTGACTTTGTAGAAAGGCAAGCTTGTAAAGTCTGGAGAGGATTCACTGAATTGCAGGAACACCTTCCATTTATTATGATTCTTCTACTTAGGTGTTAATAATCTTTCTACCTAAATTGAGATGTCTTAGGTAATATGTGTTCATTTTACTAATGGTCATCATAAAATTACATTTAAAAAAACTATCATTAAATTCTAAGAGAATAAAGTATGGTACATATACTATAGTGCTGTCCATTACTTTTGTACAATACCTCAAATCAGGATGCTTACAGAGTGGTTTGAGTTACTTCAAGTGTCAATAACGTACACACTTTTGTATTATGCCTTCATTGTATCAACTAATATTGTTATCAAATATAAGTTTTAATTTTCTTCAAATGAGATTTACATTTCACAATGCTAGCACAAATATTTTGTGTGTATATTTTACAATTTAAAATAATATTTTAAGTCTTTTACTATACCTCAATATTTTCAAAATGTCTATAAAATATAATTATTGGGCTTTCTCTGTCTGGACAGTAGCCTAATCCCTTATGTTCTTACACAGTAATAAGGTTTTGTTTAACTTATATTCATCACAATGTTCATTGAATATTTTCTTTCTGCATTTAATTCTGAAATCTATATCTGTAGTTTTAAAATTTAGTTCATGTAAATGTTGTAAATAATTTTAACTCTTTTGCTGAATAGATCATGGCCAAACAATATTTATGGAATATTAATATTATAAATTAACTTGTCAATTTTTTATTTTCAAAAATTTTCAATTTTACTGTGTCTTTTAACAGTTTATCCTGCTAAAAAAGTGTTTAAAATGAAGGTTGTGAATAGAAATAAGAAATTAAATTACATCATGCATTTAAAGTTGGTGACATATATTTTCTAAATAAGTATATTTTCTATCCATTTAAGTTTGAAGAAATATCATTAGAAGAAAACATAAACTCTTCCCCCCATACATTCAGTATATTTTAATATTACTTTTAAAAATGTATGAGAGATTTTTTTTCTTAGAAACAATTGAGCACAAGTTTGAGTTGCCTGGTTACAAGGCATAGTCAAGCCATAAATAATATTCTAGTGTAAAGAACAATCTTTTTATCTAAAGAATATTGAGTGGTTCACTATATAGTTTTAAAATTGCGAATGTCTGATTTCCATGTTTATAAATCAAACCCTCCGAATCCCACTGTTGCAGTATAGATGAAGTAGTCTCAAAAAAGAAAAATATAATCTTTTAGACATAATGCTGCTACAATTGAAAAAATTAGAGAATTATATTTGAGAAATGTTACTCTTATAAACATTAGCATCTGAAAATAATTCTTGAACATAAATGATGGAAATTATATAAATTGCTGTTTTATCCTAAGGGTTTTTTTTAAAGTGTGCAGATTTCTTGGATTTTATTTCTGTAACTCATAAGCTACTATGAATTACAGAATCAGAATTTATCACACATTGGAGTAGCTCTCATTAGGAGTGCTTTCCCAATAGGGGGTCATCAGAGGCCCCTTCCTTACTCCTCTGACTCACTGACTCCCACCGCCATGGGCAGGGCCAATTTAAGCCGCAGTTTTTTTGCCTTCTGCTGTCCACAGTAGCTCCTTGAGTCATAATTTGAATTTAGGGTTACCCTTAAGTGTTCATGTGCTTATGTTTAAACTCAGTCTTAGGTGTGTGTGTGTGTGTGTGTGTGCAAATGTATAAAGTGAGAAAGTGAGTAGCCAAAATCGTTTCAAATAAAGCATTGGTTTTGGTAATAATTTTCAAGGGCAGAAAGAGTTTTTCATCATACTCCCTTGCATGGGCAAGTGAAGCACTTCAGAAGGCTTCCTTTGCTTACTGGTGATCCATTTTCTTTCTCTGAGAGTTTCTGCTGATTCCTGTCTTGTTAACGTCATCTGTTTCATCAGTCTGCAAACTTACCAGAGTCTTCTTACCAGAAATTAGGTTACCAGATTATCTTTTCAGTTATTTCTTATCTAGTGTAAGTCAGTCTTAATTCAGTGAGCATGTAAATAATATTAGGACACTCACATTTTAACTTGAAATTAGCATATACTAAAAAACTTTTTTTAAATTTGGATGATTTCACCTTTTTAAAGATTGACTGAAAAATTTTACCAGATATTACCCTATATTTTCTCATTTTATTTGGGACTGAGTATGTAGTACTTGTCATTAACCCTATTATTTAGAAATTGAGGCTGAGAATGTTTTAAGGTATTTGACCAAATTGTCATAGATAGTAAATAAAAGACAAAGGTAGAAATAGAAACCAGATCTTATGAATCCAAATTCGGTTCATGCCCTTTCTATTATCTCCAGCTCCTAGGCTTTATGTTGGTAATTTTTTAAAAAATGTTATGGTTCTTATGGGTTCAAAAACAAAGAAAGAGATATTATACACATGTACAAATTCCCTATGATCTATGTGATCACTATGTATATCTAAAATGTACCAATAAAGTTAATTTTTAAAAATAGGGAAAGAGAAAGAGAAATGTAGAATTTGTGTAGAAAGATGAGTGAGATACTTTATATTAGTTACAATTTTATAATTACTCCTTGTGGATTTGAGTGACAAATACTTGTCTTTTAAAAGACCAAATACAAAATGTAAAACATAAATACTTGCCTTGTCAGCTTGTTTTTGTGTTTGTCTGATTATCTGTATAGTACACATTTTAGTTTAGTCTTTTTGCCAATTTATTTTAACATAATATAATAATGAAATATAGTATAAAAATCTGTTTATAGCAAGTAGCTAAAGTAACATGAGAAGGTATAGCATTTGGAAAAATTATGACATTTAAAAAACTTTTATTCTGAAGTAAATAAAAAAAAGAAAAATAATGTCTGTGAATTTGTGTAGCGTGTGTGTGTGTGTGTGTGTGTGTGTGTATGCATGTGGTGTGAATGTGTATGTATATATAATATATGTGCAAAAGCTTTTACTTCCATTTTTCAGATGTTAGCCAGGAATGGTATTGAAATCTAAAGGAGTGAATTGAATTTCTTTAAATAGGATAACTTTAAAAAATATTGACATTACTTTTTAGGTACTACTAATCCAAAGGGTTGAAATTTAAAATATAACCACTCAAGTTTAAAAAGTGATAGAATAGAGTCACCTAATCTAGGCCCAAGATGATAGTATCTTTTATTTATTTTTTTCTTAATTTTATGGTATAGCTGACTAGAGTATTTTTCAATTTCAGTTTCAGTGTTATATTTTATTTAAATGATATTTTAAAATCATTATTTTTACTGTTTTTAACATTATTGTTATATTTTTCCAATTGTTATTTACTAAAAACTGTCTTTTATAAACACCTGCCAATTTGTTTTTATAAAACCATGTTAATATGAAATCCTTCATAAGAGTCATAACAACTTATTTGTTTATTTTTGCCAACTCTTAAGTTGTTTTTTACTGATGTCTTCTAATTCCTAATTTATCTGCATCTATTTTAAGTTTTGGGACCATCGATTTACATACATATAATGCTTGCCTAGCATATCTAAAGTCATAGGTTCAATCCCTGTACCATATAACAAACCAAGATATAATGCTACAAGGTTATGGAGTAAAGTCTTTCTGATGTATTCTCTGTCTTCTTATTGCAAAATAAATATCAATTCAAGTGTTAAATCAGTACTTGTCTTACGTAGAATTAAAACAGAGACTATAGATAGGACAATTTCTTAATTCTGCCATATTCCTTACATGTCTTGGGAAGAACCAGTCTGAAACACAGAATTCTAAAGCATTACACAAGGTAGACATCATCTGGGGAAGAGATAACTCTCTTAACCTTTTTCCAGTAATAAAACAGAGGTTTCTTCCTAATTGCGTCGTTTCCTTAAGACACATTGGGTATAGTCAGCCAGTATTCACTGAAATGTAGATTTGTTCCCCATGAGGCAACAGTTTACTTATCTAGTACCTGTGTGTTGGCTTCATCATCCACACCATCCAAGCTACCATTACACACGGCATCTGCATGAATGCGATGCTTACCACCTGCTCTCCTCTTTAGGATGCTCGGTAGTGCAGTAATCCTCTCCATGTCACTTACATGCTTTTCCTTTCCTGCCTACACATATTTCATTCTCTGCTTATGAGTTAATGTTTTTAAAAATTTGTTTCTGCCTGTACCTCTGATCATTCGTTCTAGAAGCACTCCTTAAAATGCTAGCGAGGACAAAATAAAGACTGATAAAACTAGGTTTGCATTGTACTTGGGAAGGAAAAGTTGTCTTCTTCATTTTTGTTTTCACTGTTTTAATCAGAAGTTATTAACTAACCATATCAAATGTTGTATTCATTTATATACAAAGTCACTGCTTTTAAAAATCTGCCTCTGACTAGGACTCTATATTTTCAAGTTAAAAGTTGATAGTCATTTTGTTCATTTGTATATTATGTCCCTTTGACTCATTTACACTACATACTATGATTAACTCTTCTTCATCCACATAATTATTAGCAGAAAAGTAGTAGCTAAAATGTTATTATCCATATTTACTGAAAAATACATAACAAAAAAATTAGCTTTAGTGGGTTCTGCTTTTGAGAATGCATACTGTCACGTTTTATATGTTTACACTTTAGTTCTTACATACTGTTATTTTAAATATTGGTAACATTTCCCACTTTATATTTACTTATATCTAATATTAAGAATCTTGGGTAATAGTAGTAGTTTTTATTTGTTTAGTAAGTATGCAACAATATCCTAAAAATCTATTCCAGTTACCTCTAGTAAAAATACAGGAGATGTAAATAAAATATCAGTTCTATGTAAGCTATTTCTCAACATTGGAAATTACACTGATAGTTTTGCCAGTATATAAAAGAAATTTTATCTCTGAACATACAACCAACCATATTATAATTTGTAAGATGTAGTTAGGCCAACTTAATTTTCAACATACTAAAAAGAGAACTCACTCCTACTGAATGGCTATAAGAATAATAGGGACAGGTGTACAGCAAAGCTCTTGCTTGGCTAGCACTTGTGTGGGAGCAGCCCTTTAACTGTCCTTTTGAAGGCCCCATGGTTGAGACTGAATATGGTAGAGTGACATCTGCAAGATTGGGCAGGTGGTGAAGCTGATGCTTCTAGCTGCATGCCTAATAATGGCTCTTCTTAATAGCTTGGGTGGACACCAGATTGAGGTGTCTTTGTAGAAATGAAGAAAAGAGTAGCTAATCATACATTTGGAGAGACTTTTACAAGCTGCATCTAAAGGAAAAATTATCTTTTTACGAAATGACATCTGATACTCTTAACTAATCTGCTACTCTCCTGATGCCGCTTTCTTCACCCAAGTTTCTCTCAACAGACTTTGCAGTATATATTTAGATTTCAAACTCCTAGCCTTCTATTCTTTTTATGGCCTATGTAGGCTGTCAACAAACCTCTTGTACACAAATTCTGCTCTAATTTGATATGGGAAAGCATGTAACCATGGAAACGTTCTTTGTACCCTATCTCAAACCCTGGCTGCTTTATTTACCCTTTATAGAGTAGAACAAATAATCTACATACTTACTATTCACTTTTTTAGTAATTCCCTGTAAATAGAAAATATATGACTAAAATATCTTTTCACAAAGGTACTGTTTTAATCAGACAACTGTTACTAGTCTGACTTTATTTAGATTAAAAAATGAATTACATTTAGAGTAGCCTTTCTTTTACCATAGTAATTATGTGTTTGGTTTACAGAAGTGATTTTAATGTGATTTGTTTAGAGAATTTCTTCATTTGAGTAAAATAGAAATAGCCATAAACCAAAAATTAACATTTTATTTCACACCTAATATATAATATGATAAACATACATAACTCTTATATTTAGTATTTACTATATTTGAATTTCTACAGATTGCAATCTTTCTTTTCCTATGGAATAATTATTGATAAGAAGCATTTCCAAAATATATTTTAGGTGCCCACAGAATAAAAGTTAAAACGCTTAACTAATCTTACTAGTTCTCCATATTTTTTTGTTGTTACCGGTATCATTCAACTCTTAGGAACTGCCTTTTGTTTTTTCATACCAATCCTGTTTTTATCATTAGAAATCTTGATCCCTAGAAGCTGCTAAGCAAGTGCAGCTATTTGCTGAAATATACCTAAGATTGTAAGCTTATCCATGATTGTACACTGACCATATCTGAATTAAAAGTAACCTATGATATTCTTCTTCCAACTATCAGTGCAGTGATTATTGTAATCTGTATATTGTACACATATACATGACACATAACAAAAGAACTAGAAAGTCTCTGGTCATCAATGGTGCATTTGAACTTCTGGATGACTATTTTAGTTCAAAACTTACAAGAATCTTCCAGTGTTTTTGAAATAACACAGAAATTTTATAAGTGAGTATGAACACAGTGTATTATAGACTTTTATAGTAATAATAACATGTTAACAACTGGACAAAAATAACTGTTAATGGGCTTTATGAGGAAATTAAGTCATACACTGATTTTCCTGTGGTACTCTTCTATTTTACAATATGCTGATTCTGCTGTGGACTTATTTACCCCTCTGCTTTTTTTTTTTTTTTTTTAACCTGGGATTGAACTCACAACTTTGTGCTTGCCAGGAAGGCCCTTATGCCACTGAGCTAAATACCCAGCCTCTACCCCTCTACTTTTTGTATACATTCTGAAATTTCTCTAAATATGTTACCTTATTTTGTTTTCTATTCTTGATTAATTCTTGAAATTATCTTGCTTCCAAAAATATCATTTTTTCTTTTGAGTGTACATCTTTTAAAAAAGTTTATTCCTATTTATTAAGAACTCAGATGAAGCTTAAATAAAAGGGAAGGTTACTGTTTTCAAATGTGATTGCATATTTCTAAATAGTTAGTAGTACTTATGCCTTTTACATTTCAGTGAGAAAGATCCAGCTCTCTTGCATCAGGTGTGAGAAGTGGGGCAGAATCCAAGCTACTAAAGCTGTAGGTGAAGAAAGATGTTAAACCTGAAAGAACCTCAGAAATTTTGTAATATGCATAAGGCATGGGTAGTTTTCAGACAGTTGTGCTCGAGTCAGGTTCAGGGCCTGTGACCAGTCCTATCATTACTATTGTGACATTATTTTTTCAAGGGACAAACCAAACACTACAATTTTGCAGTGAAAACCAACTCTTAAAGACATAATTTAATTTTATATGTCATTGCTCTGTTTCCTTTCTCTGTGTTTACTGGTATATCTCACTTTTGTGGCTGATAAACTTATATAAATATTGTTGCCTATACTTTCCCATCTTAAAAAAAATGCCGACAGTTATTTTGCTCCTGATTTTAACATGATTTGTGATCTAACTCCTAGAGCTATACCAAATATATTGTAATGAGGGCATTTTTATATTCTTAAATTTCAAATTTGAAGTTTACTTTGTTAGCTACTTTTTATTTGTACCTTATAAGTTTATCAGATAGTACAGGAACAAAAGTTTTTCCTCAAATTAAAAAAAAGGAAAAATGATAGATAAATCATTGCTCTTTGAAAAAATAGTATGTTAGCTTCAAGCTTCAAGCTTCATACCATATTGCTCCTTACCATGTTATTTTGTAGCTTAACATCATGTTCCTCATATAGCAGTAATTCAGATGCTACTTGGTTAATTGGTTAACAGAACCCTGGAAGAGATGTTCATATTGGTTTGGTTTTTAAAATCACTAAATATGTATTATTACCTATCTAGCTTTCATGAAAGTAATCGCATTATACTTGTGTCAATATCTCTGTTCTCTCTTGAATGGTTTCATTCTAATAGATCCAATTAGGATATCCAAACAATATTTATTGAATATAGAAAATGTTTATGCTAATGTTTACTCTTTTTTCACAATAATTTCTCAGTTATTAATTTTTCCACAAAGTATTAATATGGACAAGTAAAGAATTACACCAATGCCATTAAGATTAAGACTTAATATTGACTTAATCTACTTTATGACATTTAACTGATTTTTTCTATTAAACCTAATAATAACAATGTAATTAAATTTTCCTAGTCACCTATTCACATGGATATTCTTCAGTTTGTGAACTTATTATTTAATATTAAAAGAAACTATTGCTTGAACTCTGTAGTAACTTTATAAAGGTTTTTGAAGTTGATTAGGGCACTTGTGTGCTCCAATTTATAGCATTTATTTATTTTCCTCTTCCTAAAAATACAAACTAAAAACAGAATAAGTGTTGTTCCATGATACAGTAAGCCACTTTCAAAGTCAATCCAGTAAAACTAGGTCTAAAAAATCAAACTTTTTTTCAGAAGTTTAAATTCATGCTAATGTTTTTTCCTTCCATGAAAGAAGTTGCTCTGTAGTACTAAGAAGACTGACAATTATTTAAGGGATCTTCTTAGAAGCCTTGGTATAGAAATCTGAAACACTCCATCTATCCTTCTATACTTGCTGCAATGCTGACATTTTAGCAAAGTGACAAGGATCATAGGTAGATACATGCTTTGCCGTGTGAGGTGATTTTTTAGCTAAAAGTTACCAAATGTTTCTAATTTTACCTTTTAAAATATATCTGACCCCTAGGGGTAACATATGGTCATTACAGAGCTAATGCTAGAAATGCCATCGATCTGTATGTGCTGTAGAATGGTATTTGTTACTTAAGAGTTTAAAAGCAGTAAACGATAATCATAATTAAAATTAGGAAGCACTTAGCATGTGCTAAAAGTATTAAATATTTTGTATATATCTCACTGATGAGCCGTGTGAGATTTGGTGTCTGGCTACATTCTGATTCCAGTTCCACTATTTTTTGTGTATTAACAGCTATAATGATATCAGCAGTATCTGTTCTTCACAGGATTTGGGAATGATTAAATAATGCATGCAAAGTGCTTAATGTGCCAGTAACCTAGTGAGCACTTGTACATGTAAACTATTGTTGTTAGTTATAATTTTTCATTCTTAAACCACGTACTCTGTTAGACTTTCTGTAGGGTATACAGTAGCTTTCAGTATTTATTTTTTTGCATGTGTTTAATATTACTTGAAATATATTACCACAAAGAGACAGAAAGAAAACAACCAAATTAATGTTTTCCTTAGTAATTGGACTGATTTGGAGCTTTATTATATATATCTATATCTATCTATCTATCTATCTATCTATCTATAGATATATATATACTAATGCTTATTTATATTCTGTATACCAATAAGAAGGTTCAGTATTACCAAGTATCTACTAGCCAACACACAATTAAGTCCTAAAAAGGAAAGTGAAGGGTAAGAACTAAATAAAAGAGAACAGAGAAAGAAAGGTCCCTAAGAGGAGCAGGCAGTCACCATAAATATGTCACTTTTGTGATACGTAATGCACTTATGTCTAAAGTCTGGCCACCCTGTTGTATTCAGCTAAGAACTTTAAATCAATACCTTACACAGATAGTTCAAAAAAAATACATCAGAAGGAAAACATGTG
This sequence comes from Hydrochoerus hydrochaeris, assembly GCA_004027455.1. Classification (NCBI taxonomy): domain Eukaryota; kingdom Metazoa; phylum Chordata; class Mammalia; order Rodentia; family Hydrochaeridae; genus Hydrochoerus; species Hydrochoerus hydrochaeris. The sequence continues at coordinate 41,246 of PVLA01001186.1, forward strand.
AAGCTTATGCACAAGAGAATAATAATAGAAAAAAAGAAGTGTCTGTAATACATTTCAGATGATAAGAAGTAGTACTATCTCATTTTGTCATCCTGGTATTCATCTCATGATAAGTGTCAAAAAATACGGAGGTTGAGGGAGAAGAAGATGTTAATTCCACAGGAATGTCCTAGAATCACTGAAGTTCACTAATTTCCAGAATTATCTAAGACTTGCAGATTAACTTGAACTTGCAGACATGGTGCACCAAAAGGTTAGGAGAGGAATTTAGGTTAGGAGAGGGAGAGGAATTTTGGTCACAATATGAAGTTGCAAGTGTAGAGCCTGTAAACATCTCTAATGTCGTCTGAACTTTCCTCAGGCCTGTCTTATACCTTATACACTTTGAATGTCTTCTCTTTGTTTTGAATCTATAATTAGAACTTGTTTTATTTCCCAATGGTAGTAAGACAATCTAAAAGGTATATGCAGGGACACATGTATCTCTGGCCCAAACATTTTTAGCACTAATGTACCTCAATGAGGGAACTGTGAAGAATTAGTACAGAATTAGTCTTCTGTTGAATAAAATAGAACCTACCATCCCATTATGATGGGCAATTCCATTTTTTCTATTCTAGTTTGCCATTCTTTGAGTGAGTTTTCTTACCTTTAATTTACTTCTTCTAAAGTTTAAAGTTATATAGAATGAAAGTACCAGCCAATCGAGTGTAGGTAGTCTCTTTGCCTTTTTTTGCTGATTTTTCAAGAGTACCAATTCTTTTTTTTTTTTTTTTAATAGGGAAACAAGTAGGAGCTGGAAAACTGTAAGTGCAGTTGTATTTTCTCCTAGGAGGATCCCACAGATTCCAAAGGTTTAGGCCTCTTCTTTCATGGGACTTTTACTCCATACAACGCATCATTTTGAGTTTTCACCATCGTGTTGGATCTGCATTTTATCTAATAGTTAAAGGAAATGCATTTCAATAGAAAACAATTTCGATGAGTGAGTGAGTAGGTCTTTAAATTGTAGCTTTTTTGTGTGATGAGATTTGGGTCAGTTGGAAACAGTTTGCTTTTAATAACAGCTTTTATTAAAGACAGTTTTTTGTTGTTTTTGAATCCCAGAATACTAGGGACACTCCTTATTGATATTGGGATGAGCTAGGGGAAACCAAGCAATTCCACTTAAGTTATTTGCTTATTTTTTTTACACAAATGATCTTATTATTTATTTATGAATTTATACTTTGCTTTCTGTGTTCTAAACTTGTATAAAATGAAAAAAGCTCTAAACTGAAATCTCTGACAGACTAAAGATCTGTTACTATAACCACTTCTTAGAATGTAATTTAATTAGCATTCTGTAGAATATGGCAGTTTACAGTTCTTGACTTAGATTTTTTTTTTTAAGTGTTCAATTTAAGGGCAGAGTGAATGTGTCCTAGGAGCTTCAGAAGATGTTACCTCTTGAGCTTATTTTTCATTTTGCATTGGGAACCATGAATAGCTGAGGTTTCATATTTTAAGACAGTATTCGAATTTAAACTTATTTTACTCATTAAAATGCTACTTAACATAACTTCTGCTTTTTAAAAACATGATATAAATTTTCCTGGAATTATTAGGGTATTATTTAACCATTGGCATGCATCTAACATGGTAGTACTCTTCTGCTTCCATCGTGACATTTACAAGTGTTTCTATTTGGAGCTAGGGCCAGGGGTGTGGGGTGGTCATGGCCATATCTTCTCCAGTTACCTACTTCAGTAAATTTCACAGACACAGTTTTTTTATTGAATAATAGTGATACTATGACACATTCTTTAAATATCTTACACACTTCCTTGAGAAAAACGTTGAGGAAAATGATGATTAATCCTATTTTGTATTTGCTTGTGAAAGTTTGTAATCTTTCACGCTTCTTTTCTACCTGTTATCAATCATATATTTAAAACTCTTACTATTTACCTATTAGTTTATTAATATTCTAAAATAAATAAAATTTTGCTGACATATACTTAACATTTTATTGTTATCACTTACTTTTATTAGAATGGTTTGATTTAATCTTTGCTCCAAATTATGTGATAACTACATAATACTTTCTCCATATTTCTCAGGGAGAGCAATGTAATCTTTCTGTACTTTACAGATTCATCATCTTATTTTGTTTAATAATTCTGTGACTTCCAATAAAATATTTTAATGATGTATGTTGTTTGCAGTTTTTCATAAAAACACATTATCATATAGAAAAATAACTTAGACGTTATTATTTAGTTTGTAGATTCATGCTAAAATGTTTTTGTATTTCCATATGCAAAATATGTATTCTACTGTAAATATTTATAATTTTTATGCCTTTGGAGTCAGTACTAGTAGCAGTAAGTAATTCTAATTTAACATTTAGGGAAATTAGAACTTCTGCGTTGCTATCAGGTAAACTGAAGTGTTCATAATAATTGATAGGGCAATTCTGTAATGCAGTGTGTTAAAGTTCTTTTCAAATGCTCACTCCTTTACTTATTTTTGCCCTTGTATTGATATCTACTTGGAAGACTTGGAAAGCAGAAAATATCTCTTACATATCCATGATCAAAAATGAATGCCTGATGGCCTGAAGGTTGAAATAATTATCTCTGGTGGCCGTGCAGATCTCAGTGTCAAAGCTAAGAACCACAGGGCAGCTGAATTAAAGCATGAAAACTGGCGTGAGCACAGACAACTGCTTGAGGCTCTTTATTACTGTTTGATGCAGCAGCCCTTTGTTGAGAATCTTGTTTTTTTGGTTCGAAAGCAACTGTGTGTGTCTAATCTCACATTTGCCTTTATCGTCAATTCCGTTCCTGTGATATTTACAGAACTAAGCAACATCACATGTATTTATCCCGATTTCTGAATTAGTGTTTCTGGAGCTTTCTGCTAATCTGCAGATAGGTGGCACCGTTCATACAGATTGGAAAAGCAGTGCTTTTCCTGTTCACACTATTCCATGCTGTAAATTAACCTGTCACTTTATTATTTGACAAGATCTTCATTTTTATTCATCAGGACTTGGGCCAGGATGGGTGCATTTATGGCCATTTGCTTTGCATGGCTCTCAGCTGAGTTTGTAGGTATTGTAAGTGAGATCCATTATCCCTGTTACAAGTGCACACAATGCAGATGCTGATCTGTGATGATGATGAGAAACCAAAGTCAGTAAAGACCACATAAGCCACCCTTGATGAAAAGATAAATGAATGCATAAATAACATTGTGCTCTGCTGTGTTTGCTGAGATCAAGGATAGATTTTGAAGGTTTTGAGAGATCAGACGTACAGAACCTGGAAAAATTCATCCTCCTTCACTTTGCATTCAGCAGGCATTTCACTGTGTACAGAAAGGCTGAGAGATATTTTAATATATTACTAGAAGCTCAGAAATGTTTGGCCACTTCTCTATTTTTAAAATGTAAAAAAAGCCACAAAGAAATGAAAGAGGAATTAGGGTTAATAAAAATTAAACATGGTGCTAAGAAAGTCATGCTTGCCTTAGACAATTCCTAACTTAGTTCTTTATGTAAATACACTTGTGTCTATTGTGTTCTAATTATAAATGTAATTATAGAGATAAATTAGTAAATTATGTTTGTAATTGTATTCATAAAGATTAATGACATTTAAACAGACATATGCATGATGACATAAGATATGTGTTTAAAGGATATATTTCAACTTTATACAACAGATGTATTTTAAATAGTCTATAAAAATAATTTAGCTAATGAGTAC